>VZTG01003982.1:364169-447217 GCA_013397845.1 Melanocharis versteri
CTCCCCTCCCACCCTCCCCGTTCCTTTTGGAAGCAATCCAAAAAAGCAGGCTGGAACACAATTGCTTCAAGGGCAAAATAAAAAATAATACCTGATGCTTTGATTTTTGTCACATGGCACTGGTTGTGGAATTGCACGCGCACACACACGCACACACACCCAGCACTCACACAGGCACACGCACACAACACTGCAACCTGCTCGTGAGGAAAAAAGTTTGTTAGGTCAGGAGTGCCAGTGGCACATGAAGGCTCCCAGCTGTGTGTGCAACTTTGGATTTGGTACCCACTTCACGTCACCTTGAATCCTCTGACATCCACCAAGGGGGTAATGTAAGGCATACTTTGCTGGAACAGTAATAATCCATGCTTCATGCTCAAGAGCTGAGTCTCAGAGGAGGACTGGCTTGCTCTACTCCCTTTGGCCTCGCTCCGTCTCACTCAAGGAACAAAAAACCCGAAACAACAAAGAACTGGGAAAAACAAGGAAAGCAAAATAAGACGAATCCCTTTAAATGGACTTTCGCCGTTTCATCAGCCTGTGGTTATCTGTAAAGCTGTGCAACCCAGGTGAGATGGAGCTGACAGGAGATGGGAAAAGGCTGTTTTTTAATGTGCTTGGCGAGATCTCCTCTATCTTGTAAGAGATGGAGTGAAAGTACTGGGGGTTCAGCTTCGAGCTGAACGAATTTTGGTGGGACACCACCCGGCTGGTGTACTCGTGGGACCTGTAACACATGCAGGAACAAACTGACTGAAGGTCTGTTACTTCGGCCTTGTACCGTGGCCGACCATGCTGGGAGTCCTCTTGGATGTGGATAATCATGCTGTTGCGGTTCCCTGCCAGGGACGCCCGTTCCTCGGCATCCCGCCTCTCATCCTCACTGTTCATGGTCAAGAACCTGAGAACAACCAGATTTAGAAATGCCCCAATGACTGTCAACCCCACTAGAATGTACATAAAGCTAAAAGCCACATAGAGAGGCTTCTTTTGAAGGGCCCCTTTGGTCTGCAGGGCCACATAGTCTCCAAACCCTATCGTAGTCAATGTTATAAAGCAGTAATAGTAAGCATGGAAAAAGCTCCATTCCTCATACTGGGAAAAGGCTGCTGCTCCAATGCAGAGTGTCCCCATGCAGGAGAAGAAACCCACAGTGACCATGTTTTCCATGGAGACCTCGGTGCTCCTCATGCCACAGCACTTTTTGATGCGTTTCAAGAGGTACTTGACGAAGGTGTTCATGCGCTCGCCCAGGCTCTGGAACATGACGAGTGTCAGTGGGATCCCCAGGACTGCGTAGAACATGCAAAAGGCCTTCCCCGCGTCCGTCCCTGGGGCAGCATGTCCATAACCTGGCAGGGGGGATGGAAACACAGGACAGTCAGCAAGGGAGGTGACGGCCACGGTTCCCCCATCACGCAAGCCGCACGAATCGCTCTGATGCCACAGCCAGATCCAAAGCTGCAGGGACACTGCAGTCACACCATCTTCCTATATCTCCTCACCCACGCCCTGCGTCTGAAGTAAATGAGGCACAGAACAACAACCTGTTCATGCAGGAGTGGGAAAGGTGAAAGAATGGGCAACCCATTCTACCTCAAACAATGCTGAGTCTCCTAAACAAAGTTATATTTCATTAATTAACATGAAGAAATTTCATGTCTGTCCAGTGTCACATGCAACAGTGGAAACTTTGGAAAGAGATGGACTTTCCCATAGTGTTTTTGAGAGTAGTTGGTGTAGCCCTCTCCCAAAACCAGAGTATAGTGATAGCATCCAAATTCTGTGTCTGCTGACAGCATGGAGTTAACATCCACAGGCCCACCAGCCAAAGAAATTCCTTTTCAAACTCTCCCATACTGAATAAGCTTTTCTCCTAGACAATTTATGAAAGTCACTCATTGCTGGAACACCGTAGGAATTTAGGGATTTTATGCCTGTTCTGTCTTTACTTACTGGAAGAATAAACAACTTACCAGCTTGTGCCATAGTTTTACAGTTTTGACAGTTAGTATGGCAAAGGCAATTTCAATAGGATATTAAACTGTCCAGGTCAGAGGACATAGCACATTTCACAGCGTAGTTTACAGATGGTAAAATCATGGCTAAGCCTTTATTGTAAATCAAACCAGAAGCGGGGCACTGTTTTGATATTATCATTACACCCATTCAAATTACATTGCTTTAAAAATCTACATTTCTTACAGCTGAGATTTTTAGGGACTGTACCAAAGTCTCCAAAATGAGATGGCTGGGACCAACTTGGCCATGGTGTGCATTCACCATGTGGGTACCTCAATCCAGAGTCCCTTTAAAGTCAGTGAATAGAAATACACACTTCACAAGGGCAATTCCTGTTGTGTACACAGAGGTGTCTAAAACAGGTCAATGCGTTATTCTCAAGAGACAATTATTTCTCTACAGTCATTATAATAGAAATCTTGGGACAGAACTCTGTTCAAGATTAATATACCTACATTTAGGTATCTGCCTGTGTTCTATGTGTCCAAACTCCCATTATAGTCAACAAAAAATTCTATGAAAATGGGCAGTAATGAGTTATTTAACTGACCATTCCAAGTCTGGCAAGATGAAGTGACAGTTCTGACTCTTCATTGATCATATTCATTAGGTCCCCATTAGACTGACTAGACATCTGTTGACTGCAGAAGAATTTAGACACCCACAGCACTGGCAGACAACTACCTGTAAACAGCCAAATGAGGATGTCCTAATCACGACAGTCACCTTGAGTGACTGTCTCCAGTGTAGGTGCCTGCACTGGAGACATTGAGGGTTTGAATCCGTTTACCAGAAAGAGTCATCTAGCTTCATACAAGAACCCCCGAGATATCAGGATACCCATAGATGGCTGGCAGATAAAACACAGGGCGTTCAGCAGACCCACACTCTTACAGATCTGAAGCTGGAGGACAGACCTGACCTGAGAGACCACTGGGGCAGGACCACTGAGGGGCCCTGCCCATCACCTTTAGACTCAGGTCATGGCCCTGCTGCTCTGAATTTGTCTAACCCTTTTTTGAAACTGCTGACACTGCACACCTCCTCAATCTCCTGTGGCAACAAATTCCAGAAGCTCACATCTGCTATGTAAAAAAGGTACATTTTAATTTCAAGGATATCTCCTTGTTTCAGCTAGAACACCTTAGTTACAGTATTGAAATGGTAAATCTTCCTTATCTGCCACCTTCATGTTTTCAGCTAAACTCAGCTTTATCTCTGCTGTCAGTTTTTTCCTGTCTAAACTGAAGCCACAGCCTTTTAAACTCATATAGCAGAAGTCACATTTCCTTTATCATTTCCATATCCTTCTCTGGACCTTCTGTAGCTCTGCCACACCAGTGCTGAGGTGCAGAACCCAGAATTCTGCCTTCCCCTCAGGATGGTGTGCACCTCAGAGTCCACACTTCTACTAGAACTAAAATATGAACACCAGGCAAACTTCAAAATGTAAAGCAAGAGTGGACAAGGAAAAGAAAACAAGAAAACCAGCAAGAATCCCCCTCACAAAGCAACAGATTTATTACTATGTCAGTTGGTATTTGTTGATGGATGGGATGTAAAAACCACTTTACAAAGGAAGCACAAAACTCAAAATAGGAGGTTATTTTCCAGGTTATAAAGGGAAGAGATTCACCTGTTGTATTGAGCCAGGTAGTCTGTTCATCATAAAAAGCAGTTTCCACATTACCTGGAAAGGGAAGTGTCCTCACCAGATTGATGCTGGGTTAGTTCCACCTGACTGTCCCTCAATAATGTCTATAATTGCTTCTCATTACTAAGATCAGCTTTTGAGCTACAGGGGTGTTAATTAAACCAGAGACGTCTTCCCATTTTATAGCTTTAGTTACAGATGATAAAGAGAAGGAAAGCTTCAGAAAATGTGATTTTCCAGATGGTTGCAGAGATGGCAGTTGGTGGAAACAACTTTTACTTTGGGTTCTAAAAAAAATGTTTGGGGTGCAAAAAGGTTTCTTTTGATCTCACTATATCCTTCTCATTAAAGATATTCCCAGAAACAGTTTAGGGACATCATAAAACATTAATATTATGTGCTTACATGCTATCTCACAGTTGAATTTCTAAGATTTGTCACAGATTTTGTAATTATATATCCCATAAGATACAAATATATCCATATCCCTATTTTACGGATAGGGAAGCACAGACACCAGAAGGCTTTAGTTTCCCTCCAATTCACATAGGTAGACAGAAAATCAAGAAATTCTGACTTCTGTTCAGCCCCAAGTCATACTCATGTTCCACAATATCAGATAAATGCACAATATCAGATAAATGTCTCTTACTGTATTTTCACCATGAATCTGGGGTAAAGAAGGGACTTTATTCATGAAGCAGGAATAAGACTTTACAAGTAGATTAATGTGTAGGGGATTAGAGTCATACATTTATCCTATACAACATGGCTTTAAGGAATAGACACCCTAGCCATTGCCTTAAACACTCTGAAATAAGGGATGTGAAGATACACTAGAATTAACTCTCCATTACTTAAGCATTGCAGAATCTATCCAGCACTGTACAGAGTAATGTATGGAAAGCAAACTGCAGCAGTGCATGTTCTCTGAAATTCAGTATTTTTCAAATCTAGAACAAAGCACTGTCTTCTTAACATCAGAGACTGCCTCTGGGAAAAAGGAGAAGGTGAATAACTGCCCGAGAAGAGGGACACAAAGGAGCATTAATGCTGGGAAAGGGCACAGGTCACAGAGTCAGTCTCCAGGTAGTTGAGTTTTACTTGCATCAAGTAAAGGCAGAAGCAGAAGCAACTGCCTTGGTAGCAGATTCCAGCTACCAAAATTCTCCCTGATTTCCTCTACACGAATGCCACTGAACTTTAGCAGATTATAGAGATGACTTTGTGTCATCATTAAGAAACACAAAGCTTAAAGAGAAATAGAAAGGTTAATCATGACATCAGAGTTAGTTCTAGGTCGTGCTCAGGCCAGAGTGTATCTGCAGAGCAGCTAAGCCTCGTTCACATTCGCATTCAATGTGCAACAAGTCTGAGATGTCTTGAATCTCAAAACAACGCTCTACCTTATTCATGAGGGATGTTTTATTTCTCTTGGGAGGAGGTTTCTCCCCTCATTCATCTACACATCATTCATCCCCGTGATGGGCATTCAGGCCAGGTCATCTCTGACAGCAGTCTCCGGAAAGGAATTAACTTCTCCATCCCTGTGACTCAAACCCTTCTTACTCATGCTGGCAGCAGCCCAGGCCAGGAGATAATGCAGAGAGGATAATGGCACCTGTTCTTCAGATGGGCAAGTGTAATTCAGATTAAAACATCTTCCTGATGTCACACACTTCACTTCAGAGGTTCATCTACGTCAGAGAAACCGCCGCAAGGATCCGGCTGTCTCTCTGCTGGATTTGCTGCTCGTGCTTTCAGCTTCCAGCAGGGAGAAGAAACAACGTGGCCTTTGTGGTGCAGATGAAAGAGGTTTTCAGGAGGGATCAGGGAGATACTTCATCTGACTAACTGGTAGTAACTCATTCACCAGGACAAAGACTTTCTCCTGTAAGATAACCAAGAGCTGCTGTTACCTGGATGAGAGCTGCTGTGTAACTACACCACCCTCCTGGCATATGGGCACTGCTGACCACTCCCTCTTCTCTCTCCCACATCTGGCCTGTCCCTGAATCCTGCTGCCTTTCTCCTCAAACATCTGCAGGACCTCTTTTTTCTTTTATTGCCTTGTCAGTTGATCTCACCATAGACTTCAGCTGAACAATGTCTCTTAGTTTAGCAGATCTCCTTCCATCCTCAAAGACATCCTCCTCTGCTCAAAAGACAGTCTCTAATGTCAGGATAAAGCATGGCACATGTCTCCCTACAGGAACACAGAGATATGTGATAATATCATCTCCTGTTGTGAAGACAGGGACATCACAGGAAAGGAAAAAGAATCTAACATGCCCAGATGCAACCTCACATCCTAAATTCCTCAACAAGCTTGGCATGGCCTCTCATCCTGGCTCATCCCTGGTCTGTTACAGCTGCTTCCATGTCCTGGCTGCAGAAGTAAGGTCATGCCACCCTGGAGATTGCACTCACTGCTTTGTTTTATATCAAACCTGCAGAAGATCTCCTATTCTGGGTGGCAGGGATGCAACAGGCTTCCACTGATTTTTTTCTCCCCACCACAAGCACAGACTTCTTTTCTTCTTCATCTTGAAACCAAACTTCCAAGATGTTTAGGGAAAACAGCTTCAAAAGCAGCTCTGATGGGAGAGGCAGGCACAAGCAACGTGCAGCAAGGAACTGAGTAGGAAAAGAAGAAATGGCTTCTCTCTGTGATCTCTGGGATCTGCTGAGCAGCAGGTGAAGACACAGCCAAAGACAATCTTGCAGTGAAAGGCCACTCATGCACATTGTGAGTCGGGGCAGACAAGTGTTTGGCCTCAGGAATTGCCTCTGCAGCAGTGGTTCCTGTAAGCTCTCCAGGGGTGCTGAATCTACTGCCTGTCAGCACAGCCAGCAGCAGACCTGAAGGACTCATCCAAAACTGATGAGACTGATAACTACTCCTGCCACTCATTCCTCTGCCTCATTTCCTCACTGCCTCTACTATTATGGTCCGCAGCCATCCCACATTATCTCCTTCCTTATGGAACTCGAACCTCCTGCTCTGGAGCATTACTGATAGCAATTTTTTCCCATAGCTTCTCTTCCAACCACACCAAGTTGCAGTAAATACCGGCATGGTGAATGCTCTGCATCGCCCAAAATGCCTGTTGGCATCAATTCCCACCCCTGACCATTACCAGATGTGGCTAAACCATTTCACACTGGAAGACTCAACTATAGGAAAAGTACCAAGAGTGCTTGGGCAACTGTTTAAGAACACAGCCCTGGATTCTTACAGCCTCGATGGAGCAGGAACTGAAGCTATCAGCTGTAACAGCATTCTGGGTAGTCTTCTTTTGGGTGGCACTTGGGAAGACAGTTATGTTTCTCACACTAACTGAAATTACAGGGACCCAGAGGCAGCAATTTAGTGAAACACAGCCATGATCATTTCTGATTCAGGGTAGGACTTAGGGCTTCTGATTTGGCTGGTTCCAGCTGGGGATCACATGCAATACAGTCTGGTGTTCCCTGTAAGAAGTTGACCCTCTTGAAGAGATCTCCTCTGGATTCTCAGAGGATCAAGGCAAATAATGTATCTCAGTCCCTGCAAGGCTCTCAGTAAGCTCATGTTCATGAGACACTTTGGAGAATTGTGTCTCAGAGGTTCTCAGACTGCTTAGACTGCACTTTCCTCCTCCTTCCTTGCCTAGACTCCACCACTAGCATGTACAAGGGATGGCCTCTCCTCTTCCCTGCTGGATGCCTCCCTGGGGTGGTGAGGACACAGATCTATTCAGTTCATTGGGGCAGAGCAGTCGGAGGTGCTGCTTATTCAGCACTCCTCCTGTCAGAGTCTTGTGCCCAGGTGCTTTCAACACTGCCCCAGGTGGAAAGATCTGAGGGCTTCTTTGCTTCCCCTGGAAAAGATCTTGTATTCCTCCTGGACTTAGACCCCAGCAGGACACAGCTCCTCTCTTTTGATACCTATTGGTTCTGCATAATGCAAAAGCATAGATTCGGTCACATTTGGCCCTTTCAAATCCCACTGGGTTATGGCAGTAAGGAATAGGTTTATGAGTTTAAACCAAGGCATAAAAAACTTTCCCTTTTCTAATTAGTTCTGTGTTTTTCTCATTTCTTGGTAAGGATGAGCCATCTATATCCGTATCTCTGCCCATCTGTTTTTCCTCCACAATAACTTTGAAGCTGCTCACCAATTTCCACCACTTAGAAGAAACTGTAATGTGAACTTGATAGTGATCTGTTCTGCTGGGCCTGCCATCTGGCCAATCTGTGAATACACATAAAAGGGCCTAAAAATCAACACACACATGGTGAGGCTCAGCTGCAGCTGGGATCAGCTCCTTCTCTGGGCAGTCACTGGAAAGAAACAGGAGCTGGAGGTCCTGCAAGGTGGGGTGAGATGTAGAGGCATGGGAGAGAACTGCAGGAATAAGATATCTCCATCACATTATAAAACAGCCTGTGATGGAGTATCTATCTGGAGCAAGGATGAAGATGCAAATCAGGATTCAAGCAAAGTGGGGATGTTTTTGAGTTCACAGGAAACCAGGCTTGACTACCGCTGCTCCTCAAGGAACCTCTTGTTTCTAGCAAAAGACAAAATTTGAAAAATGCTGCTTTAAAAAGCCCAAATATTTGAGACTTCTGTGTTTGCTTGTGTTTGTTATTGTTTTTCTTTTGAATGTGAATCTTTCCCATTTTTATTCTGTTTAAAATTTACCCTATAAAGGGGCTTACTATAAAAGTAAATGAGGAAAAGTGGAAAACTTCAAATGGCCCCATGAAATCACAATCTTCCTGCTCATCTATCTGACACAGAAGATCTGATTATCTCAAACCTCCTCTTGTTGAACTTAGCCTCTACTTTCACTGCTTAGATAGGAGATGTCTGCAGTCCCTGGCAATTCTTTTGAATAAGGTAACAGAGCATCTGAGGTAATTTCCACCTGATTTACCAACTCCCAAGAAATCAAGGATGCCAACACTCACCAGTTCATTTTGTACAGACAGAACAATACCTCAGCTCATCCCTGCAATTTCCTCTGCTTCAGAAAAGAGGCTGGAAAGAGAGGAGAGGTTCCTCTCCAGCTCTGTGAGGAGATAACCATTTAAACAGCAGTGATTCTGGTACACCAGATTTGTGTCCAGTGTACCATTCCTGATTCCTCCCAAAACCAGCAGCAGCTCTGTGCTGGATTTCCAGCTGGACAGCAGTTGACAGTTGACTTCTGAGTCAATATTTTTCCATGAGCTCTATTTTTGACTGTCCCTGTACTCTTTTTCTCCCCTTCCTCCTCTCTGCTTGGTTCTCGGAATCAATCAGAGGACTGACCTGAGGCTCATATCATATCCAGTCCCAAGACAAATCATGCCCAGAACAAGTTCTCAATCTGAAGAGAATCATTGCAACCACTAGGAAAAGACTTTATCAGGTCATGTTTTCCATTCCCAGGGGATGGCATATGATTGTTCCTTACAATATATTCTCCAGGGCTTTGTCCAGTTTTGTTTAAATGATTGAAATAACAGGGTTTCTGTTCTCTCCCTTAGGAAATTGTTGCCCTGTCCAGTAGATCTAGCTATTAGGAAGTTCTTTTTTGATACACAGCCTGTATTTTTCTTGTTCTATGCTGCCTTTTATCACACTACTCTTTCGTAGCCCTCAATCCAACACCCCCCATTTCTCTCCATCACTGCTTACTCCTTTAGACTTCTTGGAGATAATCACAGCTTCAACCCTCAGTTAATATTAGTTATAAACAGAGCTCTTGGAGGCAGAGTCCTGCAGCAAGGAAGACAAGAAGCATTTTACAACATATACATATGTACATATACACGTATATATACAATTCAGATTTTGTCTCTTTAGAAGCAGCTCCTTATATAATCACTATTATCGTCCATGTCTGAGATCACTCTTGCTCTTCAAAACTTTCAGGATCTTTGCTAGAGCTGTCCACAGCCCTTCTAGCTGCAGGACCATGGTATCAGGGTTATCAGTTCTCTGGACTGCAAAATATTATCCTTTTTGCATATGTCGGTCTGACTGAACATCACTATAACATTATGCCCTCACTGCATAGCAAACTTTTCCTGATGCTATCATGTCTTTACATGACAAAAGCTCTTTCTAGTCCATGGATGTGATTGCAATAAGCATTTTTTCCTTAATCACCTCTATAAATTGACTTCTTGGGCAATTTTAATAGTTTTCTGTAACTGATTTTTGTTGCTCACAGTTTATTGGCAATGACTGGGTCCTCTCCATGAGGGGGGAAGATGAAGGACCTGCAGAGCTGGCAGGATGATCCAAACAGCATTCTGAGGGATCAGGGAGAAATACATCAGGAAGAAGCACGGGGGCTCACGTCTTAACAAAAGACCAAAAATTAATAGGTTTCTTCTATGCTGTGATGATAAAAAAGAAGCATGAGAAACTTCTGATTCCACTTTATTCAAAGAGTTAGCTCTTTTCAAGCCACCAGGCCTGAGTCTTCTCAGGGTTAACAGGCTCCTGCTCTCAGCTCTCAGTCTGACACTGCCAGGGCTCAAGAAGCTGTATCTCAACAAAAACCCTGTTAAACAAGTATTACCAAAGGCCAGCACAGAGCAGAGTGACTGAGATCATTGATGACATAGCACCCACGTCCTCTGAAGCTGTGATGTCACTGTCCAGTGCAGTTCACAGAGTAATTCATAAATCTGTGTGACATCAGATGCTGTCAGGGCTGGTCTGGTAAAACACAGCACACCCAGCAAGAGACACGGGGTGGCACTCAGGGAAGTGGTTCAGATGTGTTTGCACTGAAGCAATCACATTTTTCCTTCTACTACTCTCCCCTCTATGCAACTAAGAGACACAGAAGAGCACAGACAACTTGCCGTGAGTTTGTTCACATATCTGTTTTAATTTTGTGCTGTTTCTACTGCACATTTTTCCCATGTGGAAGATAAAAAAAGGGTGTTTTGGTAACTTTTAAAAAATATTAATAGGTCCATGGTATTTTAAGCAGATTCTCCCTTCTGCAGGTGAGAAACCAGGACTTTCCCCATCCTAAAGGGTGGCTAAAGGAAGGGTTAGTTATTCCCACTGTGCTTAGGTTCAGTCCCTGCTAGAAAAACATATCAGCAAATCAATTTAGAGACGTGACTTTGACTAAAACAGAGAAAGCTCTGATCGAGACAAAGTTATACAGATACAAAATCACTTCTTCCAGGGAAGTCTCTGTGTTGGCAGGTGAACAACCGAGTGTGGAGGAACCAAAAATTCCTCTTCCCTCTCCTTTGCTTGTGATTCTCTGTCCCTTAATGACCACAATAAGAAATTAGCTAGAATGACACAAGTTTTCCTGCTTCTAGAACTTTGCAATCATGGCCTTTTTTCATCAGTTACAGCATTTATTGTACCCTTCTTTGAAGAAGAGCATCCCCAAACATGTCTTCTGAACCTGGCTGGCTGCAGTTATGGCCAAGGTTATTTTCCCTGCAGACACTCTAATTTTGCAGCAGCTTTATTAATTGAAACCTGGCTTCAGTGATCTAACAGCAAAAAGTCAGTGGAATCTGTCATAATTTCCCCCATTACATCATATATGGGCTGAGCAGTGATTCAACTGGATTTATAGATAGATTTCATTGAATAGGGTACATAGATTTAATTAAAAATCAAGAAAAAAAAAGTTCAAATGCTTTGGGTTCAGTTTATTTTACCAACGTACATGGTTTTTTATTTCTCTTGCTATTGTTCCCCCAAAAAACCCTTATGCTTGAAAATACAAGCAGAGAGATGCCTCAATTATCCTCTACAAATTTCAGTGTGTTCTGTCAATTATCTTTGAAAAACTGAAATCATTCAATCAAAACTTCTGTGAAGGAAGAACAATTCTGATTGAGAAAGCACTTTTTAAAGCTGAAATCAAGAAGGTTAATGGAAATATATTGCCCAATGGTACAGCCCTGTCCAGCTTTCCACTGAGCCAGTACTAACGTTGAGGCACATCTGTCCTTGTACTTTGAAGACAGAAGAGCTGAGCTAAAACATGAAGGTCAAAGTTTTGCAGTGTTGCTCAGGTTTGGCTATGGGAAGATTTGCTGGAATTGCAGTATCAGGGTAATTACACCAGCCTAACTCACTGGGTTGGCACTTTCAAATGAAGCCACCTCATACATTTTTCTGATAGCAACTTTGATCTCACAGAAGCAAGGACACACCAGGAGCATAGAGACCTTGGTACCTTTCCCCAGCAAGACAAAGCCAGAGGCATTGCTCATGGGATGCTGTTCCAGCCATCAGAAACTGGCCAAGGAAAGTCAGGAAATCGAGCATAAGAGATAGTAAACACAGAACTTGAGCTCACGTGCATTGAAAATCTCCTTCCTAAAAAGACAGAGGTACACCTCAGTTAGGGCTTCCACCTCCACTAATCAAGCTGTAAGGCTGTCCCTAAACTCACTGCTCTTACAGCTAAAAGTTTTCCTATTTTCAACCCAAATTTATTCAAGGTCTGATTCTTCTCATGAAAGTTCTTAGCTCAAACAGCAACCCACCCAGTTTGCCTTCCCTACAGACTAATAAAGATCAGCCATATCTCACCAGCCTGCTTGGTTTGTTTGTTTGTGTGTTTGCTTGCTTTTTCCAAGGAGGAATAAACCAGTCACAGCTAGTCTGTTGCATTAGACAGGGTCACTTTGATAGCATTTTGCACCTTTCCAGCTTGAATTCAATTTTCTTGTACATCAACAACCCAAATTTAGATACAGAGCCACAGAAATTCAATGCTGCATTTGTACAGACTTCAAATTGTATTTCATACAACTTTAGACAGCTCTTGTATACAGCGCTGACACAAAACCCGAAATGAAGTACTGCATCTCAAACCTACCTGTCCTTGGTCCGTAGCTAAAAATCCATGGGATCTTATTTTGTCTTACACTGATG
The DNA here is from genome assembly GCA_013397845.1 of Melanocharis versteri. Classification (NCBI taxonomy): domain Eukaryota; kingdom Metazoa; phylum Chordata; class Aves; order Passeriformes; family Melanocharitidae; genus Melanocharis; species Melanocharis versteri. Next base: position 376,754 of record VZTG01003982.1, read on the forward strand.
AAAATAGAGTAATTTTTCTTGGTGTCTGTGAACTCACAGCACTGTAACTCAAGTACACATGAGTTCATGATTTAACCAGAAACGAGCATGTGAGCTAAGCTCCATTAAACAGATGGATGCTAAAAAGAAACTTTCCATATACTGCAAGCATCTCTCCCATGGAATGACCCATGAAAAGCAGGACGAGGTGCATGTGCGCTACCAAGTCTTGAAGCTGACAGACATATCCCAATTAGTTATTCTAAAAGTGGATCTGTTCAAACTCCTCAACACATTTCCAGTGCCCAGAAAATCCTTTTGCTGAGACCAGTCTGAGCTCTTTCACCTCCCCTTTTATCTCTTTATTGTTTACAGACATCTACCTTTTACCCACCAGCCCTGATAAGCACAGCAAGCGGCGAGATTGCGGGAGGCAGTAGAGTGAGACACCATTTAATGCACCTGACTAGGCATAATCAGAGCCATCCATCACTTCAGTTTTCTATTCCCAGCCAACAGGAATAGTCAAACTGAGTGGGAAGAAATGGGAAGTCACTTAGAAAAAATTCTTCAAACCCCTCATCATTTATCTTCTGCTGGGTGGAAAATAATGACCTACAATATTATTTTAATACTATAACCACTGTTTTTCATTTTATTTCATCACTGAACTCCTGTATACACGGTGGCTCAATAAATCAGACTGGCAAAGTACTTCATGGAAGATTTCTGAGCAGTCATAAACATCATTTGCACAGTTTTTATACCTGAGAACCTCCATTGTGATCCAAGACCCTGCAGTGGCAGGGGCTATATAAATGACACATGAGATGGTCTCTAACTATTCACAATTCTGCTTTGATACACAGAATACCATCTGCGCTTTCCAAGCATGGATACCAGAGAGGGAGAAGGCCTAGTCATGAAGAATACAGATCAGACTAAGAGTTTAATATCCCCCCCAAAAAGGGCTTTGTAATAAGGGAAGTTATTAGTCTATTGAATGTGAGAGAAAAAACACTAGAAGGGTTATTTCATAAAATCACAGGATGGTTTGGGTGGGAAGGGACTTTAAAGATCATCTCGTTCCAATCCCCTGCCATGGGCAGGGACACCTTTCACCAGACCAGGTTGTACAGGACTCCATCAAACCTGGCCTTCAACACTTCCAGGGATGGGCATCCACAGCTGGTCTGGGTAACCTCTTCCAGTGCCTTACCACACTGACAGTGAAAAATTTCTCACTAATATCTAATCTAATCTACTGTCTTTCAGTTTAAAGCCATTCCCTCTTGTCCTATTTGAAACTTCTTCAAACAAAACATCCTCCGGAACTATTCCTGTTGTGATTTAAGGCTCTATATCAGCTTCACTTGCAGACTTCAAAGCTTATATAAATAAGAAGCAGAACAGCTGAGGGTCTACTGGAGACCCTGCCTGAAAGACATAATGTCCCTCCACTTGTCCCATGCATCTACAAGCACCTGTATTTACGGTGGGATTTATTTATCATCTCACACTAGTCAGTCTGGGATTGGAGCTGCAAACACACGCTCAATTTTGGACTATCGGTAAGTTCATTAGAAAAGTTTTGTGGAAGTTTCCTCAACTGCACATTTCTGGGAATCAATATATATTATTAAGTGGTGGGTTGACCTTTGCTGGCCACAGAGTAGCTTTCTCACTTTCCCTCCATCAGCAGAATACGGAGGGAAGGTAGGATTGAAAAATCTGTGGCTTGTGATGAGGACAAGTTGATTGATCAACAGTTACCATCATGGGCAAAACATGCTCAGCTTGGGTAAGAGTAATTTTATTTGTTGCCATTTTTTCTCTGACTAGGTCAGTGAGAAACAAAGGCGAAACCAAAAACCCCTTATCCCTACTACCCCCTTCTTCCCATTCTCAACTTCAGTCCTTCATTTTCAACTCTTCTGTCTCCTCCCCTCCTCCTCCTCTCCCAATTTGTCACAAGGGATGGGGATTGGGGGTTGTGGCCAGCCCACAACACTTTGTCCCTGCCACTCCTTGCTTACACTCTAGCCCTTGCCCCAGCACAGGGTCCCTCCCATGGGATATAGTCCTTACCAAACTGCTCCAGCATGGGTCCTCCCCCTGGGCTGCAGTTCTTCAAGAACTGCCACAGTGTGAGTCCTTTCCATGGGGTACAGTCCTCCAGGATCTGCTCCAGTGTGGGTCCCCCACGGGCCACAGGTCCTGCCAGCAAACCTCCTCCAGTATGGGCTCCTTTCAGTGAGCTGCCATTCCTGCCAGGAATTCCTGCTCCTGTGTGTGCCACAGGGCTGTGTCTGCCAAGGGCTACAGTGGTTCTCCAAGGAAATTCTTCTGCTACAGCACGGGGTCCTCCAAAGTCTTCAGGGTGGGCTATCTGCTCTGGTGGTTCTCCAAGGGCTGCAGGTGGATCTCTGCTCCCCCATGGATATCTGTGGTCTGCACCAGGGGAATCTCAGCTCTGGCACGTGAAGCACCTCCTGTCCCTCCTTCTGCACTGACCTGGGTGTCCGCAGAGTTGTTCCTCTCTCACATTCTCACTCGTCTCTCACAGATGCTGTCTGGCATTTTTTACTCTTTCTTAAATAAACCAAGGAGATGTCACCAGCCTTGCTGATGGGCTCAGCTTTGGCCATGGTGGGTGCCATGATGGAGCTGGCTGGAGCTGACTCTGTCCAACATGGGGACAGCTTCCCGTATTTTCTCACAGAAGCCAACCCTGCAGCCCATGGCTATCAAAACCTTTCCACGTAAACCAAATACAGATAATAGCTATTTTATATTTGCTTGGTTGGTTGCTTACAACTCTTGGTAGTAACAATTTCACTTTCAGACTTGCTACCTCATTCATTTATGGATCTCATTTGCCTTGTAAAACCATAAACAGTTTGGTAGAGCTGTTTTCAGCAGCTTCAAGTGCTCACACTGAGTCTGAAGCTGTTCATGAGTCCTGAAGACCTCTGACCCCCCAGCTGCGTAGCAGCAGCAGCATTATAAACCTGGCAAGGTTTCATTTATCTCTGTGGAGGACCAGCTCTCAGCTTCAAAGAACCTGTCCCAGGGAGAAGACTCCAGTAAGCACCAGCGCATCTACTGGGTAACCAAGCTGCTTTTCTTACCAGGCAGACAAGTGGGATATGGCCTAAAGAGAGAAGCTGAAAATTTCCTTCAAAACAACAAAAAAAGTCTTCGACTACATTGAATCTCGGATAGACTTCTGTACTCACTGGCCTAATTCTCCCATCAGTTCCTTTCAATTTCATTTCCACACCTCTCCCTTTTTGTTGGCCATATCCATTCCTCTTCCTTGCCTGCTCCACCAATAGATCACTCCATTGCTGTTCTCCTGCCTTCACTCTACTTGTTTTCATTTGCTTTTTTTGGTTATATTTTCCTCCCTGCTGTCACCCACTTCCTTTCTCTCATTCCCATCTGCCCCTTTTTCATTCTCCTCTAACTACAGCGAACACCTGCTTCCAAAAGTGATGTACAATATTTAAGAGAACTTCATGACCTGTAACCCGCCTATTCAACAGTTCTCCTGTGATGATAATTGCCAACTATAAACCATCAGCCTTATCTTGGCAGTCAAGATTAATTCTGGCATGGGGCATTATAAAATTAGCCCTTCTTGGCAAAGCTGCTGGCCTTTAGTTTCCACGAGAACACAATTAAATGGTATTTGTGCAGTCAACCTAGAGCAAAGCTAAGAGGAGACAGACATCAGGAAGTTATTAGATTAGGAAGTTAAACAACTACTCCCTGGTTAGATCAAGCATTCAAACATGTTACATAGTATTTCAAAGGCAAAACAGGCAAAACAAAACCTCCCAGGCACTTTGCCTCCTTCCCTCCCTCCCTCCTTATCTAGGCTATGGGGAAGCACATATCATAATAGCAAATGAGGGAGGTCATTACCAGATCTCCAGATTTTGGGTTTGCTCACAAGGTTACTTGTGCCACACCGGGTTAACTCAATGGGGACTCCAGAGCACAGACACAGCTTGAAGTCCTTCCTAATTAAATACACACACACACCATAATCAGAGCTCTTTCTTCACCCCAGGGCAGGATCTTCGGCTCATATAAGTCAGCAGAATACCCTGAGGAGCTACTTTGATTTATATTGGCTAAAAATCCAGTCCCAGAGCCTCTGTGCATAAGAGGATGTTCAAGAATAACTGGTGAGTATCTGAACTTAAAGAAGCCTTCTCACACACAGATTTACACCCTGCAGATGGGCACTTGTATGTGCATCAGTGGTAGCTCAAGTTTTAACTCTTCTTCAAATCAGATTTTGATTAGAGATGGGCAGTGCTCTGAAGCTGGTGCCCACAAGCTCCATCCTGCTGGAGAAATCACCTCCTCACTCAGTGATACAGTCAAAAGGAAACAAAATCAGGCAAATTTGCTGGGCATGCCCTACTTTGTCTTCACAGACGTCCCCCAGATCATCGCATTTGGCATGATTTTGGAGGAAAGCTATAAAACATAAACCACATATTTTTTTCCCCCAGAACCTAGGACAGGCTTTGCTCCCATAAATTAGAAAAGTTAAACAATTGCTCAGCCCCTTCTAAACACCTGTGCCATGTCAAAAGGTAAGCATTAATATCACCATCAGGAAAACATGGATCTTAATGAGGTTCTTCTTTAGAAGAAAGGAGGTGAGAGACGCCAGCTTTAGGGTAGGATCTGCAGTCCTTTGGAGTCTGTCAAGGCCAAGTGTCCCAGGCACTCAAATCATTACACAGTGAAAACACAACCTCTGGGAACCAGGTTCAACTTTTGACAACCCACACAAGGTTTACGTGTGAATCCTGCTCAGCACAGCTCTGTTCCTCCACCCACCCACAGCCAAAGGAGCAGACAGGCTTAATTTACTGCTCTTTAAAAACAGACGCTGGCCTTCAATTTATCTCCATCAAGAGAAAAAAGTACCCAAGCTCCTCAAATGAAATGCCCTGCAGGAATTTGCCTGAGCAAATGTGAGATGGAGATTTGACAATAAAAAAGACATTTCATTTGTCTTATTAGTGGCTGACTACTGTGGAAGGTGTTCAATCAATTAGACTGATCTTGGCCTCCTGAATTATTGATAGAGAGAGCTGGATTACACTCTAAAATGCTTTTAGTTTAATTGCCCAACCCATCATTGCTTCATTTTCCTTTTCTTATGTATATAAATTTGTTGTTGTTGTTTTGTTATTTAACCAAAGCAGCTTGCCAGCAGCTGACTCTGGCACTTTGCTGCATGGAGGGAGGGAGCGAGCGCCGAAGCCTCGGCCGTGCCGCGCTCGGAGGGTGCAGCGGGCAGGGAACGGTGCCGGCATCCCCAGAGACCAGTGAAACCTGGGGGGAGAACAGTGGCTGCCCACAATGAGAGAGACGTGCAGGGGAATCAGCGAGGCTCCTCCTTCACCTCATGCCCATTCTGTGCATTTTTTAACTCTTGGTCCTTTCCCATTCCTTTATCTTCATGCACTGGCTCCTCTTCACTTTCTGCCCCCTTTCCTTCCCTTGCATGCAGAATCGTAGAATCATTGATCTTGGAAAAGACCAAGTTCAACCTGCAACTAAATACCACGATGCCCAGTAAACCCTGTCACAAAGTGACACATCTACTCATTTTTTGAACACTTCCAGGAATGGTGACTCCATCACTTCCCTGGGCAGCCTGTTCCAGTGTTTAACCTTCTTAACCTTTCTTCTTTCAGTGAAGAAATTTGTACAAATATCCAACTGGAATGTCCCCCTGGTGCAACGTGAAGCCACTTCCCCTCGTCCTATCACTGGTTGCCTGGTAGAAGAGCCCAACTCCCACCTGGAATGCAATACAGCACAGGACTGTCTCGGCCATGGCACTATCCCCAGCACCATTTGGGTGCCCAAATGCCTCTTCTTACCCCATCCTGACCATCGTGGTTCCCCCCAAACTTTCTTAACTTTCTTTGCTCATTGCCCCTTTCCTCCCTCAATATCTTCCAGCCTCGTCTCACGCCCCATTCCTCATCAGCTCTTAGACACCATCCTCCATTTCCCAGGCTGTGCACGTCATCTCTTGCTGAGGCACTAGGGCATGAGCAGACAGAATCACTGTGCTCAAGAGTGCTCCATATTCTACAGACTAAGAACAGGTTAAATGCCTTCAAAGCATGATTCACTCCTCTTTTGAAGGCTAATGTAGAGTAGTGAGAGAAACACAAATGGAGTTAAAAAAACATGGAAGTTTTTTCACAGTGAGAGAGGAAAAAGAGAAAGGATGGTGGGGAAGGAGCAAAGTAAGACAGGATGGGAAAGGATATAAAAAAGAGATTAAATGGGCAAAGAGGGGAGAAAGAGAAAGGAGGATGTGAAGAAAGGAAAAAAAGGGAAAGTATGAAGGAAATAAAAAGATGAGGGAACTTTGCCCACTGAAAATGCCAGATATGCAATGTGGATGCTTGGGAGAACAAGAACTCCTGGTACCAGATGTGAAAAGAGTATTTTTGTGACAACAGGAGCATAATATGGTCAGTACGCAGGGCTGAGGGATGTGATCTGAGAGGGAAATAAAGGCAGTAACCACGAAGCTGCAGAGCAGGTGAATTACACGGTATCTCAGACGGGTTTAAAAGATGAGACCATGCACATAACAGGATCCATCTGAATATAATTCATTTTCTAGGAAGTCATTGCAGATCTCTGCCACTGGACCCAGACATGATATGAGATCTCCTGGAAACCATTAGAAAGATAAATTCTGAGAAATGTGTAAGTTTGCATTTTTCTAGATGGCAAGTGGAAAATTACTGTTATGAGCGATGCTTTAGCTCATCCCTTCCTGGATGTAACAGGCAATAGAATTTTTTTCCCCTGAAATAGCATCAGAACCAGCAAAAAGCAACTTTACTTTAGACTTGGTTTAGATCAACTGTGGGGACGCTATGGAAAAGTGTTTGATCAGATGTTCACTACTATTGTTGAAATTAAAAGAAGGGTAAGCAAAAACAGGTATCAAAGTCCTGAATTTCTGAAGCACAAGGGTGAAGAATTAAAGGGATTAGTAACTGAGTCACTTGGTATTAATAATGCAGAGATGGTAACAAAGGAGCTTGAGATTTCTCCATGACAAATGCACAAAGAATGTCAAGATTAGAGTATAATAATGCTTATTGCAATACATCTTGCAACTTATTGCAAGATTACAGTAATACTTATTGCAAGGGAAGAATTGTCAGGGACATTTAAGAGGAGTGGGAAAAGGATAAATCAACAAATCCATGTCCAAGTTTTTATATGTAGGAATAATATGAGAATGGTCCGAGAAACACTAAAACAACAGAAGAGGGCTCTTTAGATGTGCAAGGAAAGAAAGCAGCTGGATAACAGGGGTAGGATGAGTATGAGCTATGCATTAGAATAAAGTGTTGCTTTTGTTTCCAGCAGAAAGAAATGTAATTAATGCTGGTAACTAGTAACAAGTCCTGAAAAACTCCCTGTGTCCTAAAATGTATAAACTAAATATCCCTATAAAAGAAAGAAAAGAAAGAAAGAAGGAAGGAAGGAAGGACGGAAGGAAGGAAGGAAGGAAGGAAGGAAGGAAGGGAGAAAGAAAAGAAAGAAAGAAAGAAAGAAAAGAAAGAAAAGAAAGAAAAGAAAGAAAGAAAAAAGAAAGAAAGAAAGAAAGAAAGAAAGAAAGAAAGAAAGAAAGAAAGAAAGAAAGAGAAAAAGTGAAAGAAAGAGAGAGAAAGAAAATTGCAGGTGTGTCTCTTATTGTAATTCAGTGAGATTAATTAATGTGCTCCACAGGGAACCCCTCATGAAAATGAGGAATCTCAGATCTCAGCAGGCTGCAGACAAGGGAGAGTGGTTGGGCAACTGGCAGAAGTGCCAAAGCCTTGCAGGAGAGAGGTCCCATCCCTGCAAGCACATGTGGAGTTACTCACAGTGGGACTGATTTTAATTAATATTTCTATTACTGGGACAGAAGCAGGATGCCAGGGACGAGACGAGGCAGACAGCAAGCCATGAATACATGTGCAGTAAAGGAAGGGTCTGTGGCTGATATCACCAAAAAGTGAAGTTGGAGCACTGGGAGAGTTTTCCCAGTCACCAGGTGCCCCGACCATAAAGAAGGTGTCCTTGGGGAGGCTGCCAGCCCCTTTCCAGGGGGTTCCCATTCTGCTGCCACGAAGAGACAAATTGTGTGGAAACAAGGAGATGCTTTGCTTACATCAAAGCATCCCAGAGAAGGATCTCATGCACAGTAAATCTGCTTTCTCAGATTGTCCCAGCAATTGCAAGGGCCTGGGTTGTCCTTGCATTTGATTCCCCTGACTGCCATTAGTCCCATTTTACCATGTTTTAAGCACAGAACTGAGTTCAAATTTCCTTTGAAACTACTGCACTACTGTCTCCTCCTGTTCAAACTTCTCTCTGCATGAGTTTGACCAGTGCTAGGACACATGCTGAGAGATTCAGTCTCACACTGCACCGACCCTGGCCACTGCCTTGGGCCAAGGAACATGAACCCTGGCAACACCACCAGACTTGGGTTAGCCTCAGTCTTTGAGGCCCTGTTACACCCCAAGGGCTGGTGCATGTTCAGGTCTCAGATCCTGGTATATTCCCAATTCTGTACCTTCCTTGTGGCAGAAGTGCAGAGATGCCAATTGCCTTGCCATGCTGAAAGTTCCTGTAAGCAGAACAGTCTCTGCATTCTGAACTTGAGGGGGGAGTGCAGGTATCTGTGGGACTAAAGCCATTTGAAATTTTTTGGGAATATTAAATTCTAGCATATCAGATATATAATATACATATAATATATACCATACCAAATCAATTATATGTAATAGATAATATATATATTTGGGCATAGTATATCACAGCTTGGACAGGTGTGCTCTTTTCTGGGTAAAAAATTGACCAGATGGCCAGGCCCAGAGAGTGGTGGCGAATGGAATCACATCCAGTTGGCATCTGGCACTAGCAGGGCTCCTGAAGTCTCAGAACTGGGGCCAGTCCAGTTTAATATCTTTTCCAATGATCTGGACAAGGAGATCGAGTGTACCCTCAGTAAGTTTGCAGACAAAACCCCACTGGGCAGGAGTGTTGATGTGCTGGAGGGTAGGAAGGATCTGCAGAGGGATCTGGACAGGCTGGATCGATGGGTCGAGGCCAACAGAATGAGATTCTGTCCTTGTTTCAGCTAGGATAGAGTTCATTTTCTTTCTAATATCTGGGACAGTTTTGGGTTTAGTATGAGAATAATGTTGATAACACACTGATGTTTCAGTTGTCCTGAGTCAAGGACTTCTCAGTGTGTCATGCTCTGCCAGGGAGCAGGTGCACAAGAAGCTGGGAGGGAGCATGACCAGGACAGGTGACCTGAATTGGCCAAAGGGATATTCCACACCATAGAACATCATGCCCAGTTTATTAATTGGGGGAGATTGGCTGTGAGGCACTGGTTGCTGCTCAGGCACTGGCTGGGCATCAGTCAGCAGCTGGTGAGCAATGTTGTTGTGCATCACTTATTTATATTGAGTGCTATTTCACTCTTCCTCTCCATTTCATTACAATTACAATTGCAATAATTGCAACTTCATTACAATTTTTATTATTATTGTAGTTGTTCTTATGATTAGTGCTCTTATTATGTTTTATTTTGTTCCAATTACTAAAGTGTTCTTATCTCAACCCATGAGGTTTACCTTTTTTCCTCGATTCTCCTCCTCACCGGGGTGACAGGAGCAGGAGGCAATGAGCAGCTGTGTGGTACTTAGTTGCCAGATGGGGCTGAACCATGGCAAGGGTCAACAAGACCAAGTGCCAGGTCCTTCACTACAGTTACAAAAAGCCCCTGCAGTGCTCCAGGCTGGGGGCAGAGTGGCTGGAAAGCTGCCCAGCAGGAAAGGCCCTGGGGTGCTGGCTGATAGTGGCCAAACGTGAGCCGGCGTGTGCCCAGGTGGGCAAGGAGCCCTGTGACCTTCTGGCTTCTGTGTCAGCAGTCGTGTGGCCAGCAGGACCGGGGCAGTGATTGTTCCTCTGTGCTGGGCACTGGGGAGGCCACACCTCAAATTCTTGGTTCAGCTTTGGGCCCGTCAGGACAAGAAAGACATTAAGGTGCCGGAGCATGTCCAGAGAAGGGAACAGAGCTGGGAAGGGTTTGGAGCTCAAGTCTGATGAGGAGCAGCTGAGGGAGCTGGGGTTGTTCAGCCTGGAGGAAAGGAGGCTCAGGAAGGACCTTCTCACTCTCTACAACTCCCTGACAGGAGGTTGTAGCCAGGTGGGGGTCAGTGTCTTCCAACTAACAAGTGACAGGATGAGAGGAAGTGGCCTCGAGCTGCACCACAGGGGGCTTAGGCTGGGTATTAGGAAACATTTCTGCAGTGAAAGGGTGGTCAGGCATTGGAAGAGACTGCCCAGGGCAGTGGCTGAGTCACCATCCCTGGAGGTATTTAAAAGAGGTGTAGATGTGGCACACATGGTTTAGTGTTGGGTTAATGGGTAGATTCCATGATCATAGAGGTCTTTTCCAACCTAAATGACCCTATGATTCTATTAATCTAATGATAAAGAAGATCCTGAATGAATAAATGCACATTTGGTTAAAAATTATGTAAGTTTGGTTTGTTTGTTTGTTTTTTTTTTTAATTGAGCTTTAAAGAAAATGAACCACTTTTCCCAGAGCATGTTTCAGAATCAAGTATGACTCCCTTCTTACTTGGGGTTGAATCATTTTGTATCATGGGGGAATCCACACACACAAATATACGTATTTTTTTAGCATTTAATTTGCAAACTGAAACCCCGGTTCTTGGCACAGCGCTCCAGCAGAGTTCACTAAAGGATCCCTCTGCAAACCCAGGTATAATTCATGCAGCTTGGTGTCACCACGTGGCAGTGCAGCCCCATCTCTGCCACACCTCCTTACAGATGAGCACCCCAAACACCCTTATCCACCCTCTTACCCTGAGGGCACACAAAGAAGCCTGACACAGACTCAAACTCGTCCTTGTGCTCAAAATATCAGTGTAGATATGCAGGAGAGGTTTCTTTATACAGAGCTACTGCCAAGCATTTTCCAATACATAGCTTCATATTACTTAAACTATTATGGCCATGACCCAAGGCATTTCCCAGGGATCAGAGAATAGCTGAATGTACTGAGCACACAGACCATTAATCCCAGACTGATAATGGTCAGTTTGAGCATCACAGCGTACAAGATTCCCTACATCCTTGGTCAGGGTCTCCAGCTGCTACCACAGTATATATAAATACTACAAAAGCTCCTTTTGCATGAGCAAACACAGAAAAAAAAAAAAAACGGGGAAAAAAAAAAGAAGAAAAAAGAAAACAAACGAGCACCCTCTAGCCCTTGTGGGGAAAATGAGGGATACACAATGGATTGGGATAGAGGAAATGGCGCAAAGAGACATCAGGACTCTGGGGAAGGCCCAGGGACTTTTTCAATACCAACCCTCTGCCCTCCCACAGCTTTGTGCATCACCCTCCCGGGATGCTGAGGGAAGCAGGCGCGTGCCATGAATGGGAGCCACCTGGGACCACTCTGGGCTGTGCTCCTTCAGCTTAATAGTCCCTGTCACTGCAGTGCCTGGATGGGAAAGCTGAGTTTGATAAAGTCCTAGCAGCTGAGATGAAGTCTTCTGCCAGCTTTGGATTTTTCACTCACCCTCAAAGTAGATGAGTGGAAATATCAGAGAAGTGAATCTATTACCTGTGCTGCTCAATGAGGCTTTTATGATATTCCCTGTTCCCCTTGGAGGGATGCTTAGTACACTCTGGGGTGTTGAGATACATTCATTTCCATTTCCAATTCCCTTTTATTTCCCATCCATCTCCTGGCTGCTATAAGCACACACTCTCTTCTTTCTGCAAACAAAAAGCCTTCCTCCCCAGCCATTTCTTCACAAAATGCCTTCCAGTGACCTCCAGCTGGCTGCTCCAAGCTTCATCAGCACACCTGGGGTAGGAATGTAACTTTTCAGATTGCTCTTCCTCTCCTCCATCACCTCGAACAACCTTGCACCTACTTGTACTCGAGCACCTCTCCAGAAAACTCTGCTTCCAGCCCCCTTTTCAACAGACATGGTTTATTGTCCCCTAAGTAGCCCTTCACAGTTCCTCTTCTCAATCAGCACTGGGTAATGGTTTCCTAGGGACCATAATACTTAGCAGCACAGTAATTGAATGATATTATTAACAGCAGTAGCATCTGTGTTGTCTGTTTAATTAACTGGAGAGCAAATGAGGCCCTAAGAGTCATTAGTCTGATCCTTTATTGTCTTTCTAATGATGAGCTGCTTCTTACTTGATTATTGGCTAAGGATCCCCTTTACCAAAAAATGCACTTTTAATAAAATAATAACAAAACAACTCTCTACACTCCTGAATTACATATATTACTTCTCTCAAGCTACAGATTAAATAACTGTGAACTTCTGCTCTAAATACTCCGAGTCCACCACCTCTACTACTCCTTGAGCAGCAGAAAGGAAAGAGGAGACACCAGCCCATGTTTCAAGGAATGAAAGAACAAAGCTCTAAAACATATTGTATTGCTGAGAAGCTGGTGACGAAAGCAAAGCTCACCCTGCTGCCATGCCTGGGGACTCTGCAGGGGCTGAAGGAGGAAAGACCATCTTTAGAGACTGCTGGCCATTAAAAAAAAAAAAAAAAAAAAAAAAAAAAAAAAGGAGATACAATATCCCAAAACTGATCACAGCATTTCATTCCACCTCTGCACTGAAAGAGATGAGGACCAAAGGAAGCAGACATCCTCTCTATCCCTAACTGGGCTGAATTTATGGACAATCTGACAGCAGCAGTTCCCTTTTCTCCACTTGGAAGCTTCTTGCATATGTGGAGCAGCCACTCCACAGCAGCCCCAGCACACATGCAACCCTGCAACTCTGTCACCACACAGAGGCAGGAGTCGGGTGTGGATGTGGAGTCATCATTCCCTCCACACCCATTTAGCAGCCGTCCTGGTCGGATGTTTGGGCTGAGGTTCATTGCTTGACAGCTGGTTATTGGCTTCTCTGCAAGGGGCATATGGAAATTTCCATGAAGATGATCCCAATTGCAGTTATTCAGCTTATCAGGAAGCACAGGCAATTGGCATTAACCAAATTAGGAAAAAAATCCCATCTCAGACAGGAAGGAGATCTTGCTCCTTGCATGCCCAAGATATTTGCTCCTGCAAAGTCTGTAGGTTAAGTTGAGCAGTAAAGGATGTCAGATACAGCCATATACAGATCTGAGGACATACAGATGTGTGTTACAGATCCTCTTCAGCGGCGAGGTGTGAGACTCTTAACACTATGCAGCTTTTCTTTAACTTTACCTTGTGTAGCTGGTTAAGCCCTGCTCTGGTGGCCCTACCAACCACCAACCCCCCTCTGCAGCCGGCGGCTCATGGAGACTGCAGCTCGATGTCTGCCAGAGCCTGCGCTCACACCAACATCAAGCTAGCACCCCTGTGTCCCCAGGGACTTGGGGCACTGTCTCTCCAGCTGCTAATTTGGAGACCATTGTGCACGAACATGGGCCTTAGGGAAGAGACATACAGCCTCCTTTGATGTCATCAATCGGCTCCACCCAGATGGAGAGGAAAGGCTTGGCTCTGTGGTTTAGTTCGGGTTTAGGTGTGGTGCTTGGGAGGTGCTTTTCTACTGACATTTGTGGGTCTGGGAATCAACGGGATCTTTGAACATCAAGTCCATGCTTTGTTCCAAGTCCCAAATGCATCTCTCTGCACAATGCCATCAGTACCAAGAATACAAAGCACATGAACATCACACACGAGTGTCCCTCACTGTGCAAAGTCCTCCAAGAAGACCCCACTTGAGCAGGGACACTGGACCTGATTATACCACTGGTGGTTCCTTTCAACATCAATCACTCTGCAATTCCATGTTTAGGACCAAGGATGAGGCTCTGAGTGCAGCTATAGAAGGAGAACTGCCTGTAACCCCATGATCTCAATGCAAAATCCTCCAAGAGTCATTGCCTACTTATCTGAATTGTCATCAAGGAGAAAAATAAACCCATTTTCTCCTCTGATGGCCTCATTCAGTTCAGCAGTATGTTTCATCAACCAACTTCTTCTTGCACATATAAAATAAACACAGAATGAAGAATGAGCAGAAATGGATCCTGGGGCATTAACAAGATTGGGAAAAGGACTGTGGCTAAGAATAAACAGGCACATCAAATGAGCAAGGAAAGAGAAGAAAATGTAATGTCTCTTGTCACCACTGGACCTATCCATCTTAGGACAAATTCACAGCTACTCCAAGATCTGCAGATTTAAAATGGTTTTGTTTCTCAGGAAATTTCTCTGGAGCTCCAGGCTGACTCTTCATGAAACCAACTTCTTAGTTAGGGACTACTTTTTTTAACAGTTACAGATATTTCTGTCTCTGACTTGTTCACCTGGAAATTTTCGTTCTTGTTCACAAGGGACTTATTTGTAATCCCTGATTTGCTGCCATTCTCTCACTCCCTGAACCCTGGTACAACAGCTGTTGGCTGACTCCTGCTCAGTGCATGAATGAAAAATACATGAATGAACACATGAACTTGTGGCTTCCTGTAAATTTAGAATACAGCAGCTCCTTCATACTGAGTACAACAACAGGCACCATAAGAAGCCAAGAAAGCTGCTGTTTGGTTGAAGTTGCAGAAGTGGTTGCTGAAGAGACCTCAGGCATTTCTCCATTTGGGTCTGGAGAACCATTACAAAGTCAAATTTTTTTTGAAAAAGTGTTTAAAAAAATCTCCAAAGTTGTGAAGTAAATTTGACAGGTACAATCTCTATTGTGCTTCAGATGGAGATGGAGATCCCCAAGCATGAGCCAGCTTCCCAGCAACACTTTGGGTACAGCAAGTTCCAGTACTTATTGGAAAAGGATAAAAAGGAAAAGAATACAAATTGTATATGTATATATGAGCTTCAGAGACGGCACACTTCAGAGAAAAGACTAAATGATAAGAATAATTTATTTCAAGTCAGTCACTAACCAACTAAGTGACTACAGAGAGTCTTGCCTTTCCAAGTCTTCTCTTTATTATCTCCGTAAATTAAGAAGAGTGATGTCTGTCCATCAGTGAGTGAAAATAGTTGTGAGATCTCTGAACAGCAATCCCTGGACATAAAAATGGTCAGATAAACCCTGCTGATTTGTGATTTTTCTTATAAGAATTTTCCTTGCGATAGCTGCTTGGAAAGCCATCCCACTGGATTCTCCCAGCTCTTCTGTCCATATTATTTATGGACAAAGTACTCAGGGGTCCTCACGACACAGCTTCACATCTATTCACATCCCACCAGACCTGCTCACACAGATTTCTTTCTCCAGATGTCCATTTGCCCTTATCCCTTCTGTGCACTTACCTAGTCACAAACTGCCAACCAAGTGCTCCACGTCTCCATGGGAGCTTATTCTCCAAAGTAACACATCTGACTGCAAATTTGTCCTGTACTCAGCCTGGTCTTGTTTGAAACCTTCCATAATTTCCCCCCCATTACTGCTAAGCCAAATCATTCTCCCCTTTCTTTAACCTTTCTTTAAAAAGGTTCAAAAACCCTTTTTGGGTTTTTACACCCATTAACTTTTTGTAGCTAGATAACACAAGCCCTTTTACTCATCCCTTGGACAAGCTCTCCAGATTTAACCCTTCACTAGTATTTTGCAGTGCCTTCCCACTGGTTTTTTTTGTACATTTCCTGGTAATCCAGGGTTTTTTTTAATGGTAATGTCAAAAGAAGATCCGAATATCTGCCCTTACTAGAGCTAAAAGTGAGGAACTCCCTTTCTTAATAGTGCACAACACCTTCAGTCTCATCCTTTTTTCTTCCCCGTGCCTGTACTGGTGATTTCTACTCCCCACTCTGCTTGTGCCTGCAGGGAGTATTGCACATTTTATATCCTGGTGTGGAGCCCTCTACTTCTTTCCCAGCACCTACAGCATAGCTGGAGGTCATGCCAAGAGTCCAGAGGGATTCACACACAAGCTGGAACCTCTAAGTTCACCTATGTATCATCTTTCCAGTCGCATTCTGCAGAGTTAAAGACTGAAGCATATAACGAAAGCAGGAAAGGAATAAACAGGAAATAATGCAGCTCTGTGGGAGGGATCCAGGACAGTCTCCTAGGAAGGTGCATTCAAAGGAAGCCCCAGCTTCCTACCAAATAATGAAACAGGTGGCCATGCCACACACTGTGGAAGAGCCCAGCCACTGCCAACAGGCAGGGCAGGGAACCAGAAATCCTGGCTCACGGTCTCTGCTCTCCACATGGAGCCACTGAGCAAAACTACATAATCCACTTAAGCACAAGTCTCGTTTTATGATCTCTGGATGTAACAAGGTGGAGATCAGCAGCCTCATTGCCCATTTTTGAAAGGTGCATGGGGAAGAGCTGACTGACTGTATTTTAAAGGACGTTCCTTGCTGCATTTGTTGAAAGTGGTCATAATTAAAACGAGGGGAGAGCAATCCACAACACAAGAAATACATTAGGCACCATAAACACTATACTGGAATCTGCAGGACTTTACCCAGCTGGAGGTTGAGCTTTAGGTAATTGATTTCCTGAAAACCTGTTCTTTGCCAAAATTACTATTTCACTGGCTGTTATAGGCAAACAGATAATTCAGCATATTTAGCAGATCTTTTCAGGTATGTCTGTGGGCAAGGGGACCAATAGGAAATATGACCCACTGCATCACCCACTGATGCAGATCAGGGCTGAGCCCCTAACAGTGGCTGTGCCACAGGGCGTCACCTCCCATTCCTCACGTCACCGGAGCTCTTCCCGACTGACAAATTAGGGACAGTACTCGCGCATTTTCTTGTGTTTCAGCTGGAGGGCCGTGTCAGTTCCTTGTTGCTCCTGGCCATGCAGGACACGGCTGTCACAGCCTGTCGAGCCCTTCACTCTCTGGCTCCTGGCAGTCTGATCTGCTCTGGCCTATCTCAGAGAGAGGCTCCAAACTGAGCGAGGACAAAGTCTGACTCAGGGTAGGGAAGGTCAGCCTATGTCATGCCATGCTGATGACGCTGTACTGAAGGCTCCTGGGATGACATTAAATCAGTCAGCTTCCTATTTTATTTGTCTTTCCAGGGAGAAATGTCTGGCAAGGGATACCAAGGATGTTTTGATGGCTGATCATGATCTCTGCTTCCTCCTGGCATGTTCTGGCTAGCAGGTTTGGCCACCACTGACTCCAAGTCTGGCCTGCATTTGCCCTATCCTTTTCTCCCTCCTGCCTCTTTCTTTCTCTTCTCTTTTTCACAGCAAGCTGTGTGCTCCTAGAGAGCTTTCCATGTGCACAAGACAAGCACAAGTGACTTTGAGCTTCCTGAGGTCATTGTCCAAAAGGTTTCAGCCCCTCCAAGGTGCTGCAGGAAAACTGGCTACTTCCAAAGACCAGTGCTAGCCCCTGTGCCCCTGGGCTTTACCGGCCACTGGGCTTGCACTGGCAAACCCTGAATCTGAAGCAGGAACGAGGCTGTGCAGGGGGGAGCATTGATAGTGAATGAAGGAGTCTGAGAGCCTGTGGCAGAGTCAGGAGCAGAACCCCAGTCTGACAATTTTGCTGGCATTTAAATCACACAAGCAGTTCCTTCCGTTCAGCCACAGCCTAATTGTCTACTAAGCTGGTTAGCCTTCCTTTTTGCCCATGTCCTGACTCCAGATGACAGTCTCTTGCACAAAACAACAGCATCTATCCAGCTTGCACTCAGCTTGCCTCATCTCTGGTGTTCTTTAGGCTGCTCTCAGTGACTGCTGATCTCACTAAAATTTACCAAATCATTTCATAATGCTGAGTGCTCTCTCCTCGGTAACCTCACAGCTGTCTTGGTGGGAACAGATTCAGGCCCTCAATCTTTGATGACATACAAGCAATATTTTTTTCAATGCAATGAACCCCGTTGTCAGGTACCAGCCACCAGATTCTTTATAACAGAAGAAATGTCTCTCCAGTGAAAAGCAATCAGTTTGCACATAAAGTCCCCCAAAAACTTAGCTGTGTGCTACCATAAGGTAGATTTGGACTGCCTCTACACAGGAAAAGCTGTAGTCTGCTCTCTCCAGCTCTACCTGCTTAGGTACTTGTTAGCACTATCTGTGCCACTTATCACATCAAGGGTGGCCATAAGATAAAACCCTCAGTGCTCAGCACTCTTGCCAAAATCTGCCAAATATTGGTATTAACAGCCACGGAGGGCCATGGCATACATGCTGTCACTTTTAGTCATTTGTTTAGCAATGGTCTCCAAAAGCCACAGGCATAAGCCCCCTTTAGGCCTGGGGCTTGGCGGGTGCTAGAGCGTGGCACACTTTGGACTAAAACACATAAACTGTGACTGGCACACACTGACAGATGTTGGCAGATAAGTAAAGAAACGACTACTGTTTTCAAAGCAGGAAATATATTTTCCTGCTTTTAGAAAACTTGGGCCAACTAAATCAGTCACCAACAGCGCTGACTGTGTGTGAACTTTTATCATAGCATCATAGATACACAGAATGATTTGGGTTGGAAGGGGCACAGTATTCACATATTGGCACAGAATTAAATGACATGTAAACAAGATCAAGCCCCACTGGGCTGTAAACTGGGTGACTTCTCCTGAAACCTAAGGAAGTCAAAATTTTGCACAAAACAGGCAAAAAAAAGGCAGGTCTGCTTCATTAACATGCTTCTAGTAGTACCATTATCTGACAGTACTGAGAAGCTCTCTTTATGTAAAAACACTTCCATAATGGGTAATCAATACTCTGTCTGGTAAGTTGTTTTTCTTTATCTATGGAGAAAGCATTTTATGTTCCAAATTGAATTGTGGACGCCTCATGCCTTGAAGTGTTCAAGGGCCAGGTTGGATGGGGCTCTGAGAAACCTGGTCTAGTGGAAGGTGTCCCTGCCCATGGCAGGGGGTTGGAACTAGATGATCTTTAAGGTCCTTTCCAACTCAAATCATTCCATGATTTTATGATAGATTCATAACCAGAAATGTTATTGTTGGCCTAGAAATTAGTCAGCTATAACTCTAAAACCTGACCTCATCCACCGAGCAACAGGCTGTTCTGCATGCTCATCAAAAGATGTAACAGGAGGTAACAGATCGATTTCAGCACCTACCATGACAAGAGGACAACATTTAATTTCCCTGACCTCTGATGAGTCAGATTTCTTTCCCTGTCATATAATCTGCAATAAATAACCCATCAATCTTTTTGCCGGGTGGCCGCTGCAGACCTGCCCAGTTTAACATATGCACTTTACTGTCCCTGTTGTATCATTTCACATTAGTCCACATTTAAACCATATTTTCCATCGAAAATCTCGCTTGGAAAAAATCCCTCACATCTCGAAATCTACATAAGCCACCGTCACCACTGACTCATCCCCCTGTGGCAAACGCAAACTTGTCCTGGATAATCCTGTCTCATCTCCCTTTCATCTCCATCACTGTGCTCCCCTGCCCTTCTTGTTAACCACTTCACTGCTGCCCTCGGAGTTAATTTTTGAGTGTTAGATTCAATAGCCTCTCTAAACTGGTTGAAGGGTGGCATGAGTCAAAATAAAAAGTCAAAATTTGGTACTTCAGCAGAGGAAAGGAGCATCATAACCATGCATTCACCAGCCCACTGTAGAACTATAGAATGGTTTGGGATTGGAAGAGTCCTTAAAGATGACGTAGTTCCAACACACCTGCCAAGGGCAGGGACACCTTCCACTAAACCAGGCTGCTCAGAGCCTCATCCAGCCCAGCCTTGAACACTTCCAGGGATGTCACCAAAGTGAAAACCAGAAGCAGCTGCTCTAAGCACTGCTCTAGGCAGTGCACAAGGAGAGCTGTGCTTGGCTTTGACCAGGGAAAAGAAACAGCCTTTTTTTTTGCCACCTTAGAGCACCTTTCAGGACACGAATATATCAGCATTTGGGAATCCAAAACTCATTGTTGCATTTCTATCAGCTTTGATTTTATCAAATATTATTTTATTAGAATAGAAGTATAGAATTAAATTGCTAAATGATCAGAAATAGAGATATTTAACTTCTTCTGAAACAGGGAAGGTACTATTTTATCACTTGCACTTAGCAACTTAAACTTATCAGTGCTGAGAGTAATCCAGGTTCCCTGCCAGGCAACCCACTGAATTTGCCTCTAAACACAATCTAATTTCATACGAAAATTAAATATGACTTGACCACTTCCATGCCTGCAACAGATGAGGAGAAAGTGGTGGATAAGCAGCTGTACCTTCCATAGACCCTTTCAGCAGATCACTTATCTCACACTGCATCGAAGACGAAGATGGCAAAGCACTCACATTTCCCTGCAGGCATCAGATGTCTCCTCCAGCCCCTGGAGCCCTCCCTGGGCAGGGCAGGGAGGTGGGGAGGAGTGGGGAGATGTGCTCTCCTTTCTGGAATGGGCATAAACTGAAAAAATCCTCCTGGGAGATGAGTACTTTAGTGAAGCACAACTTACCAAGCAGGGGAAATGCTTCACTGAGACAAATGCCATGTCCCTGAACCCTCCCTGAGAGTGAAGCAGCCAGCACCAGAAACAGCTGCTCATATCAAAATGTTTTCCACCTTTACCCTGGGTAACCTCTGGGTGATCACTGAATCTTGCCTTGGTGCTGAGAGAGGATGTCAAGGCCAGGTCCAGTACATTGTGCTCTACATGACTGATTAGAGACTTCCAAATTGCTTAAAGTAGTAATTTGATGATAAAAATCCTAATAATATCCTGCTCCCTTCAACCTCAATACACTATAATCTTACTTAACACATTGGGGGGAGGAAAAGAAAAGAAAAGAAAGAAATCTCGTAGTGAGCAGGCAGCAGTGGGAATGTGGGCTAGGAAAAGATATTACAGTATCACTTCAGAGAGCACCATAAATAAATCTTCACCCGAGATGGGTGGGCAGATCAGCACAGCACTCCACACAAAATTGCACTGCTCTACAAGACAGTGACTCATCAACTTCTCCATTTCTGATAATCATTCCAACCAGGCTTTCACTGCAGCAAGGACGAGAAACCAGAGAAGAGAAGCATCTCCGAGCCTGGCTAGAAAGCATGGTCTGCCTGTCAGAGAGGAGAGCTGGGACACACAGGTCTGGATCCTGCCTCCTTTGACCATTTTCTGATGGACAATGTGGATGGTGCCCAAAGGACAATGCCTGTGGCCAAGCTCTCCAGGGCTGGGCTCCACAGTACAAGAGAGACATGGAAATACTGAAGTGAGTCCAGCAAAGGGCCATAAAGGGCAGGATTATCTGTCACAGAAGAAAAGGCTGGGAGAGCTGGGACTGTTCAGCTCTCAAGAAGAGAAGGGTCAGGGAGAATCTTATGTGTATCAATATTTGACAGGAGAATGTAAAGACAGACTCTTCTTAGTGGTGCCCACTCAGGGGGCAATGGGCACAAAGTGGCGCACAGGAAATGCCATTTTAACATGAACAATTTATCTACTGTGAGAGTGGTCACCCCTAGAACAAATTGCTCAGAGACTCTCCTTCCTTGGAGATATTTAACCTCCGTCTGGATGTGGCACTCAGGACCACTGTCTAGTTGGCCCTGCTTGAGCTGGGGACTAGGGGATCTCGCAAGGTCCCTTCAAACCTCCATGACTCTGATTTCATGAGTCTCATCCCAGTTAATTGGCTGTTCAAGATTCTTAATATCACCTACATATCGAATTAGCTGCTTAAAAGCAGATACGAGTTCAAATACCTGGTAGGCCTCACTAAATGCAAAATCAAATGTATTTACTCAGGTGTCTATAAGCATTTGAGTCAATGTCTAGCCATCAAAGCTACAGAGGTTGGGTGTGTAGAGCTCATTTTACTTCTCTCAAAAATATATTAATTCAACATATGAATCAAAGGTTTCCAGTGAAGCTCCATTAGTCCCTGTAGGGGTGTTCTCTGGAGGCTCTCCATCTGGCAGAGACACCCTCTCAGACCATCACTCTCCCCACTGGATTACAAATTGCCAAGGGTTCCATATGAACACTTTCTATAGTGCCTATCACCATAGTAACCAGGCATTGTTCAGGAATACATACGCAGAGCAACACCCTCACTGTACATCATGGACTATTCTGATTTTCTACTGTAGTTATAGAATGCACCAGGTATAAGATATGTTCACAGAGAACCCAGGTAGATTGAAGACTCCCAAGACAACCTGTTTGTTTTCAATTTATTGCCAACTTGGGTTTGCTCCCTCCTCTACAGCTCTAACAGATCTCAGTTCTTTGACTCTACACTAGGAAGTTTTTAGTTGTTGTTTTATTTATTCTCCTTTACCTTTTGGCTAATGAATCTACCATCTCTTTGTACAACTGGGGCTTCCTCCTCTGTTCCTTGTACCATTTTACATTGCTTTTAAACTCAGGTTTCAGTAGGACTGCAACAGGCAGAACCAAGCCTTTAATCTCCTCCTTTTCAGACTCGTCCATGCAATTCCCCTGAATGCATTATTTGGGTTGGTTTGTTTGTCTGTTTGTTTAAGTCATTTCCCTTAAGAGAAACATCACTGTTTTGTCTCTCCACAAGCCTAGACAGGTAATTGCAGAGCCCAGGATAAATGTGCATTCTGCAGCTTTGTTATAATTTTGTTTTCCTATTTCCACAATCTTCTGTTTGCTTAGAACAAAGAGACACTGAAGGCAGCTGGAGGCTTCCTATTGATTTCCAAGGCCACTGGGTTAGGCCTCCATTTCCTAATAAACTCCACACTCCAACTACACCCCTCCTCAGGCTGAGAGCAAAATCCAGTCAGCCTTTCCCCATTTGTCTGTTGCACCTTTTTCTCCCCAAAGATGACAACTTTGCAATTAGCCTGCCAACACATAAACCAGAAAAGGACATCAGGCAGCCAGCCCCTTAATTGGCAGCTTTTCTTCCTGAGAGGCAGCATTGACCCGAAGGCTCAGGAGGTTCCTGGGAGGAACTGTGCTGTGTGGATTAAGGGGAAAACTACAACCAGGGCCAGCCACCCTGTTTATAAGCAGTTTCTGGCTTAATCCCAGCACCCTGGCAGGGAGTTTTGTGTTATCCATGTTTCCCTTAAAGTGTCTCTTGGATGCAGCACCCTGTATTCACCACCTAGAACCAACCTGTGGGGCATTTTATGGCAATAGGACCATAAACCAGGACTTCAGCTGCAGTGAATCCTCTGAGCTCTGCTGAGGTCACACAGTTATGCCACCTCACACCAGCTGAAAACAGAGCATAGATTTTAGTGTGGCGTTAAAAATAATTGCTCTACTCCACACTGGGGGAATGATTTCCCTGTGATCAGAGTTGCTAGGATAACACTGAGGATTACAAGAACATAGATACATTGTGATGTTACCCCTCCAGCACCTTATCTGGACACCTCCAATGACTACCACTGATTATTGTTTTTAAATCTTCCACACGCTGTTTCCTTCCTTTTTTCTGTCTCCCACACAGCATTTCTTCTCTCTTGCCCACTTGCACCTTCTGCTAAATGGAGAAGGAGAATTTGACCAGACAGAAGTACGTAACACAAACCCTGCCACTCTTGCTGCCATGGTCTTCAGCAGAAGAAAAGGGTAATTAATACCCAGGGAAAGGGAGAGCTGTGCACAGCAACACATATCACTTGCTCTGGAAATTAGGAGCAGCATTTATACATGCAGAACAGCTATTTAAGGATGTTCACAGAAGCTTTATGGTTGTCTCCAAGCTCTGGAGAGCTCAATTCATGATAAGTAAAGCACCTGGATTTCCAGGTGGGAGGATGCTAACCTAAATCCAATTTTAATACCTTACAGCTCTCTATAGTGTTTGCAGAACAATTTCTCTGTAAGAAAGCACGTACAGAATGAAATTTAGGTGATGGGATAGGAAGAATTCCTCAGCAGACATTTACCTTCTGCAACTCTGAGCCCCACGGCTCACACAAACAGCGTCACTGTCCTTTGCATTCTGTAGGACCACCTTGGATCTTGAATGACAT
This sequence comes from Melanocharis versteri, assembly GCA_013397845.1. NCBI lineage: Eukaryota > Metazoa > Chordata > Aves > Passeriformes > Melanocharitidae > Melanocharis > Melanocharis versteri. Next base: position 400,775 of record VZTG01003982.1, read on the forward strand.
CCAAATCAGGATTATCAAAGAATCATTTTGTGTGAAATTACCCCACTAACTCTGCTAGTTAAAGGTTCTCTTCATCATAGGCAAGGAGAGAACAGGTAGAGAGAAGACCCAGGCAGAGAACCCACATGAGCCCCAGGGACAGCAATACCAGGCAAGGGGAACCGAGCCACAAAAGGACAGAGAGAAGAAGATGGCACTGCCCAGGACTGATCTACACACTCTGTGCAGCACGAAGCAGCACATGGAAAGCCAAGGAGGAGCTGCTGTTTAGCTGCAGCAAACCACTGCAACATCAGTTGGTTTGTCCCAAGGGATGTGGGGAAGGAGGATGACCATCCTGGTACACCTGTGTTGAAGGGGGCAGTTTCATGTCACGTCTCCAGAGACTCCTCCAGTTTAAAAGATTTCCATGCCTCTACCACATATTTCTGCCTGCCTGCCTCCATCACTTTTCCTGCTACAAGATACACCACAGTTCCTCTGTTCTAGCACCCACGCTTTTAGGAGGATAAGTAAACAAACATGTTTATAAAAACAAGTCAATCACACCACATGACTTCACCATAACCTACTTACCTTTTCCTCACCTTTAAACACAGGCATATGCATTTTTTAAGCTAGCTTTAGCTAAAAGCTTAAAGCTAAAGCTATAAAAAAAGCTATATATTAAAAGCTAAAGCTATGTAAGCTTTCCTATAGCTTATTTATTAAAAAACTACCAGTTCCAGTGATCCAAGCACTGAGACCACATCCAACCAACACTGGACAGGCTAGAAGAGCAGTAAATTTCCAAATTCAGCTCTTGGTTTGGATGTTCACCTGCCTCACACCCCTTGCTTTTGAATGGTGTCTATCTAGACCATCAGCTTTTCAGACAAGGAGCTTTCTCTTCACATCATCATGAAACTTGCTTGCTCTTCAGCAGGAGCACAAAGGGAAGCTCTAACTCACAGTTATGGGTCTGCAACACGAGGCCATGTCCCCCTTGTTGCCATACTTGTAAATGCAAGAGAGAACTGTACATTATCACAGAGCTTAGAGTTCAACCCTCATGCTGCGTTGCCATGTAGGGATCATGCTCCTGTCTGTGGAACAACCTTGAAAACTGAAGGAAAAGACAAAATCAGCTGCTCATGCTGGATATTTAGTGCAATCATGCTGCAGGAGCAGGAAGTTTTGCATTCTTGGCCCTGGGTCTCAGGCACTGTCCACTGGGACAGGCTCTCAAATCCTGGTAAAACACATTCCTGAAAGGAATAATGGTTTTCTGTTGGTAATTCCACACCCTCCTACTTCTGACTTACTAAAAATAAGTTGGTAGAATAACTACTGCACAGGTGGTCAGGGCATCCTATGGGAGAAGTGTGAATCAAAGTACCAGGAACTCCTGAGTGTAACTGTGCCTCCCTGAAATAGAATAGAGCATTCATAATGTCAGCCCTCTAAGGAAACAATCTATGTGGTTTTTTTTTCCCTAGACTGGCAGGATGTAAGACTAGGAGATAGTAAAGAAAGATCAATATTAGTTGAAAGCTTTACGTTCCTGACAGTGAGGGCACATGCAGATGTGGCACGTGTGACTGCCCATGTTTCCCTGGTCTGGCTCAGTTATGTCCCCTCTCAGAGTCCAAGCACTTCGAGGCAAACATCTCCAGCCAGATGTTTCCTGGATCCCTCCACTGACTCCACACAGTGCCTCTAGGACAGACTGTGCTCCTCCTTTTCCTTCTAGGCTTATTCAGTAGGCCCATAGCAGCTTTATCCCCAGTTAGCAAAGAAATACCACTGCAAGGCAATGTGGTCCAACACTACCTCCTCTGGCTTTCTGATTTTGCACAAATTCCTGCAGTTTAGAGTTGTCCTTCAGAGTACTTCAAAGGCCAAGGGTGTGCTGAAAGTCACTGCCCAAGGTGTTTCCGGGGTGCTCTGTGGTGGGTACAAAATCACTGCTTCCTGGCCAGCTCCTGTGGCTGCCCCAGAAACACCCCAGAGTGGATGGAGAGGTGCAGTTTCAAAATGCCCCATCTCCCAGTGACCCATCATCTGCAGATCACTGCCATGGTCATTACAGCTTATCAAGTCAGTGCATGCCTAAGGAAAGGTCTGAGCCACACATCCACACACATGAGTGAAATCTGCAGACGAAAACCATCTTGATGTGATTAAGGCTGAAGAGCAGTGACTACCCTCCACCAGATCCTTCTTTTTTCCTAAGGTTTTTAAATTACACACAGTATTTCCAAAGAGGATTTATTAAAAGGAGAGACTGATGCCTTTTAAAAACATATTGTAGGAATGTTAGAAAGTCCTTATCATTACTAAGAGAAACATTCCCTGGAAAAGAATGCTTGACTCATTTTAGAAATTACCCATGATTAAAGATTACTATTTTTGGATCATTGCTGATATGAATTTGCATAAAAGCCCTGAAGTGAGGCTTATTCCCCACAGAGCACCCCAGAAACACCTGACCTGTCCACAGCACATGTGGATGTTAATGCTAAGCACAACGCAACAAGACACAGTGACAAACAGGCAGGAGGGGAAAAATCAGCCTCTTTGAAGGGTCAGGCTTCTGCTTTCCAGCCAGGGCTGGGCTCCAGAAAAACTGGAGTCTGTTGCTGCCATTGAAATTCTTCATGGTGTGACCAGGAAATTTTCTGTGCCTCAGCTCCCCAGTGATAATTAAAGGCTGGAGCTCTTCCCTGCCTTCTCAAGCAAAGTGGAGATGTGATCCCTGTGTCACATTTGATCAGTGTTTTAAGTGCTTATTTAGCATCCAGATAGGTCTTCCTTGTCCTGTTTGCTACCTCTGCCATTAAGAGTGCTGCGGAAAAAGAAGGTAAAGCAAGAGGACAGCAGGTGACTTCTCAGCACCAGCTGGAGAACCCAATTAGGGTAGGGCTGGGCCAGCAAGCACCACTATGGGCAAAACAGGCAGATCAGGTGCCTCAGGTGGTCACATCTTAACACGCACATCAAGTGACTTCAGGTAAAAAGAGAAAAGAAGAGAGCACATGTTCAGTTCTCTAGCAACTGATCCCCACTGGTGGCACAGGGCAGTGACATCTCACTCACAGCAGCAGCCCTACCCATCAGCAAGCACCTCACAGCTGCCTGGAGCTTGCCGTCCCTCCCAGACCAGCACATGTGTGTGCACAGCAACATCCCAGCCTGTGTCATCACACCCAGGAGTGTCAGGTCACAGGCAATTTCTTATGGCATCCTTCAGCTTTGCAGGGATTTCGCTTCACACTTCTTCAGAAAAAGTAGATCTGGAGCTTTGCTGCCCAAGAGCTGGGATGAACAGAGCTGCCCATGTTTTGTTCCCAGTTTCAAATGCTTCAGGCTGAATGAAAACTGCAGTCACAGACAGGCAAAGCCTCACACCCCTGCCCAAGCATTTCAGGTTGGTCTGGAACACTACACTGGGCAATTTCAAGACAGCCTGACCTAGAGCCCCAAACTGCCAACAAATCTGGACCTTGTGCAGTTTGGAAGGAGACAACCTATATTACAATCACTGTAGGGTGAAAGTGATTTTGTATAGAGCAGCCCTTGTGAGCAGGGGGGTATTTCCATGGCATGACAGCCCTTTCAATTCCCAGTTTGAGATCAGTATATACCCTGAATGTCCACAGCCCAAGACATTTCCTTTCCTTTAGGGTACTAAAATTCTAGATCTTGAAAGTACTAAATCCTTAATTAAATATATATATACATATAAATATATATATATACACACACATATATATAAGCATACATCACAAAAGTATACAGCTGCCGTGAAGAAATACTTCCCCCACCAAGGTCCACAAACTTAAAATGCAGCCTCTGTCATGCAGCTTCTGAATAGTGCTCCTTTCTGGAACAAACTGCCTTCAAGTGTCTTTGTAGTTCTCTGTACTCATTACTTCATAAAAAGGATTAAGATACAAGAAGCAAAAACAGAAAGTGGCAGACAAGCTCTTCCCTTTGAGTATTAACCCTGTAAAATACGTCAGTTGTAACCTATCTTCTTTCCCTATGGATTAAATTGCAGCATCTTCCCTTAAGCCTGTACAGAAAAACCACATGTTGCTGATAACTGTCATTTTTTTTCCTATTTGCACTACCAAGCACTCTTAATCATTTACCGGCAATCCTGGCTAACTGGAGAGATCCCGGTTTGCTGGAGGTTAGCAAATGTGATGCCCATTTATGAGAAGAGGCAGAAGCAGGATCCAGGGAACGTCAGGCCTGTCAACCTGACTTCAGTGCCAGGGAAGATTATGGAGAAGTCCATCTGGAGTGCCATCATGTGACATGTACAGGACAATCAGATGATCAGGCCCAGCCAGCATGGGTTTGTGAAAGGCAGGTCCTGCTTATCCCGGCCTGATCTCGTTCTATGACCAGGTGACCACCTGGTGGCTGAGGGAAGAGCTGTGGATGTGTCTACCTGGACTTCAGCAAAGCCTTTGACACCATTTCCTACAGCACAGTCCTGCAGAAACTGAATTCCCAGGCTTGGATGGACACAGTCTTCACTGGGTAAAAAAACTGGCTGGGTGGTCAAGCCTGGAGAATGGTGGTGAATGGTGCTGCATCCAGGTGGCAGCCAGTCACTATTGGTTCCTGGTCCCCAGGGCTCAGTGCTGGGGCCAGTCTTGTTTAATACTTTTATTGGTGATCTGGATGAGGGGATCCAAGGGCACCTTCAGTAAGTTCACAGATGGCACCCAGCAGGACATGAGTATCAATGTGCTGGAGGGTAGGAAGGCTCTGCAGGGGGATGTGGATGGGCTGGATGGATGGTGTGAGGCCAGCGGGATGAGGTTCAAGAAGACCCAGGCCTGGGTCCTGCCCTTATATTCCAAGAAGGCCCTGCAGTGCTCCAGGCTGGGGGCAGAGTGGCTGGAAAGCTGCCCAGCAGGAAAGGCCCTGGGGTGCTGGCCGATAGCGGCCAAACGTGAGCCGGCGTGAGCCCAGGTGGGCAAGGAGCCCTGTGACCTTTTGGCCTTCTGTGTCAGCAGTCGTGTGGCCAGCAGGACCAGGGCAGTGATTGTCCCTCTGTGCTGGGCACCGGGGAGGCCACACCTCAAATTCTTGGTTCAGCTTTGGGCCCATCAGGACAAGAAAGACATTGAGGTGCTGGAGCATGTCCAGAGAAGGGAACAGAGCTGGGAAGGGTCTGGAGCACAAGTCTGCTGAGGAGCAGCTGAGGGAGCTGGGGTTGTTCAGCCTGGAGGAAAGGAGGCTCAGGAAGGACCTTCTCACTCTCTACAACTCCCTGACAGGAGGTTGTAGCTGTAGATTGGTCTCTTCTTCCACCTAACAAGTGTCAGGACAAGAGGACGTAGTCTCAAGCTGTGCCAGGCAAGGTTTAGGTTGGGTATTAGGAAACATTTCTGCAGTGAAAGGGTGGTCAGGCATTGGAAGAGACTGCCCAGGGCAATGACTGAGTCAACACCCCTGGAGGTATTTAAAAGATGTGTAGATGTGGCACTTGGGGACATGGTTTAGTGTTGGGGCTTGGCAGTTCTGGGTTAACAGTTGGACTCAGAACTCTCAAAGGTCTTTTCCAACCTTAACAATTTCATGATTCTTTGATTCTACCATTTTTCTTCTCAACAAAAGGGTGATCAGACTCAATACAGCAGGTGGCACAGATGAAGCATTAGTTCATTGGATTATTATTAGACACATCATTATTATTGGACACAGCTTCCTCCAACCATTCCTTAACTCAGCTGAGCAGGCTTTTCACTGCTGCAAGCCCTGCTGTGTGCTGCCTGAATCCCTTCTTTCAGTCACTAGCAATTATATCCCTATGTCTAGAGGGTTAAATTGAATTCAGAAATCATCAGCGCGTATGAAACCTTTAAATCAGTCCTTTTGAGCAGCACTGCCTTGTGCTTGGTTATACTGAAATTCATGTTGGCAATTTTTATGGTTTATTAGGCCTTTATGGAGTTGCTTTTATTCCTCACAAATCTTCACAAACCTGATTCTGGGTGGAACTTGTTATTAACCTCTTTCCATGCTGAGAATTGAACTCCTGGCCCTTGTCTTTCTGTCCCTCCTCTTCACCACTGCTGATGCCTCTGCCTTCCTTCTTCCTCTATACTCACCAAATACCATTAATAACTTCTTTTAATGCATTTTTTTTTCAAAAACATCTTGAAAACCTAAATTAACTGTATTTTCCAGTCATCTATTATCTGCTCTGCTCTTAATCTTCCTAAAGAAATTGAAGGGTTATTAACATCAGACACATAACATTATTTGCATTCAGGTGCTGCAGCCTTCTAAGACATCACCAAAGATTAGGTGGCAACATGCTAAGCTCTGCTTACACTGAGTGAAAGCCCACATCTCTGTTCATGATCTTAGTAGATACAGAAATGCCAGTGAAAGGAGTAATCCCTACCTTGACTAGAAAATGTGAATGAAAGCTTGCATGATTTTACCCTTAAAATCCATGGAGTTTTGCTACTTTCAACTTATTTTTGCCCTGGTGTTTTACTACCTGTTCTTTAATTAATTTCCCAGTTATTCTTTCAGCAACTGAAATAAGACTGAGAAGTCTATGATTCTTTGGCTCACCCACAGTTTGTATTAAATAGATGGATACATTGGCCTCTCTCCAGTTCTCCCTAGTCAAATTACTCATCATAAATAGTATTTATTATGAATAAAGCCCCATTTTGGTTAGCAGAATGTTTGGGAACCATCCTTATTTTCTTTAAATGTATTGATTTTTTTATAAGCACTTGGCAAATAGACCTTAAGGTATTTGCAAATCATTTCCTTTTACTCTTCACTTGTAATGGTTGGTTCCTAGTTGGTTCCCAGTGTCCACAATCTTTTGTAAGGGTTTTATTAGAGAAGCCACAAACTACAGTGGAAAATCATTGATCAATGATAAATTGATTTAAAATCATTTAAAATGATAAACTGAAGACCGGAAGATATCTTCCCAAATCCTTTGGGACTGTCAGCATACTTGAGAACAACATGAAGTGAACTAAGCAAAGCATAGTGAAGTCAAGAACTCAGTCACAAAAACCCAAGCCCAGTATTTTAACTGCAGCATTATTCTGTTTCTCTAGCTGCTTCTGATGCATGGTTGTGCATTTTCCATGTGATACTGAACTGCTCAGCTCTTTCAGAACACCTTGATTTTCCCCACTGCCCTGATCTGTACCTCTTTTCTGGGACCTGATCCTTAGGAATCAAAGCTGCACCCGGCCATCTTCACTGGGGTACAAGAGAAAACTGTCCATGATGTGTTCCCTACTGTGCAGCAGCCTTAAAATCCCGATTTGTTCCAGTTCCATATTGATTTTGGCTCCCTTTCTCAGTCTCTTTGTTGCCCTCCCTCTCTAATTATCCTATTGGCAAAGCACAAGCAAAGAAGGGAAAATTCTCCAAAATAGGATCCTGGATTACCTGTAGCCCCAATGTCAGGAAAATCTTTTAGTTGCTCTGATGTGATGCACTCACAGGGGAGACACTGTGTCAGAAACACTCTGGCTCAGAGAGCTTTGCTTGTGGGAATAGTTCGATGACACTCAGAAATTAAAACTCAGAAGAGGAAAGGGATTCCCTCCCACACATCTCTTCTCACCCTGTCGCCCAAACCCTCTCCAATATGAACACAGCTTTGGAGTGAAGATTGATGCAAACAAGTAATTGAACTCCTCGGCAGTCTGTGCATTGCCCATGATTGCCTCCCTTTCACCTTGACAGTCTAGTATTTAGAGTCACCACAACCAGTCTGTAACTGGGAAGAAGGAGGTCAATCAAGAGTTTATTAACCCAAGCAGGAAATGAATCTGAAAATGATGCATCTCTTGGAAGCCTGCAAAGCTTTATGAGAAACCTGATCACCTCTGCATGAAAGAAGCCAGAAGGAGGGGTCCCCACTGCAATGGGAAAAGGATCTGTAGTTTCTGGCTGCCTTGCAACAACGCTCCAAGTCGTCAGCAGGAAGGTTGTATGTCACATTCATTTTTATACATGAATTCACCGATAAATTGGGGAGCATATTACCACCTTCGATTTATTGTTATCGTAAATTTTGTGGCTGCAGAATGGAACAAAACACAACAGTTAGGGACTTCATCTTAGGAAAAGTGATGTTGTGCAGCCTCCCTCAGTACTCCCTTATGGCACAGCACAAAAGCTGAAGGCAGAGGGGGAGAGAAAGAAATATGGAAGAAGGGGAAATACTTGGTCCTGTTTCCATGCTGTTCACTGCCCCATTAAATCTACAAACCTTTCAGGCTCTGATTTATTGCCATTTTACGTACCCAAGTTTTCCCCTGACTTCCAGCAGTAAAATCTTTGAGGTTTCTGGTCACTCAGTTCAATGGGAGCCATACAATCCACACTTTTATTAGCCAATACTCAATCAGCACGTGTTAGGAGACTTTTCAGCTGAGTATCTCACAACTAGCTGTCTGATTTACCCTGCAAGCAGATGCTCCATCTTCCACAAGACAAACAGCTGCCTGACCATTATGAGGGCTGGAGACCACTAATCAGACCCCAGCTGGCTTGGGCTGTATCATTTTCACCCATTTACCCTTCTGCCAGGCAGCATGGCCCAAATCTCCAGTGCCAGTGCCTTGCACACAGTTGAAGAACACCGAATTATCAGTGCCGACGAGTTTAAGTTGCCAGCTTTGGTCCCAAAGCATCATCTGGATTTGGCTTTTTGTGTCCCAGCTTGGTGGAGCACAGGTGAGACAGTGCATGGTGGAGAGGGCTGGATTTCAGAGAGGTGGAAACAACCTGTGTCTCCAAGAGCACAGGAAGAGGTGGGCCCAGAGATGTGAGACAAGGAACTCCCATGACTGCTACTTTCATTCTGTGGGGGAGAAAAGGGCTGCCCAGGGGCCAAGCTCTGGTTTTACTCTTTACATACTTACACCGTCTTCAAACTGGAAATCTAAGTAGGTGTGTGGGGGGTCAGCTCTCCTCATCTCCCTCTCTCTCTGCACTTGTATAAGCAAATTTATATCAGATTAGGTTTAAAATAAGACTGACATATGGTTGTCAAGGGGGTTCCAGCTCACACAGGATGGTGAGTTGTTAAAGGAGTGAAATAGCACTCAGCCTTTCACTGGAGGACTTCCAGTTTCTATAAACACCAGGTAACCAGACCTTCTGACACCAGGGAGACAGTGAGGTGCTTTGGAGGGGGAGAAAAGCACCTCTACAACTGTCAGGGCAAGTCAGGATCAGAACTGAGAAAGACACAGCTGAAATAATTTTCAGCCTGGTGCTACAACCACTCTTTCCTTTTTGGGACTGAGATGTTGGGAGACTCCCAGTTTTCCACTGGGCGCATCATCCAGGACTTATACAAGACACATGGTATAAAACCTGTATCCTCACAAGAATTTTTGAACACTTTAGGTTAGTATCCACCTAATCAAGAAGAGCTAGAATATTCCCTTCCTTCAGACAAAAAGAAGCAAACTCAGTGATTTTATGAAGAAGGAAAAGCATCAGTGAAGAGAATGAAATGCTGAACAGTTATGAGGCCACTGCTATGCCAGAGACCCCTGCCTGATGTGAAATTGGAAAGATTAAGGACCTTTTAGTATTAGATGCATTCTCCATATTTCCAGTGAAGCCCACAGCTCAGCCAGTCCTGCACAGAGACCAGCCAGCCCCCACCCTCCTGCCAACCCTCCAGTGAGGCCTCAGCTCTGCATTTTCAGAGCAAACAGATCAGACACCCAGCCATATTCGGGATGACACCGCGTGCGACGCAGAGATCAGCAGATCCTAAAAGAACACTGCAGGGAAAGCTGACTGACCATCAGCACGCAATCTCATCTCCTGCAGAGACTCTGTGTCCCCTGCCTGGCCATGGCATGACAGGCCTAGAGGACTGAGGTCAATGTTTTGCAGTCTGACAGTGGCTCAGGATGTCAGCTTGTAAATTTTCCATGGCCTATCAGCACCTCCACCAGCAACACTTCACCGGCCTGGCCTGTATTAACCTCTTGACTTAGAAGGGACTTTTGTCTTTACCGTTACCCTCCCTCCCTTCAAAACTCATTTCCCATTATTCCTCTGCACTACATGGTGTCAGTAGTTCAGATCTCTCCAAGACACATCGCTGGAATTGCAGATATTATTAAGCCACTGCTGGGTCAACTGCAACGCTGCACAGTGTTTCAGTGGTGCAGAAAATGAGTCAGACATGTTGTGCTGCTATTTTGGGTATGCTGCAAAGCTCCAAGCAAGTCCACATGGGATGGAAGTTGAGAGTCTGCAGCTTCACCCCTCGGATGAGGACATTGCCACTACCCAACCTGAGGTGCTGCCAGGTTCCCTCACTGTGGGGAACTTCCTCTGTCAAAGCCCATTTACAGGAGCAAAGCACAGTGAAGCATCACTTCACAGAGCCTGTAGCTCATCTCCAGCCTGCACATCCTCGTCTTGTAGTCTGGACTAGCTTCATGTTTCCATGTGGAGCTCTGCAACCTGAGACATCCTCTACTAGAGACTTCTTGTACAGAAAAATATTGGCATGGTCATACACACCTGTGGTTAGATGGATGTAATTCCTTTTGGTAAATTGAATCCTTAGTTTTACAATGAATCATAGAGTGGTTGAGGTGGGAAGGGACCTCTGCAGCTCATCCTTCCTCCCCTGCTCACAGGACCACCCAGAGCCAGCTGCCAAGTCCAATGGCTTCCGAACATCTCCAAGGATGAAGACTCCACAACCACACAGCCAGCACTTTGTCAGCATCACAGTTTAAAAAGTATTTCCTGATGTTCAGATAGACCCTCCTGTCACTGGGCACCGCTGAAAAGAGCCTGGCTCTGTGGTCTCTGTATCCTCCCCTCAGTTGTTTATACACATTGATGAGATTCTCCCTGAGCTCCCAGCTTTCCCAGCCTCCTCATAGGAGAGAAGCTCCAGTCCCTTAATCACCCTTCTGGTCCTTCTCTGGACTCTCTCCAATATGTCTGTGCCTCTCTTGTACTGGGATGACCAAAACTGGACATAGGACCCCTGAAACTACTCACGACTCAAGATCAGCCCCATTTGATTACCCAGCAGGGCCAAATGAGCAACTGACCCCTAAGAAACCACCATCATCTCCCACTTTAAGCTATTCCTAAATCTTTCCATCCCTCCATCTCTTAGAGACAATGATACACCCTGTGGCTCACAGGCTTTGCAGAATAATTTGGTATGTGAGTCACAGGATTAGAAAATTCTCTTGCCCCCATCCTGCAGCTTCAAGAGAAGTTGAAGTATCTGAGGCAGATTCAGGCATCCTTGTGCTTCGCATTTACCAGTTTCTTAGAGTCACTTTAATTTTCCTGTCTGAGACCTTGGCTTTGTTGTGGGTACCAATTCTTACACAGATGCTTCTTTTAAATAAAAGGGCACCCAAGACGTTGGCAAGTCTATAATTCTGTCATCTGACATTTAAATCAAAATCAATCTTTCTCTTTGCTCATTAAACAAAGGTAAACAGAAAAGTCCTAAGGTTCTCCAAGTGTCTAACCTAGGTGGGAGGAGGAAAAATCATGACTGTCCTTGCTTTCAGGAACATCAGCTAACATTTCCCTCTCCAGTCCTGGCAAGCTTCCCTCTACCCGAGGAGGCAGAGATACAACCTTAATACTGAACCCACCCGAGGCACTTCCCAGAGCCACACGTGAGGCTGAGCATACGGACTGGATGCTGTTTTCACCTTAGCACACATGAGGATTAACCTCACCAAGGTCACAGAGAGCCTTAGCTCCAGCAATCATCTCCATGCAGAGTTATTTGACACGATACCTAAAGCACCAGGAGGAATTACAGCACAACAGGACACCGAGTCTCCCACGGGAGAGGCAAACCCTTCCCAGAGCCATTTCAGCATAAGAAGGGGTGAGGCATCCACAAGCTTCAGTCACAGGCACCAGTCTGTTCATTTTTGCACTGGATTTGGTTCAAGTTTTGGCAAGGACGAAGCTCTGTCTGGTTTAGACTCCTCTCATTTTGTCACATCAGAGAAATGCAAAAGATTAAGACCTAGAACTGTGCAATGAAATCCCAGTCACAGGACAAAAACCAGTAGAGCTGCCGTGATGGCTGCTTTCACTATTTTCTGTCCAGAGCATTGGTAAAATGCTATTAAAACAAATCAGCTCTGTGACTTATACTACCTTTTGTGCCTGTGAAAATCATGGTACAAGGTGAGAACCAGGTTACCATGCACTGACTCAGAAAAATTCTCCCTTGATTGCACAGAAGATGGGAAGCTGCTCACAAACATTGCACTAATCAACACCCACCAGATTTATTGGTGTGTCTGAAGGATCTCTAATTTTGTCTCACCATGCATTTCACATTTCCCTTTTTCCTGGAATCCTAAAGCCTCCAAGAATATTACCTGTCACTCACCTCACATCTATTTCCCCATAATTCATGGCTTGTTCTGTGCTTTCCTGCAACCCCAGGCAGTTCAAGGTTGAATTCTGTAATAACTCTTCTCTAGTTTAAACACGTCTGACACCTTAGTGTTGGTCCTAGGTTGGTTATGTCTGAATAAAAATGTGTTCAGGCACATTACAAGAAGGGAGGATCTGTGAAAAATACATGGAGTCTAGAACAATGAAGTTTGGGGGTATGTTAATGAACTGATCTGATAGCAGGAGAGCCCTCTGAATTCCTGTGAAATCCATGAAAATAATCGTATTAGTGCAGAAATATCTTCTCAGCAAGCACCTCACTATTGTAAGTAACAGAAAGGGACACTTTACATATTCTCAGAAGTTTGAGGCACACCAAAATTCTGTAGTTCTACCCCTTACCCAGACATCTGACCCTCTTGGGGTTTTAAGAGATTTTCAGTTGTCTTTTTTCATGTGAAAAACATTACAAATCCTAAACAAAAACACTGTTTTGCAGAACAACCCAAATTCTCTGTCATCAACGCACAGGCAAACCCAAGGCAGCAGAAGACAGTCTGCATAAATATTTCCTTCCATGGAAGCACTTTTTGACATAGTCCTAAGGATATTGTGAGGTCTCTGAGGCTCAGGACTAAATCTGTCTATCTCTAGAGGGTCCCACAGTGGACTCCTGGCTGCTGAGGATGTCTTTGTCAAACCTACCAATAGAAACACAGAGCTGAAGGCGTTTTTTAAAAGTCATTTTAAGAGGTGTTTACTGTGCAGAAATCCAGGGGAATTGACTCCAAGCAACCGGCACAAGATTTGTGCCTTAGGATCTCCAAGTGTAATCCTTACAGAGACGGACTAACCAGGTACCTCTGGCAGTAAGGAGGCTGAAAAAATGGCCTGAGACCCATAACGTGCTAGAACTTCAGTATTTATTTACTCAAGAGTAAAATGCAGGAGTAAAAAATGTAGGGTCCTACAACAGATCTCCACAGTCTGCTCCAAAATTAATACATGTGTCGTACTTGCATTATTAAGGAAAAGAGATAAACTATTCTCTCCTGGTCTGTCTCTCTCACATATGCTATTTCTTCTTACACGATTACAGGGAATAATCTTATTACGACATTTTGACTGAGCCTGGAAGTCTCACAATCTCTAGTTACAGAGTATCAGCAATTAAAAAATGGCATTCAGTTGCTGTGAATATCTTTTACGCATGCTGAAGAGAGAATAAAATGATTTATTTGGTTGTGGGAAGCAATTCCATGAGGGTAAACAGCCCCCTTCTCAGCACCAGCTCTGCTCTGGACTGTGTCAGAGCTGGTCCTGGGTCAGTATGGCAGCACCCGGGGAAGACAAAGATCAGGAGAATTTCTTTATTGCAGACCTTGCTCTCCATCAGCAAAATATTTAATTCAGCTTTGAGCCTTCCCTTGGAGCTCAATTAAATCTTCACAGCCTGAAGCAGACGAACTGCTCCATTTGCCCATGAGTATAGCTGTGACAACATCCTTAAAATCTTTACAGCAACTGTTCTTGAAAGAACAGACCATGTCTGGCCTCAGATTACCAGGGGGGATCAGATGTGGGCCTAATCCCTCCTTTGTACCAGCAGCCGGAGGGCTGAGACTGTGGAAGCCCCATCACAGGGGTCACCTCACAGTGGCTTGGAAAGGCTGGTACAGAGAAACCCGAGTGTGCAGGTTCCTCTGGTCAGGAGCCAAGCTGGAGCTCTTCCAGAGAGCACTGTGCAGAAAGCCGGGGCAAGATGGGAGTCAGAAGGGAAATTCTGGGGGAAAGGGCAACAGACCAACCTTGCTACTCCTGCTACTCCTACCCCAGGCAAATGACAGAGGTGGTTAGTGCTGCTGAGTACAGCCAAACCCCTGAATACAGTCAAAACCCCAAATCCCAAATCCCTGCCCTGTCTTCAAAGGACGATTAATCCCACCTTCAAGCTGGAACAACCTCTGCCCGTGCCTGCCACTGCTTACAGCCACGCAGCCAGAGGAATGGGAGCTGGGGACACGATGGCAAAGCCACTTAAATAGAATAAATATCGTTAATATGCAGAGGAAATGGTTGGCAGGCTCCGAACAGGAGAGGCGTTCTCGCGTGGTAATTGGGCTTGGCTGCAGCTCACAGCATCACACCCAGCCTGCCTTGCTAACAGAGGCTTTGCTCGTGCAGATATGATGCCTTCACTGAGCAACACATAACAATACACCAGGCTCATAATCCAATGGCTGATAAACCCAGCTAAGCAGGGCCTTGCAGTGAATTGTTCTGAACATCAGCTGGTTTTGACACTGGCCAATTCATCCAAATGCAAAATTATTGTGCGCAATTATTACACACACGACAGCATTTCATCACTTGAGTTAACAATTAGCAGTTTTGGAGGTATTTCTTCACTCCCACCATTAGCAATCCTCAGCAAGGCTTCAGGAAGGCAGGCAGTAGGTACTGTCACAGTTGTTAGAGAAGGAAACAGAGGCAGCAGTTTTAACCCAGTTGTCTAGAATGACCCAACAAAACAAAGGAAAGAAGGAGCTAAACTAAAAGGATTTCCATCCCAAATCTAACCACTGAACCAGACTGTCAGGTCAGAGTCTGACCTTTCAAAAAGTCTGCCTGTCCCTCTAAATGTTTCTAGAGAGAAAGAAGCTAGAACATGACTCACTGATACTCCTATCTGAAAGAGCAAACTGCAAGATTGGTTCCAATTTCAAGCATCTCATAATTTTCACCTAATGCTGTAGTAGCACCCTTACTAGAAGGAAAAAAAAAAAAAGAAAAAAAATCAAACTGCTTTGTTTGTCTTTACTAGGATTCACTATTTAATTTCCTCTTCCCACCAAACACAGTTTTGCTGAAGATACTAAAAATGGTCTCTTATGATTATGATAAAGTAGTGGCACTTCTGAATAGTCAAATCAAAAGAGAAAAAGAAGAGAAATGAATCTGTTGATGAAAAGTTGAATGATTCAGACAAGGGAATTGATTATTTAAGTCAATTCCATCAGAATGTGAATGTCACTGTTGTTCATCAATTTTGCTTTCTTTTTTCGAAACCTTATTGTCTGTAATGTAAAAAAAAAATCATTATCTTAACAAAATATCAATAGAGACTTAATTCTGCATCATTCCTGTGGAATTCTTTGAACATGCTTTTTACTACATCTTGAACGTGCTTTTTACTACATGCTTAAAATAAGTATTTCAACATGTATTTTCTCATGATTCTTGTACTAAAACCTCCTTGAGCTAGAAGCAGTGTATCTATCTAAAACATGTAATTTTTCACAGTGTTTTATGTTTTTTATAGTCTTCAAGATGAAAAGTATAAAAGCATCATTTTCTTATCCTGTTTTATTAAACATCTTTTAACCAGAATAAAATATGATCTGTACTTACACTTTCAATGAGGTACAGGAGTTGGGTTTTTTTCATAGCCATTGAACAGGCCAAGTTTAACGAGATACTGGCTAACAAATAGCACCTTTTGAAGGTGAGATATTATCATGAATGCGATCTACCCATACTGAAAAAGTTTAACATGGCATCACTGTCCTTTTAATCTAACACAGCATTGCTGGTTATGGCACTTGGATGTCTTCATCACAACCAATTTATTTCTTGTTTACACATCACTGCCTGAAAGTCCTTTAATTTTTTATCATTTACCAAAAATTTAGAAAATATACTTTAAAGTAGAAGAAGCGAGGCACTCCAACTCCATCCCCACTGAGCTCCATGGTTACAGAGGAGGTGCATTTGTTGGTAAAGAAATGCCAGACCAGCCAATTTCAGATCAGTTCTGCTCCAGTAGATGTTTTCCTGCAGCAGATGTCAAAGCCTCTCTGATGTCCACCAGTATTATTCTGCTGTCCAGGTCCTGCAGTGACCCCAGGGCACAGCCTTCAGGGGGCTGAACTGACATCAAATGTAGTGGCTGAAGAACATGCTCCAGCACTCAAAATTCCTACATAGCTCCCACCAATCAGAAAAACAAATGTGCCTACTCTTTCCTCTCACGCCAATAGAGAACCTCCTGAGAGCATCTTGGAGATTTGCCTTAGGTGACATGCACACCGTGGAGCTCCACCAGAAAACATCTGCTTACCACATGGAACATGCAAGTGTCCTGAGAACATTTTCACTGACAGGGTTACTTATCAGAGATGGAGCTCAGACTTCCCAAATGATCTCACACTGGTTCCCATTCTGCCTCAAATCTAGAATAAATAAGTTTACTATCAAATGAAGAAACTCCTCACTGGACAAGAAGAAACCACCCCAAATGCAACTCCCTGCCCATTAAAAGCATTTAAGTGATTTGAATCACTTTGGGTGAGAGATTTCAAGCCTGTGCTTAAGCTGGACAGGTACACTCAGACTGCATAAAATGGAGAGGGAAATACCAGAAAATAAACCTTGGTAAGTATACAGTCCATTGTAAAAATCTAGCCCAGGTGCCAAAAACAAATCCAATAGAGAATCCATCAGTCTGTGCACGTCCCAGCTGAATACATAATACATTAAAAAGGAGGAAAGACTGTGTCTACGGCAAAGCAAATAGAAGCTGAGAAAGGAAAATGCCACCATTCTGAAATGGGAGCTCTTCACAAATAAATTCACAGCCCACAGCTCCCCAGCTGCGCTTTGCTTTCTGTTCACTGATGTACCAGGACTTGGCCAAGGCCTTGCTGACAACATAAAGATTTCTGTCTTCTCCTTCATCTCAGCAAGGCCAATGGCACCACATAAGTGTCACTCTAATGTTAACCAAACGCAGTAACACAGGCTTGGGAGATGAGTTCTGACAATGGATTACCACCTCCTCCTGTAATCCCTCACAAGAAACCCATGTAATTTGCAGAGCCCCTACAAAACACCACTTTAGTGTCTGTATCATCCCTCTCCTCCACAGCACCCACTGGGTTGCCCAAAAAAACCCTCAAGGTTGACCCTACAGTCCCCACACTGCCATGTAACTGATGTTGCTATTCTCTGCAGCTCACTTTTCTTTATCAAAATAACCCACCCTTTTGGGGAAGAAGGGAAGAGGAGTGGGATGGTAGGAGGAATTGATCCAAAATTCCCCAGCAAAACCAGAAGAAAAACACAGGCTTAATCAATCACATCCCTCAAACCTGCAGAAATCCTAACAACCCAGCCAGAAATAAGCGTTACCTAGAAACATGAGAATTCACTCCCAAAAAGTGGGAGTTTGGTTTGGCCAGGAATCCAGAGTTAATAGGAACATCCAACAGGAGGATGCACAAAAGGACTGGGCACAAGTGCCCCTCCTGCCTTCTGTACCCTCCCTCCAGTGATGGCTTGCACTGAACCAGGCAGCCTAAATGACAAGTGTCTGTACACTCGCAGCCATCGGCAAATCTCTTTTAACCTGAAGCTTCTCCTACAAAAGCCAACACCAAAAATAAAGCAGATAAAATTTTTTGAGATACAGTTTGAGGGGTTTTATTTCCTTTCTTGTTTTGTGTTCAGGTTTTTGTTTGGCTAGGTTTTTTTTTCCTGTTATCCCAGAGTCCACAACAGGTTTAACAACTGGTTGACCAGAGAGTACCCGGGGCTGCAGGTTTTCTTTGCATTGCAGGTGATAATGGACACCTTATTCTACAAATAAAAGCCAAAATAATCTGAAGAAAAAAAAATCTAAATAGCACCCATAAAGAAGGAAAATGGAGGAGGGGGCAAATTTGTGCTGAAGATCAGAAAATCTCTACTTACCTATGGCTTTAGTGGGGAGAGAAATAAAGGAAAATGGGTGGGGAAAATAAGAGAAAGAGGCTTGGAGAGGCTGCCGGTGCGGGCAGGGAGCGGGATGCCGGCGTGCCTCTGGGGGGAGCTCGGGAACCGCGCTTCCCCCCGCGGGGCCGTGTCCACATCGCCGTCTCCGCCGTGGCATTCGGAAAGGAGCCGAAAGCAGCCTTCCGTCCCCTTTGTCTCTTGCTCGATAAAAAAAGCATCCCCTTCCCCTGGAAATTCAGTTTGGAAATGCGGGTATCTGGTTGGCAGCGTTTTGTCAGCTTGCTTGAAATGAACAGAAAAAGGAGGGCTGAGCAAGCCCCGTTCAGCCCCTACAAAGCTGCTCTCAACAATAGGGTCTCTTTTGGGTCATACCAGTTGTGCCTGATTGAGGTCATGCACACGAGGACTAAGGCACCCCAAGCACTGCCATGAGTACCAGCAGTGATACCGAAGTTGGTGGCACATTATCCACCAGCTCCTGTGTCATCTCTCGGAGCCTCAGGAATTTTGAACAGCTTCTGAATTAATCGATCTCAAAATCTTCTACCCTCATCACTCGGCACCCATCCCATCTAATTCCATCAGTATTGTCACTGAGGACTAGAGGAGTGTGTTCATTTGCCTCGGAGACACAAAGTTCCTTGAGCACCTCTTGCTCAGAAAAGCCTACAGGGAATATGCTTTAAGCATCCCCTAACTGAAGGAGGAGGCAAATCTGTGACGCTCCTATCCCCAAAGTCCTTGCCAGTCTGTGGGATTTAACTCTGATGGTCCTCGGTGTTAGTTAAGCTGAGTTTGGGAAAAGCCATGCTTCCCGAAAGCAGGGGAAAACAGGAGGTAGTCAGCCAGTATGTTCGTCCTCCACTTCAGCCTCAGCTACAGACCTGGCTTTTGGTTCCAGGAGTCCCCAGTTCATTGTGGCACTTTCTGATGTAGTTGCACCACTCTTGCAGTCACACTTTCACGAGGAAAGACAAAATTAAAAACTTAAATCACTGATGAAATATAGCCAGCATGAATGTCCTGGTGAAAAAATGAGAGGCGAACTGCTCACTTGTGATTGTTTCTCCAGAGTACTCCCTGGCCCAGAAAGGGAGGATAACAAATTGTACGAGATAAGGAACTCCAAAGAAAGGCATGAGAAATTATTTCAGTGTTGGAAAGAACTGGCTAACAAGGGGAGATTAAATCAGCCAATTACACATATTCTTGGACTAAATATAACCTATGCTGAAGACTTTACAGCAGCCTCTAAATATTGGAAAGATGCAAACACTTTACTACAGACAGTGAAACTACCAATAACTGATGGAATTTATGAAATACAAAAGGTCAGCTAAAAATTAGGAGCTGTCTCCTAACTCTGGGTTTCTGGGTTTATGCATCAGAGGAACAGTCTGTCGAGGAAAGCGATCTTTCCCGGAAAAAGCAAAGATTTAATTTAATGAAAACGTAGTCTCTCAGAACAGTCTGACATCTGCGAGGATTCAGCTGGAATCAGTGGAGGAACCTTCAGATTCCGGCGTGCAGCTTCACACTAACTGCTTAACATAGCATGTTTGCAAATTGTAATGCTGCTGTTACAACTGATACTGTGCAATTTTTCAGCAGCTCTACACTAAGGGAGGAAAAAAACATTGCTCCAGCTACAAAAGGAAGCATCAGTGACAGATCCCTCACTGAAGGCTTTTCATTCCTTTTTTCTAATATTCACCCAGATGGATTCACGGTCCCTTTCTCTTGCCCCTATGATCTTCTGGAAGGGAAAGGGTTGGAGGCAGTCATTGGGGATCTGAAAACTCTCGTGGCTTGTTAGGAGGCAGCTTTGCAGAAAAGGATCTGGCGTCCTGGTGGACAGCAAGTTGAAGCCAGCAGCGTGCCCTTGCAGCAACCAGGGCTGACCACGCTGGATTGTATTAGTGAGAGCAACAGGGGCAGGTCAAGAGAAGGGAGAGCTGTGTACCCAGAGGTGCAGTGTAAAACGAGAGGCAATGGTGACAAATTGCAGACAGACAAACTCAAGTTTAAGGATCAAAATCTTTACAACAAACACTTGACAGGAGCAGAGAAGCTCAGCTGGGTAAAAATCTGCCTTGGAGATGATCAAAACACAACTGGATAAGGCTCCAACCTAACTCAGGACTTGACCTAATTGGAGGAGAGGTTTGGAATGATGCCCAACAGAGGGTCCTTCCACCCTAAGCCATTCTGTGGTTCTACATAAGGAACTTACTCGAATCAAAACAGAGCAAAATCAGGAGCAAGTGCACTCAGATGCACAAAATGGATTTAGAGCTGCATCAGAAACAACCCTAAGAAATCATTCTCCTTCCCTTCTCCATGAGACTGTTAAAAACCCCAACATCCATCCAAAATCTCAGAGACACAAATGGAAATCTAATGCCACCTTTGCATGCTCACCTTTGAGAATCACTCTCCTAGCTGCTGCCTTCAGGACACAGCACTTCCCAGCCTAAAGATTCTGTATTGTACAAGTGGGAATTCCATACAACCCTCCAAAAAGAGGAATAATACCTAAATACATACATACAGGAGCTTTCCTTCTTCTTCACCACAAAATAGGCACAGATGCATCAGCTTCCCACCACAGTGATCTTTAAATATGAGTGCAGGAACCAGGAAAAAGCAGGTAAGTCAACAGTTACCACCGTGTCAAAGTGAAAAACAATCCCTTCTTTCTCAAGGTGGTATGTGCCCAAATTAGTTCTTCTGATTTTGTTTAGAGGCACAGGTTTTTACTATTCTTAGCACAGTAAGGTCACTGTGGGGGGTGGAATGAACCACTATCTAAGCTGGCTCACGAATCACCAATAAAGACACTTCCCATGTGCTGATTGCAGGTGTTACTGGAGGCAACAGCTGTGGGGGAGAAAGCACTGCTTGATTTCCAGAACCCAACTAAGTTTATATGGCTGGCAATACGGGGAAAAAAGTATCACCACTGTTGACTTGAGAACTGAGCAAACCCAGCCTAGAAGTCATTGAGGGGGAATTAACTTGGAGTCCCAAGATGCCTTTTACAGAAGTACTTTATCATGGATAAACACACTTTGGAATGAGGCATTTTTCCCACTCCACCTTCTTTGTGTCGATGTTATGTTTCTACCAGGAATAAGGAGCTTCTCATGGCTTTTTTTTTTGGTCAGTTAGAGAAGAACCAGCTTTTGCTAAGTGCCCTCATCCCTACCTCACCAGGGACATTTCTGGAGTCCTTATGGCTTGAAAGCCAGCTAAGAGTAAATGACTCTGTATCACAACCCAGTCCCAACCCATCAGAGAGACGAACTGTCAGGTTCGTTCAGGTCGGCTGAGTCACAGCATCATTGCTTTCATCTTCGTGATGAATATCAGGGATAAAAGAGAAAGCACTACAGTTACATTATTCCTGCTCACAGAATATTGGAAAATGTATTAAATTACTTCACACTGGCTGAAACACAGTACTTGGCTCCCTGAAGTTTTTTGTAATGAAGTTCCTATTTCACTAGCCATGGGTATGTTCTGGGGAGTCCTCAACTGCTCATCAGGTCCCATCTGCCAGCTGCCTCCCTCCGTGTCCAGGACCTCTGTCACTGGATCCACAGCTTTTAAAACAATTTCTTAGGCTTCTTTCAGAGTTGCCCTGGCATACAAGTGGCTATAAAACATAACTTCCTCAAGCGGATGTAATAATGGGACAGATATTCAGATTACCTTCTGGGGCTGCCCAGCAGTAACAACTCTTCCAGGAGCAGTCACTGTCCTGCCTACACACACATCTAAAGCAAATTTGTGAGGACAGACCTGTTTCCATCACTTGAGCTGTACAAGGCATTCACTCTTTTCTCTTTCTCTCTGCCTGCTTAGATTTTACCAAAGAATGCAGAACTCAGGGTGCACTTCTGAATTCCCATTGCATTTTCAGGGACATATTAAGGAGCCTTCACACATTTTAGGAACAAAATTGACTACACTGGGATTGTACTTAACTTCAGTGCTAGAAAGAGTTGGTGCTTCTGCAGGGAGACAGGACACGCAGGTGGATTCCCTTGCAGCAACAAGGACAGATATTGAATATACAGACATTTCACATTATTTTTTAGTTAAACTCTCAGTTCAGCCCTTGCTCCCCTGCTTAGGAACACACTACTTTTGGCATAGGGCATTCCTTTGGACCTGGATGAAATGTCAGGCTGAAAGGCACCCTCATTAGATTGAATTCCATTTACAAAGGACTTGATCCCCCCATCAAGCTTCCAAAAATACTATTTCCTTCACTATCCCTTGAACTTGTTCTTCACTTTGTATCTTACTGAGCCATTAGCAGAGTGATAACACAAATCTCACCCAAGTCTCTATCTTTATTACCAGACTAGTCCATCCACTCCTGTTCTCTTCGGAGCAATGACAGGTACAAAGAAGGACCATGCCAGAAAAAGAGACCGATATGAAAACCAAGAGAAGCTCATGCAAACACCATCACAACTGTGCTGTTAAACTCGAGCAGCCACATTCTGCCACAGCCCTATTAAAGCACTGCCATGGTCTTCATTAGTCAGGCATGAAAAGTCACAGGGCAGACAAAGCATTCTCCTATGCTAGGATTAAATACTCTAAGTTGTCTGTGAAACCTGAAGCCCAAGTTCTTCTGTGAATATTATGAATGTTTCAGGCCAGTGGCCAGTTTTAGAGGCTATTGAATAGTTCAAACAAGCATAAACTGTCACCATTAATTAATAGGCACCACTGTTCACCTATCATGTGCTGTATAACCCTTCAGCATCAGAGCCCAGGCAGAAATTCTATCAACTACATGCAACATGGGCTAAGGATCAAAAAGGCAGACTGGGACAGTGGAGGGTTTGGAGGGTTAGAAGTGAGGCAGTTAGCTTGAGATATAGTTATTTAAAAAAAGGAGTTATGCATGGGGAATGAGTCTATTAGTGAGTGCTACAGCAAGAAAAAACAGCCTGGAAGTCTGCAGACCACAAGGCTATTTTTTTTTCCAAGATTGGCTCAGACCACTCTATTTCCTATTCTACAAACTACAGATTCTTTCCTTTGTGCTTTGTTAGGCAGGATGATTTTTATGCTGTTTTATTCCTGACCCACAAGCCAGCATAAAGAATAACTGATTATAAGCTTTTTGATTATTCTGTGGTATGAGCTGGAGATACGGTTAAATAAATGTCATTTATAGCCTGTTTGTGACCACATGAGACACCAGGCATTTCTCTGATGCAAGAGAGCTTCCACCATGCTCTCATGCAGAAGATCACCATTACTGTCTAGTACATAAAGGGGCATTTCTGGTTCTACCTGATACCAATCAGCTGCACTACTCCAGACCAGCTTCTTCCTCACAGCTCAAAGCACTTTGTAGTGTAAGCACTAACACAGTAGAGCAATAACTTGAGATGATAATTTAGGTTGCTGCTCTTTCTTAAGTGTCTGGATTTTTACAGGCTGTCTACCTTAATTCTCTCTTTCCCATAAAAACCTCTTTGGGGAGAATGAGCATGAATTCGTAAAAGAAAAAAAATCCAGGAATTTGGAAGAACAATAACAGGTGCATACAGAAATTGAAATAACACATTAGTTCACTGGATTTGAGTTGGGCTTTTAAATCCCCAGCCAAGCATCTATATATTATGTGTTCCACCAATGCAGCAAAAGACAAGGAAGGGATTCATTCTGAGGGCAGACTGCACATGCAGGGGAAGAAGGAGGCACTAATAACTATTTCACTTGTAGGAAACTGAGACACAGTCAAATTAAGGGGAGAAGCAGAATGGTCCTGGGGCACACAGAACAGAGGTATAGCAATGTGCATACTTTGTGTGTCAAGTTTACAGAATAAAACTCAAAACCTTTTCTCAGGGGCTTGGAAGATGTGGTTGCCATGACTGTCACAGTACTTTATTCAAATTTAAACATCCAGAATTAGTTCAGGGAACAAAAAACAGTCAAAGGCTTCCTCCTCATCTGATCACCATTCTACAGCACCACATGCTCTCTTCCTTCTCCTCTCTCTTGCTGGATCCTTGCTGATAGAATGGCTCATTTTTAATAGAGAAAGTGTTCATTCCCCACCTTCTCATGCTCCAAGTCACCTTTATTTATGATCCTGGGGATGCCTAATGTGTGTTAGGCGTTGAGTTGATAAAAGAGCGTTGGTTCTGCACACATGCCAAACTGCAGCTGTTGTGACTGGAATAGCTCAAAAATTCACGAAAATTAAAGGAAAAATAAACTAAACAGCAGAGGCACCAGAAGAGTGTAGGTAAGCTCACTTGAGAGACCAAAAGAGAGCCAGCCCCAAACATGGAGACACATCACCTACAACTCAAGCCAGCAACAGCAGGACATATTGATTTGGCTTTAGGGCAGATGGGAGCTGGGAAGGGGAACTTGTTGGGACACCCTCATTTTCCTGGGGTATTATGCCCCAGTTCTGGACCCAAGCTCCCAGAGAGTTGTACCACCTGTTCCAGACCTAATCAACCCCCAGAGCTGAATGAATATTGAACTCGATTGTGCTGTTCCACCTGCAGCATCTCCAAGTCTAGGAGAAGAGCAAGCATGCACCTTGCCCATGTCCTTGATGACTCCTGTAACAAATGTGTTCCCTAAAGAGTCTCTTTTCCCTTTTCCCTTTGCATTTCCATTGCAGCTGGCCACATGCCACGACAGGGAAAAGCAGCACAGGCAGCAGCACACCGAGGCAGCCCAGAGCCTGTGACAAATCACTGCAGAAGCAACGCAGCCCTGAGATGCCAGTCAGCTCTGCCATCCCCAGACAAAAGCAACAAGGAAGATAATCACTGAGATATTTCCATTCCACTTTCGAGTTTGCCCTGGGCACTGCAGACTTTTCACAGGCTCGCATAGATTGTTCTCTCCCTTATCAGCAACAGGACTCATCTTTCCAAACTAGTCAGCCTGGTGTGCCTTTTTCAACAATAACACCACTAAAGCAATTAACATTTCCTTTTAAAGTTTTTGAGTCAAGGTAAAAGCACTCAGCCTGAAGAGTGTGGCTGCCATCAGAAAGGGCTGTTGTGCTTTTCAAGGGGCACAAGAGGATCCCTTAAAGCAGGTGAATACACCCAGGCATAGCAAAAGCTTTGCAAGTAACTCACACAGTGAGGTTTGGAAAGCAGCACATAAACAGGACCAGATTGAGAATCCTGGCAATAGACATCCTAAAAACAGGTGAAGGGGGCCAGTAGCAAGCCATGGATTTTCCACCCAGGAGCTGAAAAGGAAATTGCAAAGTCCAGGCAGCAAAATGTAACCATCTATTTTTGAGCTGTTAAATTTGTTGCAAGCCCCAAAGATTTTGCCTGTAACAAAACAGAGCCAGGTATAGAAAAGGTGAAGAAGCACTGTGCTACAACACCCCAGATGAATTCCAGGGTCCTGATATATTTGGCAGAGCAGCCCCAGGAGAAGTGTGTGTCAGCACATCCAAGACAGCAGCCATGCCATGGTCCTGGCACAAGACACTGCTGTGCCTTCTAGCTGGCCTCTGTTCAGCACGATGAAAAAATGATGCCACATGCCAGGCAAAACCAGTCATGTGGATGGCTAAAAGTGTCTAACACATGGGGATCACGTGGAGTGAGATGCAAAGGAGCAGCCACACTGGGGAGAATCAAGAACACAGCCAACTCTACCCTCCACATGCAGGGCTGACAGTGCCCCAGCCCAGGAGGCACACAATGGAACATGAGGAACTCTCCATCCCTGCAGAAGATGCTGAGGCAGGTGGGAGCATATGAGGAATAGATAAAGAGCCCTTGGCATGAGCCCTGGAGGGGGGCTGGGCGAGAGGGTGACTTTGAGCAATGTGAAAACCTGTCTGCCAGAAGTTGGACTGAGATCCACCAACTCATTCCACACAGCTCCCCAAACAGACACACTTCCTTTTCTTAGAAACACAGATGCCTATATATATTTAAATCACGGCTCTAGTCAGGGGTTGTACTAGCTGTAAATTTTGAAACTGGGGGGAGGGGAAAGGCACAGAAGATTCCAGTATATAATTTTCTTTTTTTTCTCTTATTAGATTATACCCTTGTTTAAGAACTAACTGTTCTTTTACTTGGTGTCCTTTTGGCAACCATCTCTACCTAGCAAGACGTGGGTGTGTGCACTCCCCCAAGTTCGCCTGTACTTGCATAGCAAGTTCAGATGAAATACAGCACAGAAATTGTACTCCCGCAGTCCAAGAGCAGGAGTATCTAGAGCAATTAATCACTAAAATGAAGAAAAGGCAATGACTGGCACTGTAGAGGAAGAGAAAAAAAATGTTAGCTTAGAGCACTACTGAAACATGCTCAAAATACACAATCCAGGGAGGAAGCGGCACGTCTGCCTCGGCATTGCACTGACGGCAGCTGAACATCACAGGCACTTTGGAGCTGTGCTGCTCACAATCAAAATTCTTCTCCGGGGCGGTGCAGCCTCAAGAGTGGATTTGGCCGGTTCCTTCTTCCCCAAGGTAATTCAGCTCTCTCCGGTCACACAAGGAGTAGTGACAATATTTAGTGCTCCCCGAGCGTGGTTTAACCTAGAGAACAGCTCCAGAAAGGTTTGCATGGTCCTGCCCCAGGCTGAAAACAGAAGCATCAGCATGTCTGCCACATATTGCAGGAGCAGCTTCCCTCCTTAGAGGTCTGTTTCAAAACACCCAGAGCTGGAAGGTGTCCACAAATTCAGCTGGAGTCATTAAGAAACCTCTGAGGTTGGAAAATTAGGATTGCAGATTATTGATCGATGGCTTTAATGACATAGGTCTAGCATTTCTACATTATCTAATCCTGCTGAGGTATAACTGTTCCCACAGCCAAATACCTCCACAGGTCAGAACAGCACAAAGAGTTTTATGACTCTCTCATCAGAGTTTTAACCCCAAAGTTTGCCAGAGTGTTGGTAACCATTAAAAAGAGCTTTGCTACTAATGAGGCTGATGCTAAAACCAGTGCAAAGAGCACACAAAACCTGTAGGTTCAGGCAAAACGGTGCTGGGATGCTTCAATCCTGCCTGTATTAGAACTCTGTGAGCTGTGTGAACCTCTTATGTTGTATTAGACCATTTTACAGATAGCTGTGCAGTGCAAATAGCCTGGGGACACATGGTAGTGCTTATCTCTGGAGGTTTAAAAAATAAGATACATAGCTTCAGACTCTTTCGGAAAGGACAGTGCATCCTGCATCCAGATCCCTACAATCATACAAGGCATAAAGAAAACCCTCAGCCAAGTCCAATTACCACCAGCATCCCAGGGAAGGTCGATCAAGTTGTGACTGTTCTAAACTGCACTTGCATAAGCTGGGATGTTCTATACTTGCAGGCCACCCCATTCAAGTGGGATATCTTCACCTCCCTGGAGAAAGCATTAAAGCAAACCAAGGCCAACACTTCTGTTCTGAGCAGCACAATACCTCAAGAACTTTGCCCTTTCCTCCCTACTAACTTCTCCTTTTCTGACATCTTCAAGCTTTTCATGACCACGCAGCCAGGTCCCATCTTTCCCAGTTCCCTTTTCTCATCACCCACTTCCCCATCTGCAATGCCATTTGTGCCAGCTGTGACTACAATTTTTTGGCTTCTTCAAAACACATCTCCGGGCATTGTTCCTCACAGCATCTTTGATGCAAAACATGTCCCTGAACTAACCCACAAGCCTAGTAACTTTCTTGGGATAAATTCTTCCTCTGATCAGTGATGATGGCAACTAAGAGCAATCAGCAGAATATAACTGTTATTATTTTCCTCTCCCTCTGTCCTATTACTTATTGCATTCATTTGTGACCTGGCCCAGAGCGACAGAAATTTCTTTAAAGCATAGACTTACTCCTGTGTTTTACAGGTATTCATCAAGTGAAAATCAACATGAGTCGGTACCTCATGAGTCAGCAGGCAGAAAGAGCAGCTTTAATGTCTGTGTACAAAAGACTGTAGCTTTCATTAATACTCCACATGGTGACTTACTTCCTCAGGTGTAACAGGAGAGAAAAACCTTCCAAGGGATGTTTGTGTGACAGATAGCTGAAGAAGTGGATTACCAGAGGATCTGGAGTTACCAGGAACCTATACTCCTTTTTTTTATAAACTGTCCTGAAAGGCATATTTTTCTCATGTTCTTCAATGACTTCACACTCCAACCAACCTGTTTTCTAAACCCATATTTGGCAGGTATGAGGTTCCTTGGCTTGGAAAGCAGCCTCCTAAGTGCAAAAGCTACTTTTGAAAATGGAGCTTTAGTTCTGTGGTCTTCTAGACACTTTTTTGAAATTACTCTGAATTTCATGCTGGTACAGAGCCCAGTGCAGCAGGGCTTGAATCCAAGGACAGGACCAATCATCATGACTGGCTCGCAGTTTCAATGAGTGGCAAATCAGAAGAAAACTGACATCAAATCCAATTGCACATATAGCTGTGCTATTGTCACTGCCAAGTGGTGAGGCACATGATTCAGCACATAGAAGTTCACCTTTTTCCCAGGTGGGTCTTACAGAATGTCCTGAATATGAACCACACCAGCAGCAACCCACTTCAGAGGGCTAAATCCAGGAGAGGAATGGCTGCAGTAGGGTGTGATTTTGGAGTGCAGATGCACTCTGGCACCTGGAAGGCTTCAGAAAAGAGCACACACTCAAAGGACAAGGTTGCATGGAAGGTAGGCACCCCCACCGAGTTCCCCTTGCCAGTGGCCCCCGGTCTTTTTGAAGCAACCATCAGTGATGCCAGATACGGTGTCAGTGTCTCACCTCTCCCATCCCATGCTAAACTCCAGGCCCTTGCATCACTGCTTCCCTACCCTTTCCCAAAACTACTGTGTTGAAGCGGTCTCACAGCTCAAGCTCAGCTGAAACAAGAGGTGGGTGAGAAAGAGGTGGCTCTATATATACAGCAGGGTGACAGCTTCTCCCCTGACACACCCTGCCATTATTGTCATGGTCATGGCCACCAGCCAAACCGCAACAGCTGGCCCTAGACTCCAATTCCTGTTGCACTGGAGAACCAGCAGCCAAAACTGCATGACCTCCACATCCTGAGTGCTGTCAGCTCTCTGCCAGGTCCTTGTGCCCAACATAGCCCCCAGATACCTGTAAGATACAAGCCTGAGCCTTGTGGCTGTGCTCAGTTCCAGTGTTCCCAAATACATGCCCTCTTACACTGACCATGACTATCCCTCCTCCTCCCCAAACTTAGGAAACGTTCTCAACAAATTTTTCCAAATGAATGTTTTGCCATCTTAGTGAAGTGGCATCTTCTAACAAAAATACTTTATCCCCACACCTCCAACCATCTGTGAAAAGCAGCTTTACTGATTTCAAAACGCATGTACTGTTGTCCAGTTGGATATATAGAGCAGGTTGATCTTGGTGCATGATTTTGCCCCTTGCTAGGACACATTTCAGGTTGGTAAGTGGACTCAGTCATCAGTCCATGCTCCCTGGCCCCTGCTTTGTTTTTTCTAGCTATTTTAATCCTCCGCTTCAGTACAACAAAGGAAGAGAGTGGAAATTTTCCACTACCCCAGTGTCTGGTCCTGAGCTTGAAGTCTTCATAGTGACATGAAGATCGGAGGATGCTTTGCAGCAGAACAGAGATCTCTGTTCAAGCAAAGGTTGGTCCTTCATTAGATCAGCCCACGGGTGAAATGAAAGTGTGGTGACATTAGTGAACACCCTACTAGAAGCAAAGAAAAGACTGCAGACCCACAGATGAGTCACGAAATCTGTCTGTTCCAGTGCTCTAATTACATTGCTCATCCAAGAAAAGCCTCTTTTGGAGCCATTAGGTCAGAATCTGTTCTCCCCTAGCTGTAAATCCCTCATAACTTGGTGAAGTCAATCGATTTGTATTGGTGTAAGCAAAATCAAGCACAGTGCACTTGCACAGCCTTTGATCTTTCTGTCTCCCTCTCTGAACACAAGCTCACAGAATGCCATTAAAGAGACAAGAAACCCAGGCCCCTGGATCTCGTGCCTGCTGCAGGCACTCTGAGCAGTGAGATCAATGTCAAGCACTGCAGGGAGGTGGAATAGAAGGCAGAGGAGAGACAAGAACCTTCTGTGTCCCCTTCAGGATGAAAGGCTGTGGACCTCCCAGAGGGCCTATGGACACTTGCAAAAGGGTTGGAGCACATCTCTTTAAAAGAGCATAAATTATCTATCCATCTATCTATCAATCAATCTATATTTCAAGTAATACTCTCTTTCTAATGGGAAAGCAAACACAGGGAGGCACCGCTCCTGTGGCTCTCCAGCACACTCAGTGAGCATGCACAGCTTTGCTGATACACGGAACTAAAACTCCAGAAGACCAAAGACCACCAAAACCAAGCATTTCTCTTTCAGGAAATCACCTGAATGTAGAATTCCAAGCAATGGTCCATTTTGTCCTAATGGCTGTTTCCAGCTTCTTCCTCTTCTTCAAAGTCTCTACCAATGTGCTGTGCAGGAAATCTTGCCAGCCTCTCCTTGGCAAAGAGCTCTGCACTGTGAATGGAAGCAAGAGTCACCATCCAAAAGACACAGGATGTTCCCCCAATATTAAGTGTATTAGACAAGCATCCAAAGAATGACACTGGGTCACAGGAGCATTTCCTCCTGTTAGAGCTCATACCACTTCCACTGAGATGTGCTTTTCTGGTTAGGAAGAGCATCAACCACCTGCTTAGTCTGCAGCCTCGACTCTTGCTTCCTGGATAAATAAGAGTACCAAGTTCTCAAGGGAACAGGACAAGAGGGAATGCTTAAAGCAGCCAAGAACAGCTTGGCTTGAAAGAATTCAATAGGGAAGCCCTCAAGAATAGCTTGAATACTACTGATTGCGTTCAAAGGCATGAAGAGTAAAGGAGGGCCATAAGGAAAAGGCTGGAAAGCACAAGGACATTTCTCCATCTTAAAATTCCCTCCAAGCAGAAGAGCAGCTAAGGAAGACAATGATTTTAGAATGCAAAAAGCTGAAAGGCTGTCCCCTCGTCTTGGACATCCTGAGCCTAACATTAGTTCTCACAAAGTAGTTTCTTTAAGTTAGTGAAGATGACTCAAAAAAAAGGCTTTTCAAGGAGTTTTTTCTATTAAAGTTGTAACAACCATTAAAACATATTCATTTTGTATATATATTTACATTTCTTTGACTCAGTTAATGCTCTTTTGAGGGGTTCAAGGGGAAAATCTCTTCTGTTATTTAATATAAATCTCTTCCAGGCCTTCTATCCCAGGTCTTGCACTCAATATACCGTCTCCAAGTTCTGAAATTAGGTCCCCTGGGTTCTACATTTTCCACAGCACTGAAATGTGCACAGTAGGACGTAGACAAAGACAGAGATATCTGTAATGGCTAATATGGAACTGTATTGATTTTGTTGGTTATATGATGTTTGTTTACTTTTTAAAGCCCTGTTTGAGAACATTTTCTATTCCTTTCGGGCTACTGACATATTTTCCATTTGCTACAGGAGCTAATATCAATGCTACACCGTGTGTGTGTAAAGTTGTTGGGTGAGTAGGAGGAGATGCTTCCTTCAAAATACAGGCTCTCCAGACCACATTCTGCACACATTTATCTTAGCTTAAAGTCAACAAATACACCAAAACAACCAAGTTTTGCAGGATTTACAGAGAAAAACTGTGATCAGAATCTGTTCCAGTCTGTCAGGATCCACCATTTTTGTCTGTTGGGAAAGCCGTAGGTGTTCTCTCCCACTCCCTGTTGTTGGAAGGGGGTGGGAACACAATACCACATGGGAATAAAAAAGCAGCTTTACGGTGAACTGATATATGAACAGGAATTAACAGGGTGGTGGGAAGGGGATGAATCAGCCAGTCCCAGGGAAGACAAAGAAATTTCTCAGACACTACCCTGGATCCCACCCACTCAGACACAGCATCTTTTCTTGGCCCCTGTGATACATCACTTCTTCCTCTCATAAAAACCTAGTATTGCAGGATCAAGAAAACCTATGAAAAATGGCCCTGCTAGGAGCAAATCAACTGATCCTACACTCAACCAGTGATGCACAGTCAGTCCATGGATGCCAAGTCAGCCCAAGGCGTCCAGAATTGCTTTTGTGTAAATGAAGTGCAGACCAGCGCTGAAGTCTAGAAAATATGGAACCCAACCAAAGTTTGGGCATCTGCGCTTCCAGAATTAGGGGAGCATTCATTCAAACTATGGAACATAGAAGAAATACACGGTCACGATCTCACAGGTTATTTCAACAGCAGGTATCTATGTCACTGTTATGGTAAAAGACCCAGACTTGAATGCCATGGAGGGGGGAAACAGGTTTTGAACTGCAAAAATGGAGGCTGTACAAAGGCTTAGAGGGCTCTTCTGGAAAAAAAAAATGTGCATTTGGGCTTAAATCTGTGTGGTAAATTATCTGTTCTCCCCCTGGTGCAGGCAAGTAATTCGTCTCACTTTAATGGACAATTTTATGGCTGCTAATAACATTTGTAGCTTAGATAATGACAAGGATAATCAAATCTCATGCTTGAGGGCATAAACTGATTGCTGCGGGGGTTAGCAACAAAATCACCATTGCCATATATTGCACAGGTGTATTATGGGATAGGTTTCCTTCCTCCAAAGTAGAAAGGCATTGATGTCTGCCAAGATAACAGATTGGATGATTGTCTGTACTATGGAAATTGCTGGTTTGTATGCATGGGATTTAGGGAAAGAGGAGGAACCTCTTTGTTTCAGCATGACAGAATGTGCAACCCAAAATGCCAAGTGAGCAAGGGCTGCAAGATGCATATTGATGCCTGTTCTAGCAGAACAGCTCTCTTAAAGCCAAGTTCAGCCTTGACCATCACAAAGTCCACTGTGAGACAGCAAACGTAGCTGTACATTCAGCACAGCATTTGGAAACATCCATTAAGTGCATAATCCCAGAAGCTGAGTGCTGGGAGGAACCTCAATAAACCATTTGACCTGTTTCAGGATGCTCAGATCCTCAGTCCATGACTTAGAGGTTACTCAACCCAGCAGGCAGCTCCTGTAGAGCAGCTCTCAGCCACCCATTCCTAGGAACACATGGCTACAGGGGCCTCAACAGGTAACTGAGCCCATTCAGACCTGAGGCAGGCGGAAGTATACCAAAACCATGTGTTTTGGACAACTGTTTAACCACTTCAGACAAATATCCCACAACTGGCACTCTGAAGGTTCCTTACAGATCATGTTACAGCTGTTTTCACAGCTGATGATCAACCTACATCTGAGGTGCAAGAAGAGCAAACCTTGGGTATGTACACAGAAAAAACCTATCATCAATGTCCTCTTTACAACAATCTTTCACACATTTGAAGCTGTTATTATTCCCCCTTTCCATGTATTTCATATAGGCTAAACCATCTCTGTCCACTTCATACTGAATACAAGTTAATTTTTCTTTCAGCATTTTGATTTTTCTCATCCTTTCTCAAAACACTGTGTGCCCAAAACTGCACTCAGTTTCCAGGCTTACCACTTTATCAGCATGATGTTGTAGTACTTGCATCTAGTCAGTTTATATAATTTTTTTATATGTGTCTTTGATATTTTCTTCTTCAGTGTAATTCTGTGCACTTGACTTTATTGAATTTCATCATATTGATTCTAGACCATTTCTCCAATCTAACAAAATAGTTTTGTATTCTGCTCCTGCCCTCGCAGTGCTAGCCACCCCTCACAATTAATGTGTGTACTCTCTGTTCTACCAGACAAGCCATTAATGGGAAACTTGAATAGTACCAGCCACAGGACAGATCCTGTATGACTGCATGTTATGTCCATCCAATCTGACAGAAAACCAGTAATAAATATTTCTGCATTTGTTTTATCCTATTGTGAAGTTATCTGGTAGCAGATTGAGCAGATCTGTGGGTTTGTATTTTCTGCCCCATTTACACCTGCACAGTGTATGGGTTTTTCACACATGTGGTAAGCCCAGCCACTGTCCAACCTCTGGTACACAGTGTGTGTCCATCCAGACTTTGCACCCACCTTGCAGTTCAACCCAGTCTAGGATTTTCTACTGCAGTTATGAGAACTCAATGCTATTATCATGCCACATATGTAATAAATGTCACAACCTACTGATTCCCCCTCTATCAGCTATCTGCTGGAATAAAAACAACCCAGAGAAGTCCAGCATGAGTTACTCAAGAAAAATTTGGGTTTGTTCCAGCTTGTCCCTTGTTATCCCCTAGGTACTTTCACACTGATTAACAGCTTGGTCAAATATCTTTCTGAAGATCAAATTTAGGTTGACTGAGCATTAACTGCCCGTGTTCTCTCCTGTCCCTTTTTTAAAGATAGGCAGCATGTTTGTTTTTCCCTGCAACAGCCACTGGTAGGGCTGTTCAAACAGCAGCCATAAAAAGCTGGTGACACTGCTAACTCCAAACAGTTTCTGCTTAGAGAAGAGGTTTGATTCTTATCCCGATATTCAGCTGGAGACAGAATTGTAGGATGCACTGATAATCCCCCAGGGAAGCACGGACCTTCAGAAAAAAAAGAGGACAAGATAAACTTACATAGATCCCAAGCAAGATCCAAGACAAGCTTCAAACAGCCTGTGTGTGTAGGGAACCATTAAAAATCCAGGACGAGGAGGCCAGTCCATACCTTGCTGCAAGGCAGGACAGAATGCATAGGCCATTCCTGGCAGATGCCTGTCCATCCTGTTCTGCAAGACCTAGCAAAGAAGAGCCCATGCTCCCCCCGCCCCACACCAGGCAATGTATTTCTGTGTTTCACAAGTATCACTGCTAGAAAGGGTTTTTTTCTCTGTGGCCACTCTAAGCTTCCTCGCTGTTGTTTAACACTTTTCCTTATTCACTGTGATCACTCAAGATCTTCAGGAGTAGACCTGGAGTTTTGATCAGATTTGAAATGCTCCCCAGGCTGGATTCTTGTCAAAGAGACCATGGAAATGGTTTTTAACTCCTCACCACCCAACCTGCAGGCAGGTTCCAGCTAGTTATCCAAATCAGGACCACACATGCCCAAGAGCCAGCAACTTCCACCGTGACAGCTATTGCTGGATATTCAGAGCCAAGCTTGCATCCCATGCCTCTTCCTCTTCAGTACCACCAGCCTTTACTGTGATCCATCCTGGGAAAAGAAAAACCTCCTGAAACCTTTAAAAAGAAATCTATGTTATACCAAAATGCCAGCAGCATACCTACATCATAAGGACACTGACTTCAAACATCAGACAGCAACAGCAATGAAGCGAGTCTGAGGCTTTATGAAAAATTGTCTCTAGTGCCAGTCCAGCAAGTCAAACCAGACCTGAATGCAACCCATAGAGCATAAACTATCACAAGTACAGGAGTGGTATGAGGCTTTCTGAATGAAAATATAAAACAGGGTGGATATTTGAGGAGAAAACAAATATTAAGCCATTCTGAATCATACCCAGTGCTTTTCACTCATTAAAACAAACCTCTTGGATGTACAGTACTTTCAGTAACTGACTTGTAGCACTGCTAATTTGCCTATGTTAGCCTACATCTCTAGGTATCAGCTTATGCTCTTTCGTCTGACTGCCAGAGTGCACTCACTAAGGCAAACACATTGCTACTAAAGTACTAATTGTTTTGAAAAGTGCCCTTTAAATAACAGGCCTTTTACTACTAGGCAGGATGTGTGTTAAGAGCCTAAGCCTTTGTTGCCAAAAGACTGGATGATCATTTATTCGTTTGTCAGAGAAAAATACCAGAAATGAAGGAAAAAGCTGATAGGGCATCAGTACAGACTGAACAGTAACCACCTCCTTCCTCTTCTCAGGATCTTCATTCCTACATGGAACAGCAAAAGAGAGGAGAAAGTCTAAAATAGAGAGGTTGGGAAGATCACTGAATTCTCAGTATATCAGCTGAAAGGTCAACTGAAGAGTTCAGGTCAAATCACTGGGATTTCCAGGTGCTTCCGATGGCACAGATCCAGCGTTGCTGTTTTAACTATAAGTTGCCTAGGACCAGCCCTATGTCATTTCTAACACACCTAAGTAATACTGAAGAAAAGGAAAAGGAAAAGGAAAAGGAAAAGGAAAAGGAAAAGGAAAAGGAAAAGGAAAAAGAAAAGGAAAGAAAAGAAAAGAAAAGAAAAGGAAAGGAAAGAAAAGGAAAGGAAAGGAAAGGAAAGGAAAGAAAAGAAAAGAAAAGAAAAGAAAAGAAAAGAAAAGAAAAGAAAAGAAAAGAAAAGAAAAGAAAAGAAAAGAAAAGAAAAGAAAAGAAAAGAAAAGAAAAGAAAAGAAAAGAAAAGAAAAGAAAAGAAAAGAAAAGAAAAGACCACCACACAAACCAAAAAACAAAGATGTATTTGGTGTCCAGAAGCAAACAAACAGTAAATCAGGATCTTTTATAGAGGACATGTCAAAGTGATGGTGGGTAGATAACTTTAAATGTTAGAAGAAACTTTCACCCCCAAATGTTGGTCTCCAGACTCTAACATCTCAAAATACAGGTGTTTTTTTTTCCTCTGGCAGCCTGGGACAATCCAGCTTTTCAGATAGCCTAGTATATGTGATGATCCTGAATAATGCTGAAAGGGCATCCTTCTGTGGTTTCTAGTCCTCAGCAGAAACTACTGTATGCTTTATCTTGTTAGGAACTCTTCTAAAATTCATGGTCTACTCTGGAAGTCCTAGGAGTCCCCAAAGGCCAGAAAAAATGTGGGCAAGCATTGACACTTCAAGTCACCTCTGTAAGTATGAGGTGCTTTTCTGATGCAAGATAGTAATGGAGAGTTCAATCATCTTTATTTCATGAACTGTTTTAAAATATTCTTGATGCAGTATCTTACATGACACAGCCTGCATGCAGAGCCTTATGGTCAGGGCTCCACATCCTTCCTGGTGCTGGAGTTTTTTTATTGCAGTACAATATTCTATATGTATCCAGAGCAGAGTTAAATTAAGCACCAAACTGCAGATTTTTAAAAATTATTACTGCTGCAAACACTGTTTGCACTGAGTGAAGTCAGCCTTTTTTCATCATAACAGCTCAAACTACTAACAACTAACAGCAACCGTTCATTAGTTCAAGTAATGGAGATATATACCTTTGAAACAGGAATATTTGACACCTTTTCCTACAGTGTCTGGTCCTGAGAAGTTCCATATGGGTGTGAAATGCAGCAGAGTGACAAATCAAAATTCGAGTGGTTTAGGTTTGTTACAGGTTTGTTACATTTATTTTCTGACACGGTTCCTATAGCCTGTGTTGGTTTATACATAGGAGGAGGACATCCTCTCCAGAGGACATTAAAAGAAAAGAGGGTGGAAGAAATAAAATATTCTATTTGCACCCAAAACACCCCTGTAATGAGTTAATGGTAGAATGCATCCAAAATTGCTGACATTGCCAGTTGCCCTGGGAGTAGATCTCTTATTTCTATCTTCCCTTCAATATGTCAAGAATATCCCTAAATTGGAGTCTATGAGCAATTCCTTAGAGCTAATCTCCTGCACTACACAATTAGAGAGAGCTGCAGCAGGTTTCATTCATCAGTCTGTGCCCTCAAGCTCTCTGTGAATTTCTTCTGCCTGAGAAGGAAGGTCCTCTTCTCTGATGGGAGAGCAAGGAGACAATCAGCTTCCCATCATATACATTTTGACCCCACTACTTGCCTGCTTTTCTCTGAAGCTCTTTTTTCCTGCTGGTGCAGGGAATTGAAAGGACAATGCAGTCTGCTCCCTCCTAATCATCCTAATAAGTAAGAAATACATGAGCCCTTAATAGAGAGATTCCTTTCACTGGCATGCCCTAATCACCTCCATAATGAAAGCAGTTAAAGAGGATATTGAACTCTTTAACCAACTGATAACTGCTCTTGTGGCAATTGGCCAGGTATTAATACAAAAAAGTCATTGAACTCCTTAAAAAGAAAAAAACTGCTAAGAAACTTCAGGGATTCCTCCCCTGAAACAGAAAAAAGTAAGTGCACGTTACACTTAAGAAAAAAAAAAGCATCTCAGTGGATCCGAAGACGATAGATCAGAAGAGGTTGTTAACTGCCTGGGAGTCATGAAAGTAAGGAAAACAAACAAACAACAAGAAAAGAACTACACAGCACCAAAAATAAATAGAATAAAAACATCAACATACTTCCTCAAGATTTCTCCTTGCTCAAGTTTGAGGTATGCAGTAGGCATGTAGTTTAGCCTTTCACTTTCAATTTAAAATATACAAATCAGCATAAATATCAAAGTCAGTTTTATTATTAAAAATAAATCTGAAAACTGCTTTTAAAGATATTTTCCATTAGTTGATTTGCTATAGAATATAGCTCCTTGCATTGTAGAATTCTTGTCAAATAAAGGCCTGATCCAAAACTACTGTGACTCAAAATATTCTCTGTTACTTATAATAAACTTTGGATCAGGCCTTTATTTCTGGCTTTGGTTTTTTTTTGGGGGGGGGTTGGGGTTTTTTGCCAAACATTCCTTTATAGAGGAAGTGTCCATAGACACTCTCACTTTAATCAAAGGAAGTGCTGTAGCTACAACGCCAGCAATATCAATATTAGTTGTAGCTAATCAAGTCTCAGATTCCTGAGGGGTATAGGTAATGTGGTAATACCTAAAGTCAGTAGATTCCACGGACCATGATCCTGTAAAAGTAAGAAATTATAACTAATTCGCAATGCAGCAGTGTCCATGTGTGAAATTTCTGAAGTAGTCCATGGCTTCATTCAAAACTATCCAAAAAGAGGACAATATGCCTGCTACACATGGCAAACATCTGTTGCAAGTCCACAGTAACCTCTTAGCTTGACTTACAGGCACCAAGGACTCATTAGTTCTGCATCACCAGTAAGTGTCCTTGCTAGCATCTGTTAGAGGGAAAGAGGATATTTCATGTGGCCTTTAACTATACCCAGCCAAGGATCTTCAGTAAAATCCATAGCAAGTGGATGCCTGATAGCTTAAAGGGCCTTTGACAGAAGACACATAGTAATAACAGAGATAATTAGCCAGAATAATATATGCACCTTCATGAAATAAATCTCCAGGTTCTGCTATTGTTGCATGTCA
Source organism: Melanocharis versteri (assembly GCA_013397845.1). Taxonomy (NCBI): domain Eukaryota; kingdom Metazoa; phylum Chordata; class Aves; order Passeriformes; family Melanocharitidae; genus Melanocharis; species Melanocharis versteri. Next base: position 440,026 of record VZTG01003982.1, read on the forward strand.
GAAGACCTAAGCTGCAGGAGCTTGCCAGTACCACCTTGAACTCCTTGTGTATCTCTGCCTTTGGTTCGTCTCCACTGTTCAATCTGGCTGTAAACTCATGTCATGTTGTCCGAAAGAAAAAGAAATGAGCAGTTTGGCAATTAGAAATAGCTCCCAACCTGAATCTTCAGAAAGTCATTTTCTCTTCTTGTGTCTAAATTGAGCATAATTTTTACACAGAGGTGTTGTGAAGATGAATCACCTAATGTCAGTACAGCATTCTGAATATAAAGTGCTGCGCAACTTCGGCTCAAAGCCATGAGAATGGATTTCAGCATTTATGGGGGAATATGCTCCGACACTGAAGGAACTGAGCACCTGAGCTCAGATGGCATTCGAGGAAACACAACAGCATTCTCGGCTGTCCTTTGTGCCAGACCAGCAGCATCTGTCCCAAAACTCATGGTGTCCAACAGGGAAGCTCTCCATTATTCAGTTTTCCTTTGGTCAAGCCTCATAGTTGTGAAGCTGTCCCAAGAGAAAGCAAAAGGATTTTTATTCTTTTTATTTGAAGCAGGCATAAGCACATCGCCAACAGCTAAATTTCTCACCTTATTCTTAGTCAAAACCACTCTCTTTCTCTCCCAGTTCTGCCCTGTGAACTTCTGCTTGCCATCCTCATATCAGCAGGATCATCTTCTCCTTCAGCTAACTTCTTTCCCAAAACACTCACCAACACCTCTAGCTTATAACCTTGACCATGGGTAAACATAGAAATTTCTATTCTGACACTTGCAAAGGTACATAAATGGGTTTACTGGCTAGAAAAATAATCAATAAGCAAAGACCATAAAGTGGAGAAAATAGAATTTCGAAGATCTTTTTTCCTCAAGAAAAACAAGCTAACCCAAGAACTATTAGAGCTCAAGAAGTATGGGAAAAAAGGAAGATTCAGAAAATCATAGAACATATGGCTGATAAAGACTTCAAGAGGTCAGCCAGTACATCTTCCTCCCCAAAGGCAAAAGCAGCAACAACTTATTCATTCCTGGGAGATTTTTGTCTAATCTCTTTTTATAGCAGTCTCCTTAGGCAGTCTCTACCTGCACACAACCACCCTGATGGCAGGGAAGAGTTTTCTTCATGCTTAATCTAAATCTCACTTGCTTCAGGTAAAGAAAGAAGTTATAAATAGTTAGGAGGAAGTGAAAGAGCACCAAATCCTAAAAAACTACAAGACACTAATTTCTCTAGTGTTGTTACCATAAGGAAATCTGCAAATACCTCCTCCTACCTCAGTGGCCAGAGGTTTCTCAATATTTCCCCAAAACTGTTTTACAACTCTTACTATTACGTTTTCACTGCCAATAAGCCATACAGTGGAAAGTTGCAGCTCAACATCATTCCAAGCTGTAATTTTTACTTGCTTATCAGTGATTTTTAAAAAGCTTTTGCTAAAGTGCCTCTGGCAGGAATTTGAGTTATCATTGCAAAACCAGTTTTCAAGAACTCAAGAACTTTTTCCACAAACATGAGCAAAGTAGCCTCAAAGTCTCTTCTGTTGGCAGAACACTATTCTGATTTTTTTTTTTAATTTTCATCAGACAAAGAATATAGTGTGAAACAATCTTGCAAACTATTCTAGTTATGCAGGGGAGCAAAATCCTACACACAGTTCATCTTCATGGGGCTCACTGTAACAGACCTCCTTCTTGCTTGGGAGACACCACCAGCAGATATTCAGGTCCTCATCATCCAGTATTCTCCACTAAAGCTTCAGATAGCATGAATGAAGAGATTTGTTACCTCAGTGTGTCTGCAAGCATTCATCTCACCAGAAAATCTTGCTCTCTGCTTTCACCTGAGTTTATTAATAATTGATTGGCTTAATCTACTATGTGCTTGTTTGGTTTTTCGTATGAGATATGAGCTTCATGATTCTGGCAAGTCACGAATGCTGCAGTTAATTGACCAAAACATTTGTGTCTTTATTCTTAATCTCTTCCTTTACATGTCTTGTTTTCTTCCTTTCTTTTCTTTCTTTCCATTGCAGGTTGTCCATCTGCCATGATTCCCTACTCAAACCTTTTCAATGGACTGGCTCTAAATATTGCCATCCATCAAAAACCAAGAGCAGACTCAAAACACCAGAGGCTTCTCATAAAGGAGGAACAACACAGACAAAATAATTCACTTCAATCTTTTTCTAACCCAGATTAGAGACATCACTGTACTACCAAGTTGGTGTTTTTACACCCATTTTACAGAAGGGTAAAATGATGCAGAGAAAGAACACGGAGACTCAACCGCTATCCCAAAATGGATTTAAGCATGTGTTTGCTTAGTTCATTAATGCAGGTTCAAACTCCCTGTCAGGACACCATCTGCCAGAAGTATGAAATGTCCTCATCTGGATGCAGACAGTTCCTGAGTGTTTGGCTACTCAGCAGCCAACCAGCTGTCAATAGGTGGATGTTCCATTCACCATCACAGGTATTGCACGGCATTCTTAAAAAAAGGATTTTGTCTGAATAGTTCAGTCACTGCTTATAGTGAGCTCAAAACAGAAAACAAAGGCCTAAAAGCAATAGAAAGAGACTCAGAATTCACAGCACAAACTGCCTTAATTTTGCTTCCCTTACAGTCACTTCTCAAGAAAAAATAAATAAATAACAATCTTCAATCTGTTTGTTGTTTCAGTTCATTTTAGGGTGATACAAACAGCTTTCAGTTCCTTACATTCTGCACAAGCCTCCAGAAATATTCAGTGTTTACTAGAGCTCGGTGGTGTTAAATCAAGTATGACTATCACCCTTTAAGGCCTAAATGATAGAGTGATATCCATACCAATAACACATTTTGACTGTGTTGACACCTGCTTACACAGAAGCAGTTTAATGACTCTTACAGACCTGTAGAAAAGGGCATTAAAACTTGTTAGGAATCCTATAAATAATACTTTATTTTTGGAAGGTGGTGTTTTCATTCATAGTATCAAGCCTTTAGATGAACTCTGTGGCATATTCTACAGTGTACCTCGATAAATAGCTGGATGAAGAACTTCATTAAACCACTCTTTTTCATCATTTTGACTGTGTAACTGGAAATTGATAGGAATTCATAGTAGCTGACTCTGAAACAAGAACAATCCTGAAATGAACGCAGCACCTGGTGAGCCAAGAAGAGCTTATTAGTTATTTTTGATCACCTAAAAACTTTTACACAATTCAAACAGAACCAAAACTTTGTAGAAGCTGGGGGAGGGGGGAGAAGGGAAGGGAGAAAGGATTTTCTGCTAATTGATTTTAAAAGCAGACTCAACGAATGTTGTAGCACCTGCTGTTGTCAACGTTTCCATTGTTGTGTTGGTTAAAAAAAAAAAGAAAGAAAGAAAGAAAGAACAAAGGCATTGCACCTGGGCAGTAGAAAAACATGTTTTGCCCCAGGTTAAAAAAAAAACTGTTTCCATATACCTGATTAGCCCTCACTTTTTTGTTTAGTACTCGGCTCGACAAGTGAGCAACAACCCCCAACCACCTGCCAATAAAAGCCAAATACCAGAGATTAGAGGAAATGAGAGACTTGACCAAATCTCAGTGCTTCGCCTTACACAGAAGAGTTTCAGGTTTTCATGGTCCCTTCCAAATAGGTCTTTAATGATGCATTTCCACGGGAAGCAACAAGCTGCAGAGCTTGCCCGAGGAAGGGAGTCCAGAGCTGCGGCGACGGACGGGAGCCGAACCTTCAGCACCACAGCCCGAGGGCTCTGCCGGAGCTGTCCCTCCAGTACCATGGAGTGCGGACACTGCCAGAGGTGTCCCTTCAGCGCTGCGGACTGGGGACACTGCTGGACTTAGACCTTGAGTATCACGCACACTGCTGTAGGTGTCTTTTCAACTCCGCGGACTGGGGGCATTGCCAGAGTTGTCCCTTCAGCCCCACGTCTCAAGGGCAATGGGGCACCTGTCCCACGGTCTGGGGACACTGTTGGACCCATCCCCTGGCACTGGCAGAGAAGCACCGGCCTCTTCCCAGCTACTGATGGGCCATGGCCAACCATAAACGCCTTTGATTGAATTAAAGCCACAGTAGTTGAAATCAGCACAGCGAAGAGGTAATCGCTCCAGACATGTTGCTAGCACGGCAATATCACGGAGTACAATTAAGTTAGACATAAATTAGTCTGCAACCATATGCATATTGCTCAACTTTGTGGTCCGCTGATTCCTATCACTGTTTTGTCTGAAGGGAAGTTTTGTGGAGATAGAACTGCCCTTCCAGATTAGGCAAGGTCTTTGTTCATTCCCTTTTAAAAGTCAGCCTGCAATGATTTTTAAGACACACTTTTGCAGAAGTACCTACTGAGTACAGCAGGTTCACCACTGCATACCCCACTGTATGGGCTTCTGGAGGTCTGTCCAGAAGGTTTTAGAGGGAGAAAGATGTATATGAGAGCATACACACAGATTTGAAAAAAAAGAACCAGCACAAAAGATTAATATGAACATTTTAGATCACTCCCCTGTACAAGAAACATAGATAAGAACTCTTATTTTTCTAAGAACTTAAACAAAGAAAGTAGGGGTTTTTTTCTTCCCCCATGCATAAGACAAACTAGTTTAGGATAAGAAAGAAATTAAACAAAAATCTTCCATGCTTAGTTTTACAGACTAGCAGTAGATCAGACAACATCATGAAGCCACTCTAGTACTGAAGAGATGGTACAAAAAATAGAAGTGCATTTGGCAAGATGCAGAGAGCAACTATTAATAAACTTTTGAAAGACAGATCAGATATCCTCCCAGAGCACAGCTTCCCAAATGGACAGTTGTTACAGAATGTCTGTAACTTTCTGCACCATTCTTTATTATCGCTCTTCCTCCCGATGGTTGCCTATTGCTATACATATTTTTAAATTTAAACAATTCATACATCCCAAAGTGCCTCTGCCTACAGAAATGAATTCTATCCTCTGCATGCTGAGGTACTCCAAGCTTCCTGAACAAACCCCAGCCTTTTGAAGGAGAAAATGCTACAACTTCCCAAGCAAGTCGTACTTGTTTATGGCTAAAATACCATCAAAACAGCAAACTACTGTACAAACAGCGCTTTCTACCTGTCACCAACAGAGCTTAAGAACGCAGCAAGTATTGCAGGCAGCTCCGAGGCAGGAGTACAGGGCACCGTGAGTACACCGGCATGTGTGTGGAAGGCTCGTTGTAACACAGAGGAGCTCAACAGAGCAGTAGTCACTTAGCACAAGTAAGTGGCAAGAGACAGGTTGAGGAAGGGAGATTCAGTGGTCAAAGGAGGAAGGAGAGTTCTGACATCGTAACAAACAGCGGGAAATACAAATCATCAGCCAAAGTCGCATTCTACTTTATATTCTATAACCTGTTAATATATGCATTTGTATTAATATATCTAGTAACAGAAAGGTAGAGGAAATTGACCCTTAAAAATATTATCTTTTATTTATCTGTATACTGTCAGATGGTCTTTCAAAGGAGATTTTTTACTGCCCCCAGTAGAATATAGTCAAATACAAACATAAGCAGACACTTCTCAAAGGACAGTATGTTCTGCTGAATACGCAGTATCTTCAGGTGGCAGTGTGAAAATTTCTTGTAACGATCCCTAAATGGCAAAAAGACCAAGTCCTTCTGTATTAATAAGAGAGCTACTTTCGTGTCCTGTTACATATTATGCACTATCAAACAGACATTGAGCTAGAGGAGTCTTTTCAGATCTCCACAGACATTAGCAGTTCTGGGAGAAAAACGTTATCAACTGTCTTAGTCAACCCACCTTAAGGAACACAAAACCAGCACGAGCAAACCTGCTCATCCAGCCAAAGCCAGAGTTGTAGCACAGTTCTGTGTGCACTCTGCAGCCTCTAATCACCGCAGTATTTATTTTATGGCAGAGAAGCAAACTTTGTGACAAATGCTCGGATTTAGCTGCGGGAAACAGGGAAGTACAAAATGACAGCCCGTGGCTGTGTCCACTATCTGTCTCTTGACCGTCCTGGGAAGTGGCACATCTGGGAAGCTGGGCAGCATGGATGTGACAGCAGGCATCATTTTGCCTGTCAGACCATGTGCCCACAAAGGGGAAATGCAGACTGTGACCTGTTGTCACATCAGACACTCCAGTTGCAATAAAAACTCCAGGAACATATTGTCAGTGCCCAGGGTTTGACCACAGCTGTGGGAACCACCACCACTGCCCTTGCCAGCACCAAAACAAAGTTTGCGAAAGCAGGTCTATCCATGCCTGGCTACATTAAGGGCTTTCCCAGCTGATCCAGTTCCCATGCCCTCATCATTTTCACTCTCCTCCAGCTGCCTTTTACCTGAGTTTTCCCTGTGTCTCTTAAGGTGGAATAAGGAGTGTGACAACAAGGCCTTCTTCATGAGGGGAACCCCGGGATTGTCACCCTGCCTCTTCCCTCTGCCCCGCTCTTCCTCGCCACCCAAGCCACAGCGCCACGGTAGCCACCTGGCTAGTGCCAATGCCCCTAGCCAGACCAGCCCCACTCTTCTCCAGTCCCACGTAAGAGACGGAGGATCCATCTCCAGGAGAAGAGGTGCGGGACACCATCAAGTCCAACAAGTGCCCAAGAAGAGCATTAAATTACATAACACGGGAGGGATGCAAAAAAACTCATCCAGCACAGGCACCTTTGCATGCCACAGCCTCCCTGCCCCTTTCCCTTTCTTCCAGCCCGGGAAGCTTTTGCTCCAGCCCCGGCCCTGGCCCCACAGGGCCTCCCCGAGGGGAGTCACTCACCGATGGTCGTGATAACCGTGATGGCAAAGTAGAAGGAACCGGCGAATTTCCACTGGACTCCGGCGCGGTGCGGCTCGGACTGCATGATCACCAACTCCAGCTGCCGGTAGTCCTCGCTGGTGATGTTGTACTTTCCTTTGAGCCGGATCTCCTCGGCTTTGAGTTTCTCCTCCTCCCGCATCTCGTTGTCGGACTCCAGGGCATCAAAGACGGCAGCCCCGACCAGCAGGTAGGTGAACGTGCAGATGATGAGGGACAGGGTCCGCACGTTCTGCCTCTTCATGGCCGCCAGCAAGGGGCGAGTGAGGGGACCATGTCCCCCCCTGGCCGCCCGGGGTTCCGACAGGCCGCAGCAGCCACAGCAGGGGAGCAGCTGCCGGGGGGGCCGGCGGCGCCCGCCGCCGCCGCCGCCGCATCTCCC
>VZTG01003982.1:448485-776463 GCA_013397845.1 Melanocharis versteri
CGAGCTTCACACGCCGTCGCCCTTCACATCCCGCGTTGCACGCCACCGAGCACACACACACACAGAGCCCTGCGCACCCTGAGCGTCACACACCGTGGCCCCCAGGCACAACACACCTGTACAGCCCTGCACACCCCGAGCGTCACATCCCGCAGTCACACACTCCGCAGTCACTCACCACACCTGCACATCTTGTGCAGACACTCTGTGAACACAGAGATCCACACATCGCAGTTCCACTCAGACACCCCACACACAGGCTGACCTCGACACACCACAGCCACTCATACCAGAGCCCCACACATCAAAACTCCCTCAGGTGCCCAGCCAAATGCACCACAGCATCACAGACTCCAAAACCTGCCCACGCCATGGCCCTTTATGCAGCACAGCCCCTTCCCCAACCTCAGCATATCCCCCCAAGCACGGGCATGCACTCAGACCCATGACAGGGGAGTGGAATTGGAAGATCTTTAATGTTCCTTCCAACAGACACCTTTATGTGATTTTATGCTCGTCACATACAGCCTACATACACGCAGCAAAATGTTCCCAGTGGTTCAGAGAAGCCAGCCCAGCTCCACAGGGTCCATCCTCAACCCTGCGGCTCCTGAGCCACCACCCTGGGGATGCTGCAATCCCTCAGGTCCTCTAGCCATATCCTGCCTCTCACTTCACCATCAGGTTTCCAGCAGCAGGTGTTACCACAGGAGCCTGAGGCTGCTTTTATGTACTCCCCAAGACAAGGCTACCCTTTCTGGTGTTGTCTTGCCCATAACTGTGTTGGAGCTGGGATTTTCAGCCTTACTCAGTGAAGGTTGAGCCTGTCCTGATTTCTCTGAGCCTCAGGTAACATTCCCTTGGTTTAGGTCTTTCTCAAATCCGAGGACCGCAGGGGTCATTATTGTAACTCTCCATCCGTAAATGCAACTCTGTCTCACTCCTGGCTGTACATTGTCTAAAGCCTTTGGATACCCTCCCTGAGACATGAGTGCCTCGTAGGTGGATCAGATCAAGAAGGCAGTCTCCAAGACTGAAGCCCTCTGAAAGGTGCACCCCAAGCTGAGTGGATGAAACTGGTCACAAGGTGGTTTGGGAAGCTCCTGGATGCAGGGAGGAGGAATAATTTGTTTCATCAATTCAGCAAACAAGAGTTCACCGAGGGCAAATTCTGAATCACATCACCTGAGTGTTACCAGAATTGTTACAGCACCGCATGGAGCAAGGAGGTCTCACCTGCCAAAAGAAGCCTGTACAGATCAGCAACAGAGGGAAGGAGGGGAAAGGTGAAGAATAGAGGAAATATCTGGTTTTGATCAGCTCCTTAAAAATAGAAGTCTGATTACCTTTGCCCATTCCTGATTCCTCAAGGGAGAGCAGAAGAGGAATCTATAAATAGTTTGCAACACAGAGAATCCTATAGCAAAGTTGCTTGGAAAGATCAATAACATGATTCAAGGAGGGCTCCAAATTACACCTCAGGGGAGGGAGGTGCTGAACAGAATTGATAAATGAGTTGCAGATGCTGTATGTGTTGTGTGTATCTAATTAACAGAGGGTGACTGGGATCAATAGCAAGGAAGGAGATGGTCTAAAAATAGGACTCAGTCAAGGACTGCAACCTGCGTGCAACAGCTCGGATGGAAATGTCCGCTGGAGCAATTAACCTTTAGCTGAAAGTGATGGTTAACATGAGGCCAAAGTGGGGCCTGTGGGCAGCTGGGAAGGGATGAGGGCTCCGTGGGGCTCAGGGCACAGAGCAGTGTGACGTTGTGTGGGTACAGGCACAGCCATGAGGTCAGACTCTTCCTTTGGTCAGGCGACAGTGACAAGATGCTGATTGGTGTGGTGCTTTCTGGAGAAATATCTGAATATTAACATTTTACTGGGGTTTTGGAACAGAAAATACATGCTGTTCTGTGTACTCACAAATGTTTCAACATTCCGTAAAGTAGCAGTCATTTTTTTAAACGTCTATTTACATCCGTAAGAATCTGGGGTTTTCTTCTTTTTTGCTGACCCCATTGCTGAGGAAGTACCCACCACTCTGAGGACCAGTCTTTGCTCATCCAGACTCCACACCATATCAATATTTGAGCCATGGAGAAAATAACTTGCAAAGGGGAGTGTCCTTCAATCTTTCCATCTACAACAGAGCTGTCAGGCAAGCTCTGAGGATGATTGACATTGGGCAGGATGGTCTATGGCTCAGTTACAGGCTTTGCTGAAGTGGTAGGCTTCACCCAAGTGAGAGGCAGAGACACACCCAGGAACAGAAAGTTCATTTGCAGACTGAGTGCAGGATTTGGGCCTGTGGTGTACAGCATGACCAAAAGAAAAGGAAACTGTAAAGATGAAGAATCTAGAAAATACCTCTGGCAGGAAAGGACTGGAGGGCTAAGGGGTGAGTGAAGAGCTTTTCTTTAATATAGACAGAAGTGACAAAAAATTCCTGGACAAAGTTTTCTCCATAAGATTAAAAAAAAAAAAAAAAGTATTTTATTCTGCTATAGATGGAGCTACCAAAGGAGCAAACCATTTTTAGTCACCAAAAGGAAAGTCAACTCAAGGGGACAACACCTAACTTAGCTCCTCTAGGGTTAAGTCTAACTTGAGGGAGAGAACACGGTCTGGAAGACAGTTCTGAGATGTGCAGTGGGTGCCCTGGCTGCTGACAGCTCTGCTAACCCAAAGTTGCACTTACTGTCTCCACAAAAAGCCAAGGGGAGTTTGAAATCTCCCACGTTTTAGGTAGGAGCATGTGGGTGCTGTTGTGTCACAGCAGCTCTCCGGTTTTACCTTCAGTTCACTCTGCTACAAAGGCAAGAGCCAGCAGCAAGGCATTGGATTCTGAGTTGTTCTCCAGTCCATCCCTTGGACCTGACAGAGGTTCTCCTTGAGAGAAATCTAATGTCTCTCTGTGCAAGAAGGGGCTGAGAGCTGCCAATCCATGAGCCAACTTCCAGATGAACCACAGAAGTCACAACAAACCAGAAAAAGAAAAAAAAAACCAAAACAAGAAAAATAACTGTAAATATGATCAATACTAGAAAGAAGACCTAACCTGTTTATTTTTCAACACAGGTTATTAAGAAACCATTTTCTTTCTCTGAAAATGGTGGCATGAAGGTGACCAGAACAGCAGCTCTGATTCAGGCCAAGGTTCATTGAGCCCAGAAACTGCTCATCCACGGAGGCTGTATAGGCACAAGGGAGAAATGCAAATGGAAGAAGTATGTGCGGTTCTTTTTCATCTCCTTAAATAGTCTCCCAACCTCAGACTATTTTAAATCAGTGGATTTTCTGAGTTCTCAGTTAGTTGCTCTATCCAGTGACTCATGACAGATCTTTCTCCCAAGCACTTGTCCTCCCTCTTCCTAAATCCAGTTGAAGTTTTTTGCCTCCTCAGCAAAAATTCAAGCCAAGGACAGGTTGGATGGGGCTCTGAGCAACCTGGTCTGGTTGAAGATGTCCCATGGCAAGAGGATTGGAATGAGATGATCTTCAAGGTCTCCTTCCAACCCAAACCATTCTATGATTCTATGATTGCATGAAAAATTCTCATCCTTCACAAAGATGAATGGATCAATGGATCTGTTATTCAGAGCAGGAAGAGCACTCCCTTTTATCTGTTTTGACCAAGCTTCCTTCAGTGGTCCCCAGGCCTTGGGCTGGAACAGAGAACACGCTGCAATTTCTCCATGCCATCAGGGCTTGGTGAAGACTTTGAAGTTCAAGGTAGCCCTATTTTTAGCCACTCTTCCCAGTGCAGGGCCATAAAATGACATCTCCATGTGGCTCTCCCATCTCTACTACATAAGGGGAAGAGGGTCCATGTTTACAGGTGAGCAAGGCAGAGGTGTGGCCCTGGCTCACTTTGCCCTATAAAATATCTCTGGCCCTTTGGGGGATTTCTTTGAATTACTACTATAAAAGAGTCACGGTGTTGAATTTTGCTGTGGATGTTCTTTTAAGTGACAATTCATGGAAGGTGGTCACACACAAGGAGTAGTTTTTGCCATGCTGCTCACATGAGAGGAGGGCTGCAAATCTGTAGCAACACCTAGTGAGACTGGCAATACGTAAGACACTTCAGTTTCAGTCACTAAGAATCACCAGAGGTCTCCCATAAAAATTCTTCCCCGCAATCTACAAAATTCATTCATTAAATGGTCTGGCCATGAATGAAGTCTGTCCTTTACAATGCAGCTGCAGCAGTGAAGTAAACGTTGCAATTTTAAGAACTGGGAAGCGGCTTAGTTAAAAATGCAATGCCTGCCGCAAAGCCTGTCATAGCCATATCTATCAGTTCTGGTGGCCTTTGGATCAGGCTGTTATCAGGAATACAAAGATTACGATGACAAGTATTAGTGACTGGATTGTAAGGAGTCAGACTTCCCTTTAGTTTCACAGGCACTCTTCATGTCCTTTGCTTCTGCCAGCTGTGTGCATTTGCACAGTCACTGAAGTGTTTGTGGACCACGGACTCAGTCGACTGAGTGCAAGAGGAAGCCGAGCTCGGGTTACTGGGTGAATGCACCTGTGTCCTTAGAGCAGTAGCTCAGGAAAACGATGGAGGAGGGAACCTTATCCTGCAGCTCTCATTTTATTCTTTGTACCTTCTTCCCACTGATGTTCAAAGGAGTGCAACCTCTGTTGGATACACTCGGGCAGGACTCACATGATTCAACAGCGTTCCTTTTGTCAGGCAGTGTTTGTGCAGAAGCAGGTAGAACAGGGGACTGGTGCTTTAATTCTTGCCTCCATCCCCCCTGTGCCTGCAACATGACAGTCCTCTTGAAAGTAATCAGCAGTGACAGAAAACATGCACGAAGAGTCTCATTGACTTAGGGAGAGGGTGCTCGTGTGAAGCAACTTCACACGTGGGAGAAAAAAAAGAACAGGATTAGACCTACGCTTCGTATTTTTCCCACACTCGTTTCTTTTCACAGGGAATTCACTAATATTAAATCCACCTAGGTGGCAGGAATGTGAGCATCTGGTCCAACCTAAATAGTCTCTTCTGTTCTATTTTTATCCTCATGTATCATTTTTATTCTGCAGAGCCTGTGTGTGTGGCAGAAAGGGTGAGTTCACTTCTCAGTGTACAAGCCAAAGGTCTCTTCAAGAACTGCTGTGAGGGATTTGGAAGATATTTCACTCAAGCACAGAATATATATATAGGCACAAAGCTTTCATTAAACATGAGCAGCCACAGGGACAGCATCAGTCACTGACGGTAATGTATGCACGTCTTGTAGGCACACTATAGAGGAGCGAGCTGCTTGGAGAAATTAATGCAGCAAAGGTGTTGGATATGGATGCATTTGTTACTGAATCGACTCTATCTAAGTTTCCTGAGCCACTGTGACTTCCAGGTCTATTTGTAGATTACCAAATGTTCACAGTGTGACTGTCACTTTTGCATTTATTGCAGCTGATGCCTCAATGTGTTATTTAATGCGTATTTTAGATGAATAATTCCCATACCAAACCTGCCCCTGATTAAGAGTAAGTCTTTGAGGAAAACCCTGGCAAGGTAGAAAGGAAGATCCCTGAACAGGTACAGCCCTCACCATCATCACCAGAGGTAACTGAGCTGCAAAGATGCAGAGCTCTGGGAGAGACATCTTCCTGCAGCAATGGGTACTGTATTTTGGTGCAACAATTTCTGAATGAATTAGTGGAAAATGTGCATTTCCTTAAAATCACCACTGAAGAAGGAAAGCAATTGCTGAGGGGGCTTGCTGGCTAGTGCAATAAGCTGCAACTATTACTAATGGAATGCCACAGTAAAGGCAAAATAGGAGCTGTCATGTGTATTTGCCATGGAATTGTCCTTTTCTGTCTGGAAAAAAGTTGCTTAGAATATTTAGAATAACCCTAAATAAAATGTGAATGAAATATTCTGGTTTATCTTACTTCTCTCTGTTGATTTCTCAAGCAGCAGGATCCAGCTTTTATCTCCTTGGAATAAATGGTTGATGTATACTCATCCTTTTTATTTGGAAGAGATTGAGTGGGGTCTTCCACACCTCCCTGTATTTTTTTTTACCCATTTTGAGGACACGTGAATACACTCACCCTTCAGTTACCTCCATAATTTTCACCGTGCATTTAGTTCTAACATGCTTTTTCTCGACTCTATAATTTATGACCTGACTGCCTCCCAGTAATGGAAACACTTTTCCCAACCAACATATTCTTCCTGCATTTACCATTTTTCAGGTAGGGAACTGAGAGTTTCACCAAAGCTGCAGAGGAAGGCTGTGGAAGGTGAGGTACCCAGCTGCAGTGTTAGCCTAGATCTGACACAAACCTCGATGGCACCTGGTGGGGTGTCCCCACTGCCTCCACTTGCAGCTCTTGCCAAGCTGCCTCAGTGGCCCATGGCCTGAATATTCCAACATAATCCCTGAGTACTCCAATTGTGGGTGCTACTTTGAACTCTACCTGGGATGCCTTAAGGCCAACCAAGCCAATCTGCTGTAGAGCAAGTGGAAGAAAACCTTCTTCCCTCATCTCCACAGACATGCTGGAAGTGTCAGCTTTATCTCATCAAATTCAGACAGTGGATGGACTGACTAGCAATTAAAAAGCTGCTGCTAAATATTGTTATTACTGTACCTGACTGTGTTGGAATGGAAGTAAGACCATAGCTGCAGCTTAAACCTCAGCTAATTTGATTACATTTAGCTGTGACAGGGTTTCTTACAGCTATTTTACAAAATAAATTCCAACCTGTACATACACACAAAGCTAAACTGTTTCTTTGAAAGGAAGATTATAGTCTTACTGGTAGAGACCAGGCAGGATATTTACTGCAGTGGGAACCTTTCCTGAGAAACTCGGAGTCAGGGCAAAGGCAGCACCAGCTCATGGAGACAATTTCCCACCACCTCGTATTATCACTTAGTTTGGAACTGGAGGAGGGAAGGAAAGTGAACCTTTAATAACGGCCCAGATCTAAAATCAATTTCAGTGCTCAAGACAGCTTGTAAACACACAATATGCTTTAAAAAGGATTGATGCTGAGCAAAGTGAGGTGCACATTTTCCTGCTGTTGAAGTCAAACAAAGCTCTTAAATAGCTTCCATTTTCGAGGGTGCGTAAATGGCTACATTGTTAAGAGCTTTCCTTTGTCTGTAGATGAGAGATTTGCTTCTCAGCTCTCTTACACACATTTAAATCAGGAATAACCCACTGAGAATTGACCTGGTGCACATTTGTTATGAGAAAAGAAAAGGAAAAAGAAAAAGTCCTGTATAAAAAAAATCTAACAAGGATATAAATTATGATGATTTACACTTTTGGGCCAGGAGTTGAGATTCCTTTTAAAACCACAATTGATTGATGAAGCCTCACAACATGCCTGTGATTCAGTAAGTACTACACTCAGTTTGCAGATGGTTGCTCTGAAGCACAGCATTGTTATATGATTACAAGCCCAACAAATGAATTAGTGGCAGAGCATGAACCAAACGCAGATTGCTATATCCTGATTATTATAGAGCAGTGCTTTGGGACAACATTTCTTCCTTGTGGCTGCTCACAACACAGCAAGAATTTCTGCGGTTTTGTGTCTCTTGGCTACCAAAGTTGACAACTTAGCACAATACTGCTGCCTTTATACCTTCATGGTGTCACATCTCATCATCCTGAGACTCATGGCTTTTCTTGACAATCCACAATACCCCCAGGGCTCAATACTGGGCCTGGTATTGTTTAACTTAGTCCTAAATTACTTGGATAAGGGGCAGATGCCTCCTCAGCAAGTTTGCTGATGGCACAAAGCTGGGAGCAGTGGCCGATACCCCAGGGAGCTGAGCAGCCCTGCAGAAGGACCTCATCGGGTAGGAGAGATGGGCAGGGAAGAGCTGTCTGAAATTCAACAGAGGCAAATGAATCCTGCACCTGGGGAGGAATAACCTCAGGCACTAGCACAGGCTGGGGGCTGATCTGATGGAAAGCAGCTCTGCAGAGAAGGATCTGGGGGTCCTGGTGGACAGTAGGCTGTCCTTGAGCCAGCAGGGCCCTTGTGGCCAAGAAGGCCAATGGGATCCTGGGGTGCATTAGGAAGAGCACTGCCAGCAGGTCAAGGGAGGTGATCCTGTCCCTCTACTAAGCCCTGGTGAGGCACATTCAGAGTGCTGTGTCCAGTTCTGGGCTCCTCAGGACGAGAGAGACATGGAGCTCCTGGATCCGGGCCAGTGGAGGGCTACAAAATATGATAAAGGGAGTGGAGCATCTCTCTTGCAGGTAATGACTGAGGGAGCTGGGTCTGTTTCTCAAGATGAGACAAGTGAGAGGGGACCTCATCCCTGTCTGTCCCTGTCTGCAGGGAGGGCTCAGAGCAGGGACCAGGCTCTGCTCCTGGTGCCCAGCAATGGGACAAGAGGAACGGGCAGGAACTGATGCCCAGAAAGTTCCACCTGGACATGAGAAATAATTTCTTCACTGTGCGGTGACTGAGCACTGAACAGATTGCCCAGAAGGGGTGTGGGGTCTCCATCAGTGGATATTCCAGAACCGTCTGGACACAGTCCTGTGCCATGTGCTCTGGCATGGCCCTGCTTGAGCAGGGAGGTTGGACCAGGTGACCCCATTGTGGTCTCTTCCAGCCTGACCCATTCAGTGATTCCACGATTCTGTGATTCTGTGTAATGCATGTAAGTCACTGAGGTAGAAAACTGGAAACTGTGCTTACTAGAAGGCTTAGAGATGCTCAACTGCCAACCAGACTCTGAAAGTCCATCCTGAAGGACCAGTCAAGAAAAGGGATGGCTGCCACTGATGGCCCACACTATACGTATGCAAGATAAAAAAGATCAGTGATAAGGGCCGAATGCATGAAGAGAGTGAAGAGAATGACAGCAAAGGTCGACACGAAGGGGATCTAACCTAGATGGGGGAAAAAGCAGACTGGAAAGAAGGTGTAGGAGACTGAGGAAGGAAGCAGACAGGGTAATTGGATGCTGAAGTTGTGGGGCTAGGAGGGAGATGGTGCAATCAGTCATTTGACACTGGGCAGAAAAAAATTGCAGTCAGAACTCAGAAAATGTTTATCAATGTCCACTTCAGCTGTGTCTGCAGCTTTTCCAGCTGTCTGGAGACTCTGGATGAATCCTCTTGGCATTTTTTCTTGAAGGCAACAAAGTAGAGGAGGGAACAGATAGAACCCGCATTTTATTTTCCCCAGGGGGACAGATAGTCTGTCATGCAATGTTCCAAACCCAGGGGATTCTTGGGAAAGGCACATTATGTCCAGTGAAGTTATCACTGGCATGATACTGGCATAATAAAGTGGACCCTCAGACACGAACTCTGTCCTGAGCTGTGTGCCTTGAAGATTTCTGAGCACATTTCTCGCTGAGGCTTTTTTCTTGCATGGACATAACACTGCAGAGACTTTTGCCTGTGCTTGCGTGTCAAGAGAAGATATGTGAGAAGAAAAAAAAAGAGCCAGATCTCCACCAGCTCCTCAGTTTTCTGTTCCCAGTTTGCTTCAGTGCAGCTGAAGAACCTTGTGTGTGCCAATATCTGAGGGGCATTAACCCTAGAACACCTCCCAGCCATTCTCCTGAAAAGACAGTTTAGAAGGGAAACTTGCTGTTTAAATAGACATTCCCTGAGATTAATGCTATGTCTGCAGTGGATTCATTTCTCTACTGCTAAATTATAGTGGAAAAGCATCTTTGCAAGTGTCTGCAGATGCCTGCCTGCAAAGCAGAGCTTTGCATAAGCCTTTCCCCACCAGCAAAGCAAACTGTCTGACTGCAGCACGCAGCTTCTGCTGGATAACCACACTGCTTTTAGGACTTGGTGCCAGCTTAGCTAGACAGTGACTGCTCACACCTCCTCACACCCCCGGGCAATGTTGCTTGGCCAGTGAAAAGCTTGTGGTTAGTGGTGGCCAAGCAGCGTGACTGGTGCTGGCCCTGGTTCTCCAGCGTGTGCTCGGGGCACTGCCGGGCTCTTCCTCGCTGAACCTGCTCTGAGGTCACATTAAATAACCCACAAGAACTGCAGGTCAGAAGCCTATGAGACAATGGCAAATGGTATTTCTGGCCTGCTGAGTCAGGCAAAGGAGATGGGGAAGAAGGGGCTTGGGACTTTTTGGTTTTCTCTGAAGACCATGCCTTGGCAAGGTTAAATAATTTCTGGCAGATTGAAAAGACCTATTGGGCAGGTTGGAAAGTCTTGCAAAGGCCTTTTTTGAGCAGACTGAAAAGGAAGGAATCTGAGCTCTGAATATGAAGCTGCTTGATAGCTTCGTAAGGCCACTTACTATAAATCTCATCCTCTTAGCAACTGTATGAACAGCAGGGCACATGATTGAATGTTTTTCATATATTGTGAAATAAACTGCACTCCACTTCCTACTGCAGTAAATGTCAGGTGTGCGAGATAAAACAGGGGCTGAGGTACATTCCAGATCGCGGCACCTTCTGCATTTCGAACGTACGCAGCACCATCCCTCCGCGAGCTACACAAGATTGAATTCATCACACTTTCCAGCACACTGCTAAGTAAAACAGAAGACTGATATACTACTAATAGTTGAGGCTTCTTATAGCAGCCTCATCTGTTATCACATCCTCCGCCATCGTTCAACTTCTACTCCCACCTCACAGTTACTCTGGCCCTCGTACTCTGTTTATCTTGCTCTTCCTCTCCTGACTCTGGGCCTCTTTCCATGCTTCTCACTGTCCTGGGTTCAGTTTGCCTGCTGACCTCTGATGCCACCAGCTCACACAAATCCTCAGGAAAAATCACTTCTGTCGTGACACGAGACAAAAGCTCGGGATGACCTTTGGTGGGGTGCCAGCAGAGGGCCGTGTTCCTGGCTCTGTGCAAGGTGGTGATATAGCATGGGACAGCTCTTTGCACTCCTCTGGGCCTCAGTATGGGAAGAAAAACCTTACAACCTTACTCAGGGCTTGATTCTCTGTGTGTCGTGAAGTCTAGAAAATCAGTCTGGGTTTAGTGGAAATGGCTGGTTTCACTGGCAGTTTGCATGAGCAGAGACTGAGAATGAATGAAAAGACATGTAGGATTTAGCCCAAAGCATCTATTATGAATATGTCATTAAATCCATCCTAGCACAACTTCTGCAGTTAAGGAATAGGATGGGAGCTCCAGGCCTGACCTGGAGCTGAATCTAGGGGATCTGAGGAGAGAGGGAGAATTTAATTCTGTGTAAGATCACTATTAACTGACACACTGTCATAATGCTTTAGAGAAGAGAGAGGGGATGATTACAGAGGGAGAGCAGGAGCCACAAAATAGCACTTTTATTTTTCAAAACCTTCACATAGCTTGGCAGAACAAATGACAACAGAAGAGTTAAAACAGCACTTTTCAATTTTCCATTCTTTATTTCCGCATGATTCTTTTCTGGAACTGCAATTAGAATATTTATTTCCCTGTCTTGTGCTTTTTCAACACAGAATGTCAAATGGTTCAGTAACAGATAGAAAAGCATGGCTCTTATCTCCATATAAATGTAAGAGTGCATCTCTGCAGGTCTAGATCCAGGTATTCACGATGCTCACAGTCACTATTACCCTATTACCCAGATGCCTTGCATTAATGGATTTCTCCTTGCATCACTTGACTGAGGAGAAATTCAGTGCTGAATTACTACCCTCATCTTACAGACAGGAAACTGCATCTTAGAGAAATTACAGCATTGACCGGGTGCTCACAGGAAACCTGTGCAGGTCAGAAACCTCAATCAAAAGCAATGCAGCCACAAAGGCCAAATCTGCTCCCTCAAGTACCTGTCCAGCCCTTATGGGGACCAGATTTCCCTGAGACTGCTCCCCAGCCAGGCCCACACAAACAAGATTTCAAACCACTACACGATAAACTCAAAGCCAAACCAAAATCTTTAGCTGACAGAAACTGGAGAAAATGCAGCTTCAAAGCTGCCAACAATGTCATTTACACCTGCTGGGAATTTGACCCAATCCGTTCACTGCATCCAATTACGCAGACGATAAACTACTGAAATTGTCAGATATTATACACCTTTAATGGAAGATCAAAGCAGTCCTCTAGATTGTAAGATCTTGGGGAATTTCTCTCTGCTGGATTGGGAAGAACAAAAATTTTTAATGTGAGGCAAGTATTCTCGTCTTGAAATATTGCTATTAAAATTATTAGAAACGGGGAATTTCTTTTGTAAGGAAACATGTTCTCATGAGAAATTTCTGATGAAGAAATTTTCCTCCAGCTCTGGACTCCCATCAGATACCATTCAGGATCTCCTGGTGAGGATGCTGATTAACAGCAGCTTTCGCAGACCCGTGTTAGGTCTGGCTAGGGAACGGCAGCGCCGGGCCCCAGCTTTTATGGTGACTTGCACCTCTCAGCTTTTGGGCAAAGGTATTGACACAGCTCACTGCAGTCAATTTACTTCTTGATAAAGACAAAAGAGATGGTTTAAAAGAAAAAAAAGTCAGAAAATCTGGCTCTACCATAAGGTACATAAAGCAGGAGTTCATCCACCTTCAAACATAGCCAGGCTTCTCACAGCCCCATGTCCATCCAAGTGCTAAATGAGCACCAAACAGGGAGTGCCTGACACCCCTTCCAAATCTGTGCAGCAACATTTTGGCCCACAGTGAGACCAGTGTTAAAATTTCTATGTCACAAGTTCACTTAGGGGATTTAGATGATTCATATGAAGTCCATACACCTCATAAAGGGCTACAGCAAAAGAAGAGCTCAGCCTATGGAGGACGAGGTACTTTGGTGTCACAGTGGTTTGTAGTGGCAGTGCTTTGGTAATTCTGCTCTGCTTCCGGTATCGAAAGGATTGTGTAATCCCGTTTTCCTTTCTCTCTTAGAAACCTGTTCTCTGCTAACATTGTTGGAAGCCTGTTGTAGCTGTTAGCCTGTCACAATGAAAGTATGGCTTTATTTATTTAAGCAAACAGAAAAAAAGAAAAAAAAAGAAAAAAAAAAAAGAAAAAATACAGTCTGTGTGCCTGCTTCTCTTCTTGTAGGAATTTGATCAAATTTAGCTTTACAAATGCAGAAATAATTCCATTCAGAAGAGAAGCCAGAGATATTGTTGTCTGTATGATAGCCAATGCTTTGTTTCAGAACTGCAGGAAACAGAAGCTCCATTTTTCAGCACTGATATTCTTCCTGACTAAAGAAGCACATGGAACCTTTTCACTAAACTTCTCATGTTCTCCCAGTCTGAAGGTTTTTCCAGCCCTCTCTAGCTCCAGGTCATGTCCTTCTAGTGTCTTGTCAGCTTTCAGATTGTCTCACCTTTTCATTCCTATTTTCTTTTGCATTTGCTCATTATCTCTCTCCTTCATTTTCAGCAATCTAGTCCTTAGTTAAGGTAAATGTCAACTTTTCTCTCTACTGGCATGAAATGATATTTTAACATTTATGCTCTTGCTTTGCCTCAACTCATAATTAAAATGATCAAATTAGCTGTTTCATTAAAGCCAATGGCCAGACTGCTAACAGAGCCCCTCTTTTAGTATGATTTAACATCAGCATATAGGGCAATGAAGGTGCCTAGCATTTAACATATGCCAGCTGGAAAAGATACCAGTTAGCTCTGAACCTAACTGAAATAATTTGTCACCACTGAGACAGCAAAGAATGCTTTACACTGGATGCTGCAGTTTAAGTATATGAGGCCAAGTATTCCAGTGCCTCCATTCAGCAACATCACACAATTTGTCTTAGCTCCTGTTCCAGATGCCTGAATTCATCACAATCGCTGGTATGAACCAAGACTGCTTTAACCCACCTTCACGCCCTCCTGGTCCATGTGGTGGCCCTTTGTCTGCTCACGTTGTTGGCTAAAAGAGATTCAAGGTCAGTGATGGAGATCCCACTGTCCATGAAGGGCCAGCACCCAGCACTGCTCTGCCTGTGACCTCGTTTTCCCTGTGAGACCCATCACAGACCCCTAACGCGTGATCTGGATAGAGCAGTTCATTTCAAATCACTTATTGACTCAGTGCCTTGGAGAGGTCCATGAGGGTTACAAAAAGGTGCTAAAACAGCTGTACTGTAATGAGAATGGGTCTGATTAGTGACACACGTGTGCCAAAAATTTCCTTGAAGGGCTAGGTTAGCACAAGCAGGAGAATAAGGGCTTTGGTATTTAACAGGGTTTTTTAATCTTTGCCTATGCAGAAATGAATCACTTGACACTGGTGTATTCTTGTTTTTTCAGAAGTTGACATCTCAGTACTGATATCAATAACTGTACTGAGTGTGCCTTCAGAGGCATTTGGTATCCTTTTCTGAGTGTGGCCCATAAAGGGTAAAACTAATTTTACACCAACAAGTCTGAATGTTAATGACCATACTGAGGTCTTGCTGTTCCCAGTGTGGGAAAGGAGAGCTAGGACAGAGGGCTGAGAAGTTCCTTGGACAGCTAAACTTGGTGTTCAGCTGCCTTCAGGAGGATGGAAAACTCCCACCCCCGTGCCCTACAGCAGCATTAGCAAAACCTGTGCCCCAGGGCTCCAGCATCAGCGAGTGCTCTGCACCACTGGCACCATTAAAGCCCGTAAGTCTGTAACTGTATATCCCCAATGTCTATGCTAATCTCATCTGAAAAATCCTCCTTGGCAATTACAAGCATTGCAGGGACTACTGCAAACCACTCTGAAATTATCCTGCTATCACATTGCCTATGCCATGGCCTATGGAGAAGATTTGCTTCCCACAGAACAAAGGTACTGCAGTTTCAGTGGGGCAGGGTGGGTTTTTGCTTATTTGTCTGTGATGTTCCGTATGGGAAATTTTTAATGCCATGAAAGTGTTGGCAAATTGTAGAAAGTCAAGAATATTGGACACAGATTCTGTGAGCACTGCATATACGCACAGTAGTGCCATGGGGGCAAGGGTATTTTGGAGAGGAGAACTTTGCTGCAACAAAAAGCTTTAAAAACATAGAAACTATACTGCACATTAAATATATCTGCTTACTCTCTTTACTTTCGTGTTTTCCTATCACAATGACATCTGTGCTGATGAATTTTGCCATTAGAAGCTAGGATAATATTCCCATGATTAATTTTATAAGTAGCCCACATTCTGACATAATTTTATCCAGACAGGTATTGCTTCCAGTATTTCATATTTGCTCTTATTGAGGCCAAAGACTTCATTAACTTCTGGTGTGTGCTTATAGAAATGATAGAGATGGATTCTTATCAGGTGTGCAGAGTGAAAAGGTGAGAAGCATCAGACACAGGTTGCAGTGAGGGAAAATTCTGCTATTTTCAATGAGGCATTTTTCACAATGTTCCAGCTAAGCACTGGAACAGGTTGTCCAGGCAGGCTGTGATTTCTCCATTCTTAGATATCTTAAACTCTATTGGAGGGAACCCTCAAGCAAACTGACCCAGCTATGAAATGAGTCTTGCATAAAACCGGAGGTTGAACTAGAAGCCTCCCGAGGTACTTCCTAACCTACAGTAATCTCTGGTTCTAAAATATATTTATAAGAAAAATGTGTTGTCCAGAGTGCTTAGGCAAAGAGCAATACTAATCATTTTAAATGGCTTGGAAGATGGATCTGAAGGCTTCTATACTTGAGCTCATGATTTTCTTCAGCCTTTGAGATGAAGAAAGGCTTCCTTGTGAGTGATGTCTTTTGGAAGGCAACATGTAATGCACTTCAAAAAGCTTAGACAACAAAATATAATTGAATCAATCAGCAGACAGACTCAGAATTTGGTTTTAGAGCTGTTTTTCCAGAAGACTTTACTCTGAGATTTCCTGCCAACCAATGATGGAAAAGAAAAAATACACATAACATATGTGTGTAGGCAAAGCTGCCTGACCTTAGTCAATCATACATTCATAGAAAAGAGTTCATGATAGACACAGTGGCAGAAATTGTTCAGCTTCAGCACATAATTTCAGCCGTAACCTATTAATGGACAATTTGTGTAGAAAATAAAGAAATAAAAAGAGAAATGTATCGTTTATCAGAGAAATTATTGATGGCATTTACTCTCCCAAAACTGCCTGTTCTGTATCCTCCATTAATGTTACCCTACCTCAGAGCTTGGAGGGAGGAAGGCTGATATATCTTAGCCAGGCTACTGCGTTAGCTGTCACTCAACAAATGAGGAAATCATTGTATTTGCAAACTCTGCAAGCAGATCACTATAAGCAATCTTCAAGAACATGCACTTTGACTTCACTCTCAAGTAGCTGTTGGCATGTTGGCAAATAGAACTGGCATGCTTTAATTTAAAGTTTGATTTATCATTGCTTTGATGGTGGACACTCATGTTCGCCTTTTTTTTTTCCTAATTAAAAGCTGAATTCTTTGCTTTTAGCTTAAGTCTGCACAGATATTTATAATGGCATTATTAGGTCATTAAGGCCTGAATAACAACTAATTTCAGACCAAAATTATAAACAAGTTTGGATTTGCATTTTAAAAGCACCTGTTCTATCTAAGTCACGGTTACATCAGGACTTTGCCTCACTCTACCCTCCCCCAAAACTTGAATCTATGATTCTAATGTTGCCAAAAAACATGAAGTTTTACTCTGGGACACATAGATTGCACTGTGATTTGAAGGAGAGCTGAAAACACAGTGAAAAAAAAAAAGACACGCAATAAAATTTCTTCATTGGATATATTAGGATCAGCAAACATCTGGATGTGAACTCCTTTCAACAGAATTTCCTCACACAATTCTGATTATTCCTGAGCTTCATGACATTATTGAACAGGGATGGGACTACTCACAATCTGAACATCAGGGTCTTTGAATATGCCTTTAGCTGGGCTCCAAAAATTGCAGCAAAACAGGAATCTATTGGACTGTGTATTCACAATGCTGCCAAGTATTCTGAAGGGCTCACAGTGCAGTTTTTGTGACTTCCAGAAGTAAGCAGTGCTCTGAGAGCTGCTCTGGTACTCCTGAACTGCATTTCTCATCAGTGGATCATTGTTATCCTGTGTTAGCACCTTCTGCTCCACATTCCATGTTCAGCCTGTCTCTCTCACAGCTAGATCCCTGCACAAGGCCACTTCTTTTCAGGAGGCAGCAGCTTTTTCAGGTGGGACCCAAATTTTCTTCTGCACATTATGCCATTGGCCAGAAAAGAATTCCTAAGAGAAAGAACTGAGTCAGCATGTACTGACATTTGCCCATCTTCTGTGACTTGTCATCCAGGAATTCCTGAGATAGGCATTGTGTGTATGCATTTAATAGTCCTTAGCACGTTTTCTTCTATGAATCTGCCTAATCACTTCTTGAATCCACGTAAACTTATAACAGCATCCCATGGGAAGAAATTTCACAGCTGAATTATACATTACACAAGGGACAGTATCATCTTATTTGTTCTGAACCCGCAGCTTGGTAGTTTCATTATTATCCCCCAGTTCTTGTATTGAAAGAGGACATGAAGTAAACTATAATTTTCTCCATACCACTCAGGTTTTAAAAGGCCTCTTTAAAATTCCTCCTCTGCTATTCACTTTTGAGGGAGAAGATTCTTCTTTTAATCATCCCTCACACAGTTATCCCTTGCTGTGTCACCCTTTCCATGAAATTCTGTCCTATTGCTCGTTTTTGAGATAGATGGGACACAACTCCATATGGTCATCAGGGGATCACACAGGTACAATGAAGTTCTCTTTTATGATGTCAACTCATTTTTCCAACATCTGATTTGTATTTTTGACCCCTGTGGAGCAGCACAGTTTTGTTTTCATGCAAAGTATTCCTCTACTCTCAAAACTTTGCTTGTAAGTGAAATAAACTGCTCTGCACAAGCTCAAACATTTCTGTAACTCCACAGGCTAAGCACCTTCTGTCTAAGCCCTGCAAACTTTCCTTCATTTAATTAGCCTGATCCTGACCCAGTGGTTATTCATGCATGTTGATCCCCCATAATCGTAGAATCATTGAATGGTTTGGGTTAGAAAGGACGTTAAAGATCACCCAGTTCCACCCCCCTGCCATGGGCAAGGACACCTTCCAGTATCCCAGGTTTCTCAGAGTCCCACCCAACCTAGCCTTGAATATTTCCAGGGATGGGGCAGCCACAGCTTCTCTGGGCAGCCTGTGCCAGTGCCTCCTCACCCTGCCAGAAAATAATTTCTTCCTAATCTAAACCTGACCTCTTTCAGTTTAAAGCTTTTCCCCCTTGTCCTATCACTGCAGGCCCTTGTCAAAAATCCCTCTCCAGCTTTCCTGTAGGTCCTCTTTAGCTACTGAAGGTGGTAAATTTTGTCTTCTGTCCGCAATGGTGGAGGATTGCCGCCTTTTTGCATCTACAGAGCTCTGATATATCTGCAGTTAGTGGAACATTTTCTTTGCATAGAAAATTGTGAGAGTTTCCAGGGGGGCTTAAAACTTTCTGGCATGTTATAATGGAAAGGATGAAGCATCACCTGCAAAACACACGGAGAAACGTTCATCTGTATGAACCAGAAAATTGCATTATTTCTTTCTACTGAACATGTGTATAAATCAGGTTATTGCACACCTTCCACGACATGGACATGCATTTCTGAGAAGTGCAATTGCAAGACTTGAAATGAAATGAAATGAAATGAAATGAAATGAAATTAATGAAATATGGATTAATGATTCAGTTGCCAGAATTTTGCATGGTACGTAACAGTGAGGGCACAGACCAACACCATCCGTGAATGAATTGGAGAAAAAGCAGATGTGCAAGCACCCAACCAGAAGTTTGACTGGGTCCGGTTTGTTTCTCTGGTTGTCTCCCTGCCCAATGGCAACAGTGGGAGTGAAAACATTTATGAAAATTCAAAAATACAGAATTTCTGAGAGGAAAAAAACAAAAATAAGGCTATCCAGGCTGAGTGAGCAGGATGGAGCTCTGGATGCTCTTGAATTGAGCTGCATCTTCTGTATTTTCTTCAGCTGCTCGGTTTAGTTCACTGCCCTGTTTTTTTGTGAAATATTGTTGAAAAGAAGATGTGGTATCAGCAGTGATGGGTTCACTGAACCACAAAGCAGGGTGACCACCTGAGAGCCCCTTCAGTTACATGACAGCTATTAGTGTGGTATTATTCTGAGCCTTCTAATGCGTGTGACCTCTCTCTTCATAGCATCTCTGAGCCCTTCTGTCTATGGAAAACTTTTTTTTTTTTTTATCACACTATGAAGACAGAATCCTTGAAAGGTTACATCTCAAGCTTATTATCCAGGCAGACATTTCAAAGTTTTGCAGAGGTGTGTTATGTATAAGACTCACCTAACCTTAGTCCTATATACAAAACAGAGTATTGCTTGACCCAGAATTCATCTAAACTGTCAGATCAAAAGTGGAACTAGAATTCTTCCTGATCTCCTTGTTATCTTTGCGTACTGTTCTTCAAATCCAATTTATGTTGGAGTATACAGAGGTTGTGACATGGCAGCCATTCTGGATACAAATTTGCCACTGACCGTGGGAAATGTGGCCATTCTGCAGATGGCTCCAGCCTAGCTCATGCTGGCACTGGTAGTTCTGTGATTGGGAAATGGGCAAAGTAAGTTCTCTAAATGCACATTTCCCGAGTGAAGGGATGATTTTTTCCCCTAATATTTTTCAATACTTCATTTAGATCATGATTATGGGTAATACTGAGGACCCCAGTGTCACAGAGATTGCAGACCAGCCTTCTAGATCTTTCAACAGAAAGGCTTATCTTCTTTCAAAACACCTCAGTTCCATAAAATATTTATAAATGTGGAGTTTTCTGTCTGCATCTGATGAATGGAGAAATGAGTTTGGTGAGCTCAGAGAATACTGGAGGAAAAATCTGTGTCTGCCAAACCACTGAGCTGGCAAAGAATTTGCTGAGGACTTCAGCAACTTGCAGCTGGCCAAAGGCCTGTTATTTATCTAATATATTGACAACAGTAATATTTTCTTTCTTCAGGCATCAAGCTGAAAGATATTAAAATGTACTTGGTCTGTAGCCCTGTGAAAGAGAGCAAAGATTGGATTTGCTCATCCTATGTCTTCCACAAAACTCTTGACAAGAGTTTTCCACTCGCCCTAAAAGCAAATAGTTCAGGTTGATAGAAATTCTTAGTTATCAGTTTAATGTATGCCTGTAAGTTCCTTCATAGGTAATATTGGACATTGTGTTCTTAGAATTTCCACTGGGATCTGACAAGTAAAAGTGTTGCAGGAATTCTGAATTCTGTGAAATGAGCTTAGCTGGATATTAGCCAGTTAGTCAGAAGAAACTGAAGTCCTGGAAAACATAGGCAAGTGTCTCATCCAGCTATTCAGAGAGCTTACTGAAGGCTGGAAGTCTGTGTTCACTTCTCTCTTCTGCCTGAGAAGAGAACCAGACTGGAGGTCATGTCTGCTATCCATAAATGTACCTTCATGACTTCTATGCTTTGGATAAGGTGAGGGAGCAGCTCCCTCCATCAGCTCTGTTGAAGTTTTTCATACTGTAATTAAAAAAAAAAAAAAAAAGATACACTCAGTACAGAGACAAGAATGAAAATGAATCACCATTGAGTGATGAGTGTATTCTACTGGGAGGGAAAGAGTTTGAAGCTCCAGCTCTTCTTCAGAAGGCTGTGTGTTTTATAAATTTGTGTGATGGACACTTCATCTCACATCCCAAGGCTTCCCCACTCCAGCACTGCACCAATTACCTGCCAATCAGACTATCAGATTAGTACACACACTTTTTTTGGATGCCACCTCTGGTTTCCATAGAAACTGTTTTAAGCCTCATCCTCTCTCTCAATTAGAACTTTTTATAATTTCTCCACCCTTATGAAATCATTTGTGGTTCCCATGGTAATCACTGAAAATTTGTTGTCTCTCAAGTACTGCTTCTTAGTCAGAGGCTTCACTAATGGCAATGTCCTGCTGGAGCAGTAAAAGGCACGAGAAGGTTCTAATCCTCTTTTGGAGTGAGTCGTGTGTCCTTTGCTCATCCTTGAGGCCACACACCTTAAATCCTTACTGAGCCTCCTAACTCTGACATCAAGGTTTTGGTCACTGTAGAGTTCACTGCATCAGCTGAGCATGCTATGTCCCCGTTTTATTGATTGCAAAGATAATGGGAACAGACTTGTCCTCATTTTGTCCAAGGTGTTTCCATAGGTCAGACTGTCTTAACAAAGCCTGTAGGAACATTCAGGTCTCCTGAATTTACCTCTTATCTAATTCCCTCTTCATTGGAGTGCCATGCACTCTCCTATAAGACAGGTGCCAAAAGTCCAAATGCCCCATGTACATTCATTTCATGTTCAGGTGTTTAAAACACCATAAAACCAATGCAAACCAAATTTTATACATATATAGATATATATACACATACACATACACAGACTACATTTATAGCACATTTTATTCACTCTTCTTCAAGCCTACAGCAATTCCCATGACTGTAAATATGCCAGTGCATGATAATATGTCCTACCACAGTCCCAGACTGAGAAAGTTTGCTTTGACACTAAACGCGGAGATGCAGCTGATCTCAGTCCATTTTTTTCAAAAATCAGCACATATTGGTCCTCCTCTACAACAGCTCTGCCTTGAGTCCTGCTCTGAGCCTGTTATCAAGGTTCAGAAGCAAGTCCTGTGGATGGTATCCTTTGGCCTTTCTGACTCAACTTCTGCATTTCAGCAACTTCTATCTTTATCCATCTGTGATGATAGCAGACAACTTTCTATCAAATACTGGTTGTACTTGCCTCTTGCAGCTGATTCTGGACTTCTCCCTGCACTGAGTCATAAAAACCAAATTAACTGTGTTTCAAATTTTGGTTTAATCTAAAATACAGATATGTGTGTATATATCTTATGGATGTACAAGGTATCACTTGATGTGGTAAAATCCCATCCCCATCTGTTCTAGTGAAACCAGGACCTCATACAGGAGTTTCAAGTTGAGAGGGGACTACTGTAACCAACTATCATCATTTACAGCCAGCAGACATTGCATTGAATTTCTCCTTCCTCTTTCAAATAAGCAATACTTTTTGGAAAGATAGCGACTCTTGATTGAAAGAAATTAAAGTGAAAGGACACCATTTTTCCTCTACAGAACTTTCCCAGTAGTTACTTGCTGGAGATTCATTTTTTGTTTGCAGTAAAATATGCCACACATCCATCTTACAGAAATTGCTACCTTGTGTATCCCCCTGTGCTCAATTCCCTTTTCGTCCTGCTCCCTCAGCACAGTATATCATCCCACAGAGACATATCAGACTTCTCTTCTTCCTTTTTTTTTTTTGTTTTTTTAAGGAAGAATTTAATTGTGTACTTCAGATGTGGAATTTTCTTCTCAAATGACGTTAACCTGGGGTCTGAGCTGTGCGGATGTGATCTTGATGTGACTATGTGAATATCACCATGCACTGGAGATTATGTTTGTGTCGAGACCTCGCCTCTGAGAGGGGAGATATTATCTGCAGCACTGTAAGAAAGGGTTCATTGATTGACAAGGTGATAAATAACAACAGCCTCGTGGAGAATTGCTCCATTTTGTCCATCAGAGCAGGTTATCTCCCATACCTACAGAAACCCAAGGTTCATAGCGTGTTCATGCCCCATGTCAGGACATGGACCTGTTGGAGCAAGTCCAGAGGCCACCAGGATGATGGGAGGGATTGAGCACCTCTGCTGTGAGGAAAGGCTGAGAGAATTGGGATTGTTGAGCCTGGAGAAGGCTGTGGGGGGCCCTAATTACAGCCTTCCAGTACATGAAGGAGCCAACAAGAAAAATAGAAAGAGACTTTTTACAAGGGCATGGAGTGACAGGCCAAGGGGAGATGGCTTCAGACTGAAAGAGAGTAGATTTAGATTACATTTCAGGAAGAAATTCTTTACCCAGAGGATGGTGAGGCCCTGGCACAAGTTGCCCAGTGAAGTTGTGGGTGTCTCACCACTGAAAGTGTTCAAGGCCACGTTGGATGGGGCTCTGAGCAACCTGGTCTAGTGGAAGGTGTCCTGTGGCAGCGGGGGTAGGAAATGGATGATCATTAGTTCCCTACCAATCCAAGCAATGCAATGATTATATCATTCTATGACTAGTACTAAGCAGGGTAGAATTTCATTTTAAAACCATATATAGTATTTAAAACAACAGAAATTCAGAGTTGTTAGAACACGTCAGAATTTAGAAGAAACTTCTGTAGTCTTTTGTATTCAAAATGGCATTGTGAAGCATTTGACATTTTGGTGTGTCAAAAAGGTTAAATGAATAGCTGATAATCATGTAGCCGAACACTGGCATCCATTGGATAAAAATATAAAGGCATTTGGAAACTATAGCAGATCAAAGAGCACCAAAAAACATTTCATTTATATGTTGAAAAGCCAATGTGATGTCACACTTTTCAAAGGCCTTGCAAACAAGGCCTCAGAAGGAAAAAAACTGTTGCAGAGGCTTATTATCAGCTTTAGTAGACACCAACAGTAACCCCAGCTTGGAAAGAAAATGAGAATAATAAATAAAATAGAATTTTGTTGGCACTGCCCCAGAAAGTCAGTAACTCATCAGAAAGAAAATTGTTTCTCCAAAAACATCAGAGTTGCATGTGGTTTCAGCTGAGTCTACTGTCTCCCCCTGAACAACACATTTTACAGAAAGAGCTCATCTCTTGAAAAAAAGAATTAAGTCTCAGAAATCTCTCTCAAGTGCTTTGAAGGCTCCAGTGAGAGACTGGAATGCTGATAGCTCAAACAATTGGGGGTAAGCTAATGATGTGCAGAGTAACCACCGGGGTGCAGAGGTAGAGGACACAGCCCCACCTCAGGTTACAGCTGGGTGTTGAACAAGGTAAGGGGAGAGGCTGATAAGAGGTAGATCCTTCAAGGTAGGATAATGCTTTTTATCATGCCAAAGTCCTTACACAAATGGCTCAGCTGTGAAAACTTCCCTCCAGGAAAGTACTGGGACAGTCACACATAGCCTGAAGGTTTTCACCCCTTCTGATGGGCCACGGTTGACTTGAGAGGCAGCTGTGGCACCTTGGGAGGTGTCATGGACCATCAAACCTTACAAATTGTTCTGTGTTCCACAGCATTACATCATCCAGTTGAAATTCCCCACCTGAGGGGAGGTACCTGGGTGCCCCTACCTGAACCTGAGCGTTTATAACCCATGGAAGTTCCGTGTTCCCTGGATTTTCCCCACCCCTGACAGATCCAGACTGTGACCATCACTTTGACCAACAGGCACTGAAACTGCTACAACCAAGTCTTGTTGTGAGGTCCACGGGTGGTGACATCCCTCTACTCCTTCTCTCTCTTTTCTTTATACATTTTCTTAAGTGATATTTTTATGCTTTTACGTTGCTATCTTACTAAAGATAACCAAAATGGCTACATTACTGATTCTCACTGTAACCAAATTGTTCTAAAATAAACCCTACATATATATACTTACAAGCAACAATCATTCAGGGTTGTTTCCACCTCTAATCCACCTCAAAGGACCTATTAACAAGAGCCTGGGTTGCCCTCGCCTTCAAGGGTGGGTCACAACAGCTCTCAAGGCCAAGCTATCAGGAATAGAAAGCTTTAATGCATTTATCAGTATCCTGCCCCTGGGAGATGGGGAAGGGCTCTGTATAAATGCTGTTTGTGTGTGGATATGTTTTGTAGACAGTGATATGAAAACAGAAATATCTTTGTAATGGAAAATCTTGAAGAGGATCAAAGGTTTGCCGCATTTCCACATCTTCTCTTTCCTACTTTCCATGTCCATTTCTTTGAAAATCACTGTCAAAATGGACCTGTTTATACAAAGGGGGCCGATTTGAGCCCACCACAGCGTAACATGTGTAGCATAACCATCCTGCTTCAATCCCACTCTGCACTGCTTATTTCTACCTCACTCAGCCTCAGCTTTACCCCCTCAGAAGTACAGCCTAGACTGATGCAAAAAGAAGACAAAAAACTCCTAGAGACTACAAAATCAAACTTTTAATTAACATCTCAAATTCCACTTGAGTGCTAGCATCTTAAATTGCTAGTGTTTAACAGCATAAGCAATTTCTGGTGCCTCAGCAAGGTTTGGAAATAAGAACTGGCAGAGGCAAATGGTGCAGATGAATATGCACCTCATTGACATGAAAAAAAGATATTACAGCTATTTCTTACCTAGAGGTAAGTTTCTCCAAGGCTGAATTAACAAAATGACAGTGCTCTTAGATTGCCCTGTTAGTTTTGCACTAAGGTCACTTGTGAATCTCAGGATTTTTCATGGAAAGATTTAGGCAACAAAATATCTGCCTGGTTTGCAGGATCCCAGATCCAGCAGCCAGCACTGATTCCCTGTTTTCATTGGTTCTTCACCCAGCACAGGGTAGTGGGGGGATTCTTCTGTCTTCTCAGAACTGAAAGTCTTGAAGCCCCCCAACCCTCCCTGAAGAAGCAAAATAGTCCATCATCCAAAAGCCATGAGCAGGGGCTCTTTCCATTTTAGAGCAAAGCTGTAGCTCTCACAGATGTCATGTTCTTTAACAGAGGTGGTGGGATCAGTGTTTTCCTCAAAGCAAGATGTATTTTTCCCTTTGTGTTATGTCTGTAATTACAAGCTTCAGAAGAAGAAGTCCTCGCCCCTTGTGTCAAAAGAAGAGGGGGCACAATCTTCATTGGCACATTGTGTAAAAGCAGAAGAGGACTGGTCTGCTCTGATTTTGTGGGGAAAGGGGAGATCTGGGTTCCTCTCATTGCATCCTATTAGTTGTAAGGTGTGTGATAAGCCCTTGGAGGAAGATCACAACCAGATCTGCATCCCAGATGGACTTTGGTGCAGATTCCAGCAGCAGAGCAGGACCTGGAAAATATTGCTGTGGAATAACCCCTGATAGATGCATGTGTTTCTAGTGGGAGTCGAACACAGGGTTTTAAGCTCATAATTTTGGGCTTGGAATCTTGCCTTGCATGTTTATATACTTACTGCAAGGGTCAACTCCTACTCTTTTCACTTTCCAATAGTACCCTCTGAAGTCAGTGAGTCTGCTGAGAGCCCAGATAAATTTTTCTTCAGATCAACATCTGAACTGAATCACCAGGCAGCAGCCATGAAAGAGGTGAAGCAGGATTCCAATCAACGGCCTTAAGTCAGCTTGGGCTTCACAGGCCTGATGAATTTGCCTGGAGGAAAACCCATCTCCACCAGTTTCTGCATTGTCTCAGCTGTAGCTAAAATCCCAGTATTGCAAAGCCTGCAGTAAAATTCCAGTTGCAAGAATAAGTGTGTATTTACTTCTACAGAGCATGAAAGATTCTGCTGAAGATTTTACAGGTGGTTTTATTTACATCTGTGTCAGTGAGGTCAGAATCTCATCCAAAACATTCTGCTTTTTGTGTTGGCTAGCAAAAATGTTCACACTAACTAAATCTATCTTATGAATCACCTTGACAGTCCTCATAATTCAAAATAATAGGATTCTTTGCAGAAAGAATTGTCTCTGAGCTGATGCAAAAGGATGGACAAGATAACCTAAAAGAATTCTATGTCTATGAAAAATTAAATTCTTGACCCTTTTCTTTTTCCACTGGATTCCACCCATTCAGGAGCAGTTATATCCCAATCATTAAGGAGATTTCTCTCCATTAGCTCCCCAGACCTCTTTGCTAGTCAGTAAGGTGCTGCAGTCTCCTGCTTAACATTTTCTGTCTTTATTTTCTGTGCTCCAGGAGTCATTATTCTACATTTATCTGCACAGAACTGGATTTGTCACCTTTTTGCCCAATTACTTAAATGATCTAAGACCTTCTGTGTCTGACTGCATTGTTCTTCATTGTTTACCTCTCCTCACCCACTCCTGTCACCCAGAAGTCTTGCTTTCGATAATTTCCAAGTCATGTCTGCAAATAATAAAGCATTTAAAGAGCCACGGTATAACACTCATAGTGAAATGCCTTCTCACTTGAGACACAGAAAATAAACACAATTTCTGTATGTTTTACACATCTCAGTCTGATGCTTTCCTGCCACTCTCTGCTACTCACAGCCTTCAGATGCAAAAGGCACATATTGAAGCTGCCAATGCAAACATTAATTTATGAACTGACTACCTCAGGGTCATAAATCAAAGGAATATTTTCCACCTAACTGGACTTCCTAGGTTGGAAAATAACCCTAAGAGTACATTGGTGGCTGTGAGGCTTAGTAATTATGCAGATCTTTTCTGCCAACTTGAATGGCAGGGAAAAGAAGTGATGTGGTGACTTCCTTCAGAGCTGCAATTTCCCACCACCTGGAGAGAACCCCTTCTCCTCACTGATGTGGCATATTCTAGGATAAAGCCAAGCTGCTCAGGTCAAGCTTTTCCTCATTCTCCAGGTAACATCTCTGCAAAGCTTCTGAGATGTTTTTGACTGCAGAAAAAATGTTCAGAATTTTTTCCAAAAAATGCATCAATATTACTGGTCTGGACAAACTTATTGGTATTACATTCAGCCACCCACCAACAATAGCTCAGTGCAGAATTACTGCGCTGCTATGTAAGAGTTTCAACAGACTAGCACTAACTCTGGACAAACAGAAATAAGCCATTAGAAAAGCTAATAAAACAAAAAGTAAAACATCTGCCATTACAGCATCCTTGACTTTAAGGTGTTTTTCCCCCCTGCCCTATAGATATTTAATACAGAAAATCCTTTAACATCTTAATTTCTAATATTCTGCTGCAAAAATTCCCTTTCACACGTGTGTCAGTGGTGGGTAGATGAGCCATCAGAAGATAACTTAGCTCAGCAGTTTACTTCTGGATCCTGGTCTTTAGACTGTTCACAAGGCAGGGCTTACCAAGATGAGAGACAGAGGAGGACCACTAGGTCATGTTCCCCCACCAGAGTAAGGGTAGGTAGCTAAAGGGCAGCTGAGAGCTCAGAAAATTTCCTCGATAGCTCTGTTTAGCTGCTTCTGCCCTAAAATCCAAGCAACTGGGATGAACAGCCCATACCTGGAAGCTTATCTGGCTGCAGGATTGATAAGTTTGGAGCTTCTCTTGAACTGAAGGTATCAAGTCTCATAAAAATGAGACCAATCACAAGAAGATTATCTAAGTGGGAAACATCAGGCTACAAGGCACCTGATTTTGAAAACAGAAGAGATACCTTCCTGATGTGTTGCCAAGAGAACGTGTCTTATCGTTTTGAAAGACATGCTCCAGCAATTACAACTCCCTTAAACCTTCAGGACTGACCCATAACACATTTTACTATGCCTTTTATAATAAAATAACTGAAGACTATCACCTTTCTACTAGAGTAGTTAAGATGGATATACTGGATTTGTCTACATTAGAGTTGTAATGTAGATCAGGATTTGCCTTAGAAGTGAATTTCTCTGTCACACTTGCTGCACTTCCCTACACAGAATGGAATTGCACCCGAAATTTATTTCATTTTAGATTAAACTGGACAAAAAGAACTGAACAACCTCAGATACTTGAGCCACAAATGGTAATCTATGAGACCGGTTTACAGACACACTGTACTGTGTGGATGTCTGATATCCACATTAGGTTGCTTATTATTTAATTGCTATGCTGGCAGTTTGGATCTGAATTACATTCTCAAAGAAAACACGCCTGCTTACACCTATAAGGTCATTGCCACCTCCTGATGGTTTTTAAAATGACATGCAAAAAATCCCTGTCAGAAAAAGCCAGCAAGGACATGGTGGTGTGAGGACTGTGGAGTCTTGTGAACTCTGAAAAACGTGTGAGAGGAGTTAGGGAAGGATGTCACTACTGGGAAAGAAAAAAAAAAAGGATGAAGGAGGTATAGGGAAATCAGAGGGACACTGAAGTAATGAAGAAAAGTTTGGAGTGTGGAAGTGCAGTAAAGAGTAGAAAGAGCTACAGGAAAGATCAAATGGCAGATAGGGGAACAAGTTATCACTAGGCTTCCAGAGAAGAGGATACATTTTAAAGGTAATTTCTGTTCCTTGTGGATGGACAAAACCAGTTATTTTTACTTGCAAATGAAATATCTTTTTCTGGTCATGGACAACACTGTCTTCCCTTTTCAAAAGGCAGGAAGAGTGCAGCCTGGGTTAGCCAAACTCATTAGTTTTGATGTCTGTTTCATGGATGGAAAAGAAGGAGTAGCACAAGCACACAGACACGCACACAAACACCAAACTAACTCACCACAAATTCTGAGCACTTCGACCCTCCTCCTATTCTTCACTCCGCTCACTGAGCATTGTATATAAATCAGGCTGCAAAGTCTTCCAGTGTAGAAACCATGTCAAAACTCTTACTTTTCTTCCCCTGAAACCCCTCAGCATTTTTTTTTCAGCTGTAAAAATGAATAATCTTCACCTCTACCTGTGAACCTGAGAGTAGGCAAGTGTAGTAGAGAAGAGCAGAAGTCTGAGACACATCCTTCACTTGCGGTGACCAATAAATGAGATCTTTCACCATCTGCAGCACTTCATTTCAGTCTTGATTCTTCCTCAAGTTTCCAAGCTTCCAATGCCATGGATGAAGGGACCTCAAAATAAAATGCATGAGCAGATATTTTCCCTTCCTTCCTTGACACCCTGCACAAACTCTCAAAGCCATGATGATTGTTTGCATTGTTACGAGCAGCAATATTCAAATGACAAACATTATAAAGCTACCAATGAACTTGTTGAGGCTGCTGGAAATGCCTAGGACTGGCCAGTGCTACTGAATCCTAAGTCAAGCCTTTCCATATGTTTTTTTAGGGCAAACTATGGAGATATTGAAGGGACTGGCAAAGCCCAGCATTAATTCACAACTGAAGACCGTTTCCCTCCCATCAGTCCTAATGGAAAAAGGAAGCAGGAGCAAAGCCCTTCCCCTTGGTTCCCCTCCTCCCTTTTGCAGTCCGGGCTGGTAGAACACGCAGCAGAGACATGCTGCATCCCATTAAGGGTTGTAGCAGTAAACAGACTCTCCAGCAACACCAGGGATTGTCATGTTCTCAAGTGCAGTAGCTAACAAACAGCTGAGAAGTTTCTGGCTGAGCAGTTCACAGAGGCTGCAGCAGAGGTTACTGGTTTGGTCAGACTTCCCACTGTCAGCAGAGCTCTCTGCTCCCAGGCTCTCACTACTCTGCAGATGCTGCTCATCGAGAGCCCAGCTCCCCCAGCACTGAAATGCAGACAGATGAAAACCAAGAGAACAGGGGAGCATAAGCCATGTGTCAGGAGACCAGGGGATTTGCTGGGTGTGTACCTGCATCCTCAGTCTCTCACAAATTCACATAACTGCCCATTTTTTATTGTCATCCTTAGCAGATCTTTAGGAAGTATCTCTGTGGATCAACTGTCCTTTGCTCTTTCATTGGATTTTGGAGTGGAATATCCAATAACAGCTACTTCTTGTGCTGAGGGGGTAGGGGTATGTCCACCTCAAAAGAAACAGAATGCAGCAGTTCTTGCTTTCCCTGCCTGTTGGAGAAGACAGGATCATCCTCATGGTTAACTCTTTCTGGAGCTCACACAGAAACTGGGGAAGGAACTAAATTTAATTTAGCAGGCTTGGGAGAAAGGCTAATGTAGAGTCTTGAGGCACTACTGCTGCTTCAGCAATTACCTCTGGAGTGCCATTTCAGCCTTTTGAGCACTGGGTAATGCCCATCATGAAAGAAGATGGGGTAGGGAAGCTGAGTGCATATGCAGAGAATGACTACCTGCAGGCTTTGCTGCTGTTAATAAGGCACATCCAAGTTAATTTAACAAACCTATTAGTTCAGACCATCAGCAGAATTTGAATCTAGGAAGGCCAGAGTCACAATATAAACTGATACTTGAATTTGGTTGTCATATTCCATTTAGACATGTATTTTAATAGTAGGCAACCCCACCTGACTTTATGTGAGTCCAAGTCTTATATTTCCCCCAAGAACCAATTGCCATGAGTATTCTCAAAATATTTTAACTCTTAGGGTTTTTTTAAAATACATTATTTTTTTTTGAGAGAGAAAATTTCTTTTCTATCATATATTTTTTTCTATCACATAATTTTTTCTATCACAGAAATATGAGTCTTTGTTTAAAAGTTTCAGTTTATATAGCATTGTACATTTTTCTCTTAATCCTTGCACAATAAAAATTTTCCACTGGCACTTCACTGCATCTGGCTAGCTTGATGCTTTCGTAGGTTTGCAGTTTCTGTCTTCTTTTGCTTATTCCATTAGAGAAGTTGGAATTGGCCTGAAGTCCCTAGTAGCTTGAGTTAATTTGGGAAGAAATAGTGTCAAAAATTCCACCCAGAAATGATGCTAAACAAATGTTCAGGCAAGAAATTTCTCCCTCTAAATATTTCATCATGACAGATTCCCAGGACACATTCCTGCTCAATCCCTTCAGTACAGGACTAATCAGTTACTTCAGAAAAAATTAATTTCCACTGAGTTTTCCTGTTCACAGTGTAGGTGTTTGCACCCAAGTGTTTAACCTCCCAAGGAGAGCTCAGGGTTCAGGATAGCTCTGACCAAAGATGATCATTCAGGTAAGGATGGTGAAATTTATAATATCCTGAGCTCTACTGACCATGTGGATCAGCTCTGCACTACCTTTAGAGGACGTGGGGCTTGCTCAGGTGGGGATGGAATGGCTGAAATGCAAATTAACATATTTAGCCACATGTATTTTAGGGAGTTGTACACCCAGTGTGGGAGCAGAGCACGCTCAGGGTGGGTGGCATCGTAGCAGGCAGACTCCAGCATATCCCTCCTGAGGATGTGCAAACATATTTCAGCAGCTAATAATTAAAATTAATGGGGATGAATTTTAATAGGAGTAGCAGAAGGCACATTCCTGGCACAAGGGGGACATCATGTCTGCTGTGGAACATCTGGATGCTCCACTTCCCAACAAATCCCAGGAAACTGGGCAAAATAAGCAGTTTTTCCATTTCCTTCTTATGTCTAACAGCC
Organism: Melanocharis versteri; assembly: GCA_013397845.1. Lineage (NCBI taxonomy): Eukaryota > Metazoa > Chordata > Aves > Passeriformes > Melanocharitidae > Melanocharis > Melanocharis versteri. Next base: position 480,376 of record VZTG01003982.1, read on the forward strand.
AAATAATTTTTGCTAAAATTAAGGCAGAGGTTTTTGGGGAAAGAAATACTATTTTAAAAACAACCTCAAACCAACCAGCAAAATATTAATAAAAAAAAAATAAATAAACCAGAAAGAAATAGCTCATAAATAGGCAGAGAGAATATTTCAGTCAAGGCAGTTAAAGCTATTCCATAGTTGTATGAAAATCTGGCAAAACTTTCAAAATGAAGGGTCCTGCAGAAGTGACAGTGTTGGGGAGACTCATGGGCTGCACTGTGAGCTCTGACTGTTCTTGCTCCCGATTAAAGGCCCAGCCAAGATTTAAAGCCTCACATTAAAACTGCTCACATTTGCTCCTTCATTCTGAGCGGGGCTTTTCCATAGACAAAGGTTAATAATAAGACACTGGAAAGGGTTCAGAAGGTGATTGCATGGCTTAGGTTAAACAGAGATTTACTGTACACAATCATTTGCTGCTGTAATTGCATGCACATGTATCTATATTTGATTGCCCAGGTTTTCTTTTGCAGCAGCTTTAAATTGTTGTTCCACTACATGTGAAATGAATGGGACTTGATATTTAAAAACACTGTATGCTGAGCAAACCACTGACAAGGGCGATGTTTTTACTATGTATTTAATGGGATAAAGATCACCGTAGGTTATCGCAGTTAAGAACCTTCCTTAGCCTGAAAGAACATAGTTTTAAAAAATAAACAAATAGATTTTCTGTGGAAAAGCCAGCTTCTTGAAAGTTTGTGGGAGACTTTATTTACAAATTGAACCCACCTAGGGTATCACTGTTTTAGTTTTATTTAGCCCTGAAAGTGCTTCTCATTCCAGGATGGGTAGGCAGAGGCTGGCATCAAAATATGTAGGAGTCAGGCATACTGAGTTCTCTGTGTCACTCTGTGTGGCATTTGTTTGCACAGATTCATCCCTCTTCATTGCACAGAAGTCACGAGAGCAGATACACCTGGTTTACTTGCTTTTCCTCCAGAAGGGCATGTCTTGGTGTGGAATATTGTCCTTTTTTTGGCATCAATCAGGATGTTGCTGTAAGAAACAGCCAAGGACCTTGAGACAGTTACTAACTGAGCCTGGGAAGCTGTTACCTGTCTCATAATGTTGTACCTCATGATGTTTTCCATGGTAATTAGTGAATGTAACAACCTTTTTTTCCAAAAGGTACTCTTTTCAGAAGTGAGAGATGCAAAGCTTGATATCTACTTACCAACATTTAGTCTGTACCTGAGTGGAAGTGGACAGAGGTGCAGGGCATACAGGGCTCACAGACACGTCCATCACACTGACCACTACCTGGCTGAGCTGAGCCATGAGTCCAGTGTACCCAGAGGAATGCTAAGAGGATCTGCAGCATGAAACCAAATGGTTTATTTTCAATTTGGGAAAAAAACCCTCAATGTATGTATGGAGCTCCACAAGCTCGAGGTGAGGTCTTGCCTTTTTAAAGAGCTCTGTGATGTGGAAAGCTACGGAGGGAGCAACAGGTTAAATGAATGGGCAACAGCAGCTAAAATGCAGCCTGAATAGATAAAAAGTAACACATGATGGAGGTGAATCTCCACTTTAAAAAGTTTAGCCCTAAATATGTCCTTGACTATGTCAAAGAACTTCATAGAGCCAGAAGTTTTTCCCCTTTAACATTTTTCTTTTAGTTAAAATTATACCGGTACTGCACTATTATATTGCCACAATGGCGTATTTTTTCTTTCCCTTTCTCTTCTCTCACATACACAAAATCAATAGAAAGAAATATTGAAAATGCCCTATTTTCCCTCTTTTATTATAAAAAGACTTTTGCAGCAGCCAGAGGTTGTGGGGTTTATGATTAAGCAACAGCGCTAACAGGGCCTAGACAGATAGGAACATGAAATACAACAAAAGGTTGAAAATTGTAACTGAATTTAGGGCTGTTTGAGCCTTGATTTTTCAATACTGAACCCTTTTTTGAGTCTCTCATGGCCAGTGAAACAAGTTACTGGTGCTAGAAAATGAAAAGTCCTTTTTCTGTTTTGTCTTTTAATAATTTAAGGGCACCTCCAGCAACCAAAACAAATATATTTATCATTGCACACAAAGCCTTTAGGCGTGAACTCTAAAGAGGCACATTAGTGTCAATGCATCTGGTATGCTGTCACTCCCCAGTTTGGTTTAACTCTTGCTTTTACTTTTTTCCTGACACTTGTGTCTGAAGAGATGTTGCTTGATGCTGGGGGTCTTTTTCAGAAAAGAAAAACAAGTTAAATAAATATTATTTATATAAAAATACACAAGCATGCAAAAATCTCTTTGCAAAATTCAACAGTTTGACTATGCAGAAGATCATGTTGAACAATAATAATGGATGCACTTGATCTAAGACCTGTGAAATAACAGTACCTCTTCACCCCTCGTCAGTCTGTTTGCATGTGGGCAGGGTGGTTTTATTCACTTTAAAGAAAAAAATTATACTGATGAACAACAAAATAACCCCTGGAAGGAATTTTCTCAGATTAAGTAATACATGAAGGATTAGAGCAGCAGCCGTTTGTAGACAACGGGACTGCAAGCTTAAATCTGGAAGGAGTGAAAAGATATAACCACACATAAGAATCTTTGTGTTTGATATCTCTTCAGAAGCCACATTTCATGGTGGAATTATATTATGAGGATCAGCTTGGGGCAGCGTTTCTTTTGCATCATTACATCCAGAAGCCCACTCTAGATCATGAAGCAAGTCAAGCCAGTAGTAAATGGGAAAAATTACTGCTCTGCATGTTAGTAAACAGTCCTGCAAAGTGGATCCCCGAGAGTTCACAAACCCATTTCTACAGAAGGAAAAATAAAGGCAGAGCATCTGGGACAAGGTCATGCAGTAAAGTCATTGCTCAAGGCAGACTGAGATGTCAGCAGTTTTGGCTCCCAGAGCCACGCTTAGAGTAGTGAACCAAACCCTCCTGTTCAGCAAGAAGTGAAATGTTAATGTCTGAGGAGCAGGGAGAGTTTACCTTGGCACATCAGCAGCGCCGCAGGTTAGTCAGGGTAACATCAACACGAGTGGCACTCCCAGAAGCCAAGAGATGCTGAACTGAAGCTGCAGTCTTGTGACAGCCTGCAAGGGTCAGAGAGCCACAAATGTCTGGGAGCCAGTCTGACCCAAAGCGGGTGGCCCACAGGGGAGCAGCACATCAGCATCCACAAAGAGTCCATCCCAAAAACCAGGCTGATCTGTGGGGCAGAACAATCACCCCAAGCACATCCTCATTTAAATCCAGCAGACATCTGTGAGCAAACCCCGCACAGCCCATCCTAGAGCCAGGACGTGCCTGGGAGGACTGATTTTGCTGTCTTTAGCCCTAGTTTCAGTAATCAGTTCCCTTGGCTTCAGTGGCATCAGCCATTATTTACCTTACTGTGAAAGAAGCAGCAACACAGAGGAGGTTTTCAGTTTCCCACTGGAGTTCTGTCTTGGACACTGTCTCGCAGCCAGGCAGAATTATCAATCTCTTCTCCCGAAAGCTCTCCTCTCAGGGCTGGAAATCTTGAGATGCTGAAGGTCAGGAGATTTAAGGTACATTGGCAGAGCTCTATATCTCCAGCTTGCATTATTCTGGGTGCTGGCCAATGCTATCAGTCTCTTGCCAAAAAGGAATAGCTATTATGGCATTGATTTTCTGCCACAAAAAAAACAGAGAGAGTGACTTCTAGTTAAATGCAACAGTAGAAAATTGTCCAGCCTTTTACTGCAAAAAAAGGCTGTGTCTTGGTCTGTATGTCTTGGTCTGTGATAGCTGAGTCTGGACTAAAATATTTTCAACACCAGCTCTGCATAGAGGAATTAGAAAGAGCCAGTAGAAATAACTGGTATGCAAAGAGCAGATTTTAGAAGTTGTTACAGATTGATCCCAAATACCAGAAGCTCCCAGTGGCAGCAAGAAAAATGGTTATAAAGCTAACAATTGTGATGGAATGGTAACATTCCACAGCAGGTTCAGATCTGTAGGCTGTATCCATCATAGATGGATGGGGCCACACCACAGCAATGATTTTTTTTCAGCATTTCGCTGTTGAAAATTTTATCTGCTTATTAACAAACATAAGCCCAGTCCAGGCTGCACCAAACAATTCAGCTTTAAACAAACAAACAAAATCCATAGTGACAATAAACATTAGTCACTAAGTAATTCCTAAGCTTTGTTGACTATCCAGATCACTTGGCCTCTGAGAATATCTTTTTCTGCTGGATTTCTGGTACGCTCACCCTGTTTTGGAAAGAACATATATAATCCAAGTTTTTGGTTTTATTTTTGGCATGTCTTTTTTTTTTTCCCAGGGCTTGGCCAGAGTGCAGAGGAAGAAAAAGTACGAAAGAGATGGAGAGAGAGAGAGAGACTTGACAATAAAACATAGGAGATATCTAACCTGCTCTGAACCTTAAATAATCATCTACTTCAATTCAGTCTGAGCCATTGAGGACTTGAAGGGTCATGTTTTATTCTTATTTCTGCAGATTCAAAGAAGTCAGTGATAGCTTAAGCTCCCATTATACAAGCTGAAAATGAACCTGAATTCATTGTATCCAAAAGCAGCCTAATCTATTAAAAAAAATAAAGGAGATAATTCATTTAAAAATTCACAGTGACTTCTGCCGCTTGCGGTTTGCAAATAATGTTGGACCTGTGCCACAGAACAGAGAAAACATGAATACAACCAGCACTTTAACTCACACTAGCCCCAGTTTAGGAGGGTGCTTCTGGCTTTATCCAGGGTAGGTGAAGAAACCTTCTCTTAATTGCTTAGGTTAATCTCAGACAATCATGACAAACTCTGTTTCCCAGCTCTTTTACTCTTCCAAATAAAATTCAGTTTCGTGTGCTTGGTGCAATTTTTGGAGTTGTCTTCTGCAGGACCAGAGTTCGGACTCAATGGCCTTTGTGGGTCCCTTCCAGCTCAGCACGTACTATGATTCTGTGGTTGGTTTGACCCCGTATTTTCACACAGATCTGGTTCTCACCATCTCCCTGGTGGTACTCACAGCAGCACTTGCACTGGGAGATGAATTCAGGTAGAGACAAACCCTTGTGAATGACTATGGGCAACTAAAGATACTCCTTCGAACCTTTCCATGCATCTAATCTCAAATGTATTTATCCTTTCCAGAAAGCCTGGCAGAGGGTGGGAGGAGTCAGGATTCCCAGCCCCAGCAAGCCCGCATGCTTGGGCTCTCAGTCCCATGAATGTGCCAGTGTTGAGCCAGTAATTCCTCCTTGCAATGTAAAAATGGGGTGAGGCTGAGGCCACCACCCAGCTCTGTGCAGAGACCTCACACCTCCTTCATCCACGGGAGTTGTATTTCTCAGCCACAGCTACAAAGGCTGGCTCCAGAGCTCAGCCTGTATCTGTGACTCATGCTCTCAGCCTCAGCAGCTTTTAATTCAATCCCAGGTGTGCTAAGCACTGGCCATCATCACCAATATATGTGAAATGGTTGTATTAATCTAGTTACAACATACAAAGGTAGAACAAAGTCATTTTGCAGTAATGAATCACAGCCATGGAGATTTGAACATGGGGATTGAAAAGGAAATTAAAGTCAGGTTTCCTGTATGGCTCATTCTCCGGCCCAGCATCATCTCAGACAGGAGACAGATTTCTTTTTGTTCATTAATAGCAGGGGCAGATCCAGCACTGCTTCCTGTCGACTGTACCCTGTCCTGGACAGCAGTGGCCACACGATGCCACTCAGGATTGGTGTTGGAAGTTCCCCAGCTGCTGCTCTGCAGTGCCTATGGCACCAGTGTGTCTTCTGTAACACAGAGAAAGCATCAGCTTCTTACTTCAGATGTAATTAGGCACAAACCTAAGGACTTGGATGAATCATGGTTCATTATAAAATACTCATCTCTGAGAAAGAATCCTAAATTAAACCCCATGGGTCGTACCTGGCCATGGCAGAGAGGGCTCTTCAGGGGTCCTGGTGCAGGAAGAATAAGAACATACCTGAGCAGCTGCTTACCTTTATAAGAACAGAACAATTTTTGCTTTTTCTAGACCTCTGAATAATGAGCAACACAGTAATCATATTAAAAACGACTTTAAGGGCATGACCAGATGCATTCAGTGTCAAGCATAGCAGCCCTTGGAAGTGCTTAGTCACACTTTAACTCCCGTTATTATTTTCCGAGCCTGTGTTTAACTCAGACAGAAATGTGGCTTTTTCTCACCCGGTGCAATATTGCCAGCATGTTTAACCATAACCTCCCACAACAGCAGAAGGGCAGGTGTTGCACCTTCTTTCGCTACAGCAAAAGACACAGGCTGATAAAATTGTCTCAAGGTTTCACATGATTGTTGCCTTCAAATCGTCTGTGCCCAGGGCCAGCTTTTGCACTGATGTCCCTCTGATACCTTAGGTGGAGAACTATCCTGGAAAAATTTGCTTTACTAACTTCTACAGGACTCAGGAGCTGTAGGGACCAATGAAGCTGGAGAGTAAACACAGGGTGAATGAAGAAATACAACAGAAAGAGGAGAGAGATACCTTTGCACATGCCACTGAAGGGTGACAGCTCCTTTCCTAGATAATGTCACTCAGTCCTAGCCAAGGGATATTATTTTGATCTTACAAGGCTGAAGATGTAGAATGAAGCCAACAGATCTGGGAAATCAGTCCTAGAAAGGGGAAGATGATATTAGATTAACACACCCAAAATGGATGTGTAGACATCCAGAAGAGCTCATATTATATTCATAAATAACAGGCAAAACTTTAGTGTCACCATATGTTTACAGTCTTTACTGTGTAAATCCCCTCTGCTCTGAAGGTTTTTGTTGCTCTAGGAACAAAAGGGAGGGAAAGCAGAAAAAAGAGAAGGGGGAATGAAAGGAAGGAGCAAGAAAGATAGTCTAATTGATAGGAAGGTTCAGAAAATCAGAAAAGGGGAAAAGTAAACAAAGAAGTAGTGGAGTTCTTTGGAGAAAAATACAAATATATATTAAAAAATAGAGCTGCAACTTCTCAAAAATATAAAACAGAATAGTTTTCAAATTAGTGTTTTCACAGCTGCAGGCTACAGAGTTTATTGCTTGCAGTATGAAACCTAATGATGTGATGAGAAAGAAATCTGAAAACTCTTCAATCCAGCCCTAGACAGACTGACAGCCCTAGAGATCAATGCCCATTATTTAGTTGCTGACTTCATGCACAGCAAGGCAGAGCATGAAGTTCTCTGGTTCTCTTCAAATTTGGCTTAATTGGATCACCTACAGGATGAGAGGATAATTTAGCATGCATGGCCAGCCACATCTTCATTGCACCCCTGAGCCTAGAACAAAGGCTCTGGCTAGGAGGGTGTGGACACCTAAGCTGTAAGATGCCCTGGAACTATCTGTTCATGTCTTGAATCCCTCTGATTACACAGGAGAGGGCAACTGATCCAGTCACTATTGTTCTGAATTGCCTCCAGTCCTCTGGCTTAGAAGAGAAATGCCCATGTCAGACTCCGTTTGATGGAATCCTAATGAGACTTCAAAGGGAATGGACCAAGCTTCTACCTCCAATCCATTCTCCTTAGGGGTTTAATCCAACCCAACTGAAAGTAATGGGAGTTTTCTATAACTTCAGTTGGTGCAGTATCAAATCTACATGGTCAGAGAGGGGTTAGGGTCACAGATCACAGGTTTTGTGTTTTCTTCCCCTGATCATCACTCAGGAACCTTGTCCTTACACAGGAACATCCTCCATCACAGTCTCTTACTGGAGTTTTGTTCTAGAAAATTAAAAAAGGCCTTGGTTTTCTTAACAAATCATGCTTAAAAAAAAAATAAGCCATCATGTGAAATTTCACAGAACTTGGTTTGCTAAAGTAACTAGAAGAGCTACAAAGAGTTTCAACTATCATTTAGAGGGGATAAGACAATTCATGGTTTAGAAACTGATTTCTCAAAGGAGGAAAGAAGCAGCTCTCATCAGAGAGAGACCCAGGGTCACTTTTATCCCCTAACTGCACCCCACCACCACCCACCCCTGCCATGGTTTTGGCCTCTGGCTGCCCAAACAGATCAGCTGCAGAAGTCTCCAGGCAGGCTTTGCCTGGGTGGCCCCTGTGCCTCAGGCAGTCCCTGCAGACCCTCTGGTCCCACCTCCATCAGCTGCCTCTTTGAATCTATTGACCATGGTGTCAGAGTAATGAGGCAGGAGTTGTCTGTGCAGCCACTGACTCCATTATCTCACACAATATCAGGAGTGAAAAAATGGCTGCTGGGTTTCTTAATGGTCTGCCAGAAGAGGCTTGTCGATAATAGTTCTTTAGTTGGGTTTGCTGGAAATTACAGCCGTCTCCTCTGCTCCAGCATCTTGCAGTTCTGCGGGAAATAGTTTTGAAACAGCTTCTCCAGCCTTAGGAATAATGAAAAAAAAAGCAAATTTTTCCATGTTGAATGTGCTTTCCTCTCTCTCAAGCAACAATAAATGAGACTCTCTGGTTTCTTATCTCTCACTCTCCGGCCTTATTATTTAGGAGTCAGTAATAGCAAGACCCTCTCTGGTTCTCAGTTGCAGTTTTGGATTTATTTGACTGATCCCAGCACACTCCTGGATCCCCGACTGCAGCTCACTAATGCACATCTCAGCAGCACCCTGTGACACGGGGCACTGTCAAAGGGATGAGCAGCTGAAAATCCTGCTTCTGTCATGTTCCCTCTGAGCTGAAGTGAGCACAGCATCAGCACGTCCTGCTCCCCACAGAACCTTCCCCAGGTCCCAAGCTGGGCCATGCAATGCTGCACAAGCCTCTTGATCTCACACAAGGTGCAATAATTGCCTAAAAATCCCCACCCCTGCTGTAACTGAGCCTGTGCAGGGTTCTGTCCCTGTTATGAGAGTTCTTTGTACCACTGTTGGCAGCTTTTTTTCCCATGTTTTTCTTGGGGAAAAAAAAAAAAAAAGAGACCCCGGGTGTGAACTGTTGGCTTGTTTAGTGCAAAACCAGTCTCATCTAAAGCTTGTATGAAATTTCTTGGGGGACAGAGACAGCTTATTTGAATCTGAGCTCTTCCTTTGACTTAAGTGGACTCATGCCGCATTACACCAAGTGCAGTTCTGATTTGGGGTATTTAATTCATTTCTTCTCTGGGTCTTGAGCTGGCCATCTCCTGAGATATTTTTTGCAAGTTGTCCCTTACTCTGGGTTCCAGGGAGAAATAAACTCTGCCTTGTATTATTTTAATGACATGCAAAACTCTTCTAGGCATTTCCCACCACTAATCAAAAGAGACAGACTCTCTCTTACCTCAAAATCTTCAGTAAAAAAACCTGTCAGGTAAAGCTGGAACTGCAGACACTGCATCGGTGTGGTTGCCTGGACATTTGGCAAGGGCAGGGTCTGAGGGGGAGGGATGGCCAAACTCAAACATGGCACCTGTGTTGTGGGAGTAGGTGGTGGGAAAACTTCAGACTTGACAAACAGCAGACAAAAAGTCCTGCATCATCCCTCACAGCCAGCTGTGCAGCAGGATGTATTCTATTCAAGAAGCAGCAGTGAACCAGGAGGAGCAGCCTGAGGGTGGAGCACCTACGAAACTTCCAGACAGAAATGTTAATATCATCTATAGGATCCAGGGAAGCCACTGACTGGACATACTGTGAGAAGAGAATAGATTTCTGTATGGCTCGAGTTAAAAATATAGAAAATGGAGGACAGAAGGCATGCCAGTGGGATGGCCAGGAATCATAGAACAGTCTGAGTTGGAAAGGGCCCTCAAGAATCCTTGAGCCCAAATACTGGCTTTACAAAGGAAAACCCCAAGTATCACTCCATGTGCCTGAGAGTGTTGTCCAAACACTTCTTGAGCTCTGTCAGGCTTGGTGCTGTGACCACTGCCCTGGGATGTTCCAGCGCCCAACCACCCTCTGGATTTTCATATATCCAACCTAAAACTACCCCTGACACAGCTCCAGCTGTGTCCTCAAGTCCTGTCACTGGTCACCACAGTGAAGAGATCAATATCTGCCCCTTCTCGTCCCCTCACAAGGAAGTTGTAACTGCAATGAGGCCTCCCCTCAGTCTCCTGTTCTCCAGGCTGAACAGACAAAGCGTCCTCAGCTTCCCCTCACACGGCTTCCCCTCAAGGCCCTTCACCATCTTCGTTACCCTCCTTTGGACACTCTCTAATGGCTTTGTATCTTTCTTACATCATTGTGGTGCCTGCCCAAAACTGCACACAGCACTTGAGGTGAGGCAGGAGAAGACTGGCAGAGTGGTGTTTGGGGCGGGCTGGAGGCAAGGAGTGTGGGACGCATAAAGAAAGCTACAGGAGGGAAGCATTGCCAAGTCCTTAGCTGATGCCATGTGTCTGCCACAGCACGGAAAAGCATCCAGAAAGTGGCAAGTGGTGGAAGGTAGGAGGAACCACAAAAGAGGGCAAGGGAGTGGTGATGGGGAAGGGATTCAAGATGCAAAAAGCAGATAGAAACGTTTGTTCATAAAGAAAATCTCCACCAATGCTTGGGAAGCCAAGAGGAACCACTTCCAGAAGAAACACTCTGGAAAACAACAAAATAACTTCCTCTGAATCAAATAGCTTTCATAGAAACTATGAATGACAGGACTCAATAAAAGGTTGATTTTTGTGTGAATAAGTTCACCTTCTTTTAAGCTCTCAGGCTAAAACTCCAGCTACTTGCAAGGCCTGCCAGGCCCTCTCTCCTGTCCTCCAGCCAGCAGGCCGAACACACGTTTGATGTCATCTCAGTGCATGCAAGGCCAGAAAGGACTAAAGACTGTTTCCTGTCTGTAGACTTCTAAACACTGACCATCTTTTAAACTTGGCAGTTGGTCTTTTTAAAAAATGGTTCCCACACAGCAAAGCTGGGAATTCTTTGCCTCATCTTTTATCCTGCGTTTCTTCCTGAGTTTTTTCTCAGACAGAGACAAACCCCTCACTAATGAAGTCTCCCATCTACTTCCAGGCATTTTGTCCTGGATCAGTCCTTTAACAGGGTTAAACTCAAACCATTAAAAAGCCAAGCGAATTCAACATGCACATATTTGCCAGACAAATTGAATTTGCTTTCACTCAGTTAATTAGGATAAGCTTCCATTCTCACATCAACTGTTCTGCATTCGTATACAGACACGGCCTCCTCTTCTTCTCCCTGCAATTACCAGCAGAAGGCCAGCAGATTTGCAGACATACACCTCATGGCTCATTCAAAACCACCTTCTGGTTCTCACAAGACTCCTCCTAGACTTTGATATCCAACACCTCCTGGAGAAGGCATCTCAGTTATCATGGTCACATCTCAGGCCTTCAAAAGAAAAACCTAAAAAAAACCTAAGGAAAAAAAAAAAAAAAAGAGCAGACGAGAAATCACTCAAGGGAGAAGGAAGAAAGAAAGTTTTTTAAAAAGAAAACATCTTTCTTTCTTTTCACCTTGCCCCAAACAGGTAGCTTCAACCCTGTCATAGGCCAGCACAGATTAGTTTAGGGAATCAGAAACAAGAAGTGGCCTAGACAACATCCATCCCAGGACTTGGTGGTGCTGCGGTTGTTACCCCGTCTCAGTGGCAGGATAGTCACATGCACCTGTCTTTCAATGTCCTTCACTCTGTGCCAAAGCACAGAGCCACAGGATACTATTAATTTATTATTATTATTATTGTCATCCAAAGTTTCCTGTTTGCTGTATCCTAAGGCACTCCCAACAAGCGGTTATTCAAAGAGGGGAGCACAGTTCACAATGAACACCTTTCTTTTTTCAAAATTTAAACATTATATCAGATCTTCACCTTTTCTTCCCCTTCTCCCCCACGTGTTCCAGAGGCCTGAAGTGCAATGTTGTTGCTTTTAGCTGCACTAAGATCTGCAGAATAAGGCCAAATTCACTCGCCTACCCTCATCAACTTAGCCCAGTTCTTCTAAGATAGATGCAGGCTCACAGGGGCCTAAAGCATTGCAAAAGCTGAATCTTAATCAGAGATATTTGGTTATAGCAAGGTCCCAAGAACATCCTTACCTACCGGCAATCTTTGTCTTTCAACTCTTCTTCCATGTGTTTTCCTTTGAATCTAAGTCCATGCAGCTTCTTAATCAAATCACAAAATAATCAGCTCGTGATTACATTTTAAGGGATAAATAGCACATGACCAGCATTAATCACTCATTACATCCCATGTGGGAGGCTCATTCCCAAAGACTTCCAATAAAATCTAGAAAGTGCTATGTTTTTCCTTGAACACAGTGGCCTTCATCTGAATCAAATGGATTTTTTTCCTCACGTCTAATTTGTTAACACTGCAGATCTCAGAATAGATATTGGCAATGTTGCTAATAAAAACATTTTAAAGTTATTACCCTCATTGAAGTCCTATAGGATTTTCTTAAAGCTAATGCAATTCCCCCAGACTCTAATGGTTAAACCGCACTTTTCGAATCATCTTACAGGCGTATCATTGCCATTACTGTACTTATTGGTTTCCTTAAATACCAAAATATATCTAGAAGGAGAAAGAGATTGTTTAAGCAGGCACATTTCCCACAAAACATTGTATTAACCACGCTCTAGCATAGCTCTAAAATCGATAGATTTGTATCTGGGAGACAAGAGCAGGAAAGGTCAGGGGGCGGGTTATTGTGAACTAGTTGGTGATCAATCCTGGCTGAAGACATGACTTTTCAGTTCCTATACTACAGAAAACCCCAGCCCCCACCACATTTTGTTGTGTTGTGCTTTTCCCATTATGCAATGTAGTTTTAAGAAGTGCACCCTACAGATTGTGACTGCTTTACTAATATTCTCATCAAGCCAAAGTGTTCAGTTGTTGCAGCACAGTGGGTGGAGGGGGGGATATAATCTTTAAAAATAGATCCTAAAGTCTTTACTTAGATTGCAAAAAAATTTCTTAAAAAAATTTTTTAAAGAAATCCAAGCTACCACACACTCCCCCATTCGTCTGAAAGTGATTTGTTGGCAAGAATAGAAATTTCGTTTCCAAGGTACAGTGAAAGAGCATAGAGACAGCCTGAGGAATGGGATAAATATGCCATATTTCTCAGTTACACAAGGTGCTGTAGCTAAGGGGAGAGGCAAAGGGGGTACCAGTATGAAGCTGCTTGCCAAAAACGCCCCAGAACATTTGCATGTAATGCCTTGTGTTGGAAAGTGGAGTACAGGTGTGACTCACTGCTGAGGCAGCCGTGCCAGCCGCTCTGCACAGACCCTGCAGGGCTGAGCGATCCTTTACAGCTTGCTCAGACGAATTCCATGTGCCAGCTGCTCCTTGAATGGGGACAGGCTCCCTCCAGCTTTCACAGAAGGACCCAGTGACACTTGCATTGCTTGTGATCCTTCAATGGGTCTGAATCCTGCAGGAGTTTCTGGCAGCGCTGGTGCCTTTGCTGCAAAAATCGGTATTTAGAGAGATGCAGCCCTGCACGGCCCTTTCACAGGCTGTCAGCTCTCCTTGCCTGCAGAAACACAGCCAGAACTGCCAGATGTTCCAAGGGACAGGGAGAGTTTCCATATGCACCTGACGCCAGGAGAGGGATGGTGAAAAGTTGGGTGTAGGGACATGAAACCCAGATCCTTGGGGTGCCTGTTCCCTACAGAGCCTCTTGCAAGAGAAGAGGAATTTAATTCCACCTTAATTTGCACACAGCTCTGAGGCTCCTGCTGAGCCTGGGGCAAAGCATCAGACGTTGTGGGAGAAGGGTTTGGATGAGCAGTCATTTCACATGCTGAGATGCTTTGTGGGAGTCACAGCCTATGACAGGATGAATTTCACAAAGACAGGAGCATTCTCAGCACTGTTTTCCATTGAGATGTCTGTTCTCATGCTCAGCCTGTAGACCAGAGGCTCTCAGGTGGATGCCCACACATTCTCCAGGTGCTGGGGTCAAGCCTGCCTGGGCTCCTGTTGCAGCTTGGTCTTTGCCAGTTCTCCACACAGGGTCCCTTTTGCTCCTGTGCACCCAGCGGGTCCTGGTAGCCAACTGCAAAGGGGACATTGCCACCTCAGATGGCGAGTGGGGCTAAACTGGATTGTGAACGAGACAGAAATGAGAGATAAGAAAACAACACAAGTGTTGGAGAGGAGAGAGCAACGTGCTTCAGGCTACCATGACTGGAGTAGCCCTGGGAAGGCTCCAGTATGTGAAGTAAAGACCAGGCTAACTGTGTCAACCACTTTTTCATGCCTCATTTTGAGGTTGACTTTGTGACCCAGGTTTCTTTGCAAAGTCCTTTCTCCAGAGACAACTTTTAGCATAAAAAATTGCTTTACCTGTCAGTCAATCAATCAGCCTCATGGATGTTAAACCCTTACTGAGTTTAATAGCCCTTACTGGGCTATTACCTGCAAACTGATAGACAACACTGCATAGTGGCCAATACATTTCATTCCAACTTCTTCCCTTCAGAAATCAGATATCTCAGCTCCTTCTTATGCAGAGAAGCCCCTCAACCCACATTTCCCATTCCACAGCCCATGTGAGCTTCTGCTCAAGCTTGTGGTGATGTGAAGGTCAACCGAGGGCAAGGAGATGCCCTGGATGCACTACAGAGAAAACACCCAAAGACATTCACAGATATATATTTTCTTCTCCTGTGAAGTATTTTTGCATTCCTGGTTTATCCCATAAAAACTCCCAGCCCTGGACCCTTTGCTTTTCCCAGATGGGCCCAGCTGGAAGCATCTACAAAATTCTGTGATAGTGTGGGGAAAAACACCAGCTCTCCAGCCTGTGGGAATGCTGGGGGAAAGGATGAAGAGTTTGAAAGATATCAAGGCCCAGACATATCCTTCTGTGAACAGCCTACAGTGTAGCCAAAGCTTCTTGCAGGTTATTTTGAATTGCATCCTGTAAGTCAATAAAAGAAAAAAGAGACAGACATATGTGGGGGTGCGCTGCCCCCGCCACCTTCTTGTTCCCATAACCCCCCTGTTCCCGCCACGCAGGGACGGTGTCCCCGCCCCCACTCCCCAGTATATATGGTGTTGCTGAGCCCTGCTCAGCGCTCTTCATCCCCCGCTCCCCTGTGTCCCTGGAACCTCCGCTCCCCAGAATAAACCTGCCTGAAGAGCCATTCCTGCCTCTTTCACTTCCTCCTGCGCCTTTAAGACCGGAGGGAAGACTCGGGCCCACCAGATCGCCGCAGCAGCCCCGCCTCAGCACGATCCAGCCGTGCATTGCCCTAGAGCACCGCAGCCAGAGAGTGCGTGCACACGCTCGGGCCGTGGGGGCAGGCGTCTGGGAGCGAGCCCCTGAACTCCCTCCCGCAGACTAAAGCGGCGGCCGACCATCTCGCGAGCCACTGCAAAGATCCTGCCGCTTCTCTCCGGGAGAGAGAACGCAACAGACATAGGACACCAAGCACACTTCTTGTGCCTCCGCCTAAAACCACAGCACAGAAATCCCCTTGCTCAGTGATGCCCTAGCTCTGGCATGGCAATGGGCTGCACAGCACTGATCTACCCCTTGAGCAGAGATATTTCTCTGGGTTACTTCTCGAGGCTGAGAAACCCCTCACCCAACACCTGAGATCTAGAAGGCCATAAGCAATATTTCACATTGGGCCTAAAAGTGCATTGTATGCCAGCACCTTTTAAATATATCCAGCTATAGCTTAATTATTTGAAGTGTAGCAAGTAGTGGAGTGCTTGACCACTTTATAAATTACTTTCGAAATCATTGTCAAATCACTGTCTAAATTATCATTCAAATCATCACCTAAATCACTGTTAAATATTTGTCCACTCATTGTCAACTCATTGTTAAAACTGTTTAACTAACATTCAGTTGTTGCTTAATCACCAACTGATTTTCACTCAATCACCAATTAATTTCCATCTGATCATCATTTGATCATTAATAAAAACTTTAAGTTAACCCCACAGCTATGGCTTCTCATAATTCTCCTGTGACAGAAGTCTCAAGGGCAAGCTGAGAGGACATGGTTAAGCAAAGCAATTTTGGCACATTTAGCCCCAAACCCCCCAGCTGTGCCCAAAGGTCACCTCACTGAAACACCACACTCCCTGTGGAGCGTGGAACTCCACTGAAGCTGAGCTGGAAATGCATATGATTGATAATACAGATAGCATCTAATGGTTGGGTTATTTTCCTTTAATAAACCTTTCCTGAACCCAACTATTTTTCCTTTCTGTGTCCCCACCCCTCATCCTGCTTCCGCCAATAAAGGCATTTCCTATTGCAGCCACAGGAATACTCCATCACTGCACCAAAATTTCCTACAGCCTTCCCAACATTTGTCCTCGGAAGCGCCTGGATCTGTATGAAGGCTTTCACACACCTGAACAGCTCACAGAAAAACTAGGAGAAGAGCTCAGCAAGATGTTGAAAAGCCAAGCAGCAGGTAGCTGGGTCAGCTCTGCTCCTGGTTCCCTGACAGCAGTCGGCGTAAACCTCTGTGGGGTGGAGGGTGGGGAGTGGAGGAGGGAATGGGGCATCCCTATGTTGAAGCAATGCTCTGTCTCCTCTCCACTCAGCCATCACAAGTTTCAGCTCCAGGCTGTTGTTTTGAAATCCCTAGTTTTCATGGTGTGTTTATTAATTTGAGCAGACAAAGCATTGGGTAGATGAAATAGCTTATTAACTTTCAGGAGAGTTACGCTGCATCCTGATTATACAATTTAGATATTTTGTTGCAGAACTATACTAGGTTTGGGGATGAAACCACCTTTTTAATTTTTTTTTTTTTTCCGATGAGTATGAACATGGGTTATTCGTGGGTGGAGGAACATTATTGTTGCAAGCCTGGACTGTGCCCGGTCTCACCTGGAACAGGGGGAAAAGGTGTAGCTCCAGTGACGTGGTGAGTGCTGCCATTTGTGTTCTGCTCACTGGAAAGGTCCCACCCAAGCCCTGTTTGTACTCAGTGAGCATGGGGTGTCCCTGCTGTAGAGATAAGGGGGGAACACTGGGATGGCACTGCAGGACTGGCAGTGCTCGTGTGGCCCATCCGAGGGCTCGAGGGATCAGTGCAGGTGATTTCAGGCTGCACTGTGCAGCTCCTGGGGGAAACAGCAGCACTGCTTTTCAGAAGGATTATTTTTCATTTGATTTCACTTTTTCTTGCCAGTAAAAGATTCCTGCAAACACCGAGCTTTTAAATTAAAGGGAGTTAATGAAAGTGTACCTGTGGTAACTATTACCAGATCCCTTGTACATCCAACAGTCGCATTAAGATGATTTCTTATTATCTCTAAATCCATTCCAGAGGTATGTTCTTGCTGTTACAGCCCTCCTGTGCACCATTGCAGGTGCAGGTTTGCTGCCCAGCATGGCAGATAAAATACTGTCCAACTGTGTTGCTACAGCCCTGACTTGGATTTTTATTTTTTTTTTGTCTGAGACAGAGGAGCTGGGGCTTACCAGGAGCCCTGCTCAACCTTGCCTGTGGATAAAGCATGTTCTTGTACCCACATCCCCTGGGCATGCCTAATGCAAATGGATACTTCACCTAAAAGGAGAGATCTTTTGTTCTAAGAACAGCAGTGCAGTTTTCAGCTGAGACTGTGCTGCGTTGTATGAAACAATATCAAACAAGACAGAAATGGAATATTATTTTAGTGTAGATAAGGCTGCCGCAGCCACTCCAGTCCCCTGAATGGGTTAGGCAGGGTTTGCTAGCAAGGCAGACTATCCAAAATATATTTGGTGCATTGTCAGCTACAGGTAACCCATGAAATTCACATTTTCATAGAGCAATCACTTCATTTTGATTGAACCAGGCTTTCATCCCTGAGCTCTTCTCTCTGATACTGATGGGGAGTTTTGCCACTCTTTTAGTTTTGGTCCAATTCTGAGTCATCACAGTTTTTTGGGGGGGGATATTTCTTTACTGAGAGGTCAGGTCAAACACTGGAAGCAGCTTCCTAGAGAACTGGTCAGTGCCCCAAGCTTGGCAGTGCTTAAGAGTCATTTGGATAACGACCTTAATAACATGCTTTAAGTTTTGGTCAGCCCTGAAGTAGTCAAGCGGTTGAACTGGATGACCATTGTAGGTGCCTTCCAACTGAAATAGCCTCTTCTCTCTTCTCTCTTCTCTCTTCTCTCTTCTCTCTTCTCTCTTCTCTCTTCTCTTCTCTTCTCTTCTCTTCTCTTCTCTTCTCTTCTCTTCTCTTCTCTTCTCTTCTCTTCTCTTCTCTTCTCTTCTCTTCTCTTCTCTTCTCTTCTCTTCTCTTCTCTTCTCTTCTCTTCTCTTCTCTTCTCTTCTCTTCTCTTCTCTTCTCTTCTCTTCTCTTCTCTTCTCTTCTCTTCTCTTCTCTTCTCTTCTCTTCTCTTCTCTTCTCTTCTCTTCTCTTCTCTTCTCTTCTCTTCTCTTCTCTTCTCTTCTCTTCTCTTCTCTTCTCTTCTCTTCTCTTCTCTTCTCTTCTCTTCTCTTCTCTTCTCTTCTCTTCTCTTCTCTTCTCTTCTCTTCTCTTCTCTTCTCTTCTCTTCTCTTCTCTTCTCTTCTCTTCTCTTCTCTTCTCTTCTCTTCTCTTCTCTTCTCTTCTCTTCTCTTCTCTTCTCTTCTCTTCTCTTCTCTTCTCTTCTCTTCTCTTCTCTTCTCTTCTCTTCTCTTCTCTTCTCTTCTCTTCTCTTCTCTTCTCTTCTCTTCTCTTCTCTTCTCTTCTCTTCTCTTCTCTTCTCTTCTCTTCTCTTCTCTTCTCTTCTCTTCTCTTCTCTTCTCTTCTCTTCTCTTCTCTTCTCTTCTCTTCTCTTCTCTTCTCTTCTCTTCTCTTCTCTTCTCTCTTCATTGGACTCACAAGCACAAGGTTCTCCACAAGCACAAGCTGAGGGTGGCTGATCAATGTCCTCCCTTGCTCATGTCACTGGGGTTGTTACACACCCCAGCTGTCACTGTCTGCAGCTCCAGAGCCTCCTCTCTTAATGTGAATTACAGTATCCACAAGACAGAAGCTTGAAAACAGTTAGGAGTTGCCTTTTTATCTTCAGGTGAAAGTGAGAAAAAGAACTGCTGAAGTGTTTCCTCCTGGGAAAGACTGTGGACTAAAAATAAGCTTTGGGTCAAAGTAAGCCAAGCCATATGTACATATGTGTGAGGCAGTTGTCTTCCACTCCTGAGCTCTGTGGGTTGGTCTGAGGAACTCTGTCCTTCTAGGCAAGACTCTGCCCCCAGATCCCATCCCACCCTCCCCTGGACACAAGCGATATTTGGGATGTTCTGAATATGGCAGAGAGCCACCAGTGCTTTGGTGCCATGGAGCTGGGGTTGGCTGTGCCTATCTGCGGTGCCAGGGCCTGATGTGCCCTGTAGTGTTTGGAAGAGGAGCTGGGAACCCCATCACCGGTGCTGAGTGAGATGTGGCATTTAGCGAAGCTTCACTCTTCCTGCATGGCAGCGCTTCACATTCAGCATTTCACATGAAGCACTGGGACTGAGTATAAAGATGTTGTCACTAAGCAACAAAACACGGATTTTGCAGGAGAAAGTAAGGTGATACTAAACCTCCTCTCCCCCTGCCTCCTCTCCCATGCGCCAAGGCCACCAGAATCAGCCTTACCTGTGTGGTGGTGGGGAGCCAGCAGGAGGACTGGTGGACGAGGAAAGAGAGGACAGGAGTATTGTGGACTGATTCAAACCAAATGTGCCAGGTGTGAAGGGAGAGCCCAGGCAAACAGGAGTCTTACTGTTCTCTCAGTGCCTAACCTTGAAATCAGGCAGGCAGCAGAGCAGGGCAGGAGGTGGACAAAGCCATGAGAGGCACTTGAGCACAGAGAGGGGAGACTTCATCAGCAGCACAGGACTCAGGACTCTCTCTGAGCATTCCAAACCCAGGGTTTGGATGAACAGGAAAAATGGTATGGTCTACTTGCAGAAAAGTGACACTGGGAACAGTGAGGGGCTATGAAATAAATAAATAGATCTGATGTCAGAAAAAAATACCCTGAAACTAAAATTCTAAAGAAGCAAGGGGAAAAAGAGGTTTGGAACTGATCAACAGAGCAGTGAGCAAGACTGGTGCAGGGGCTTTTTCAGTATTGAAAGTTGATGCCTGCCTGGTCTGTGATCTGTGCCCAGCATCACTGCTCTTTGCATTGCCACCAAAACAACCAGCCAATGTCCCCAGCACGACGAGCAGAGGCAAACTGACCCCAGTGATGGTGATGGGTGGCATGCTTCCATTAGTGTTGTGCAAGTGCAAACAGATAGAGCGTCACCTCCCAGCTGCCAAAACACTGCTGCCTTATCTACAGTGCAGCCAGGGGTGCAGGGAACAGAGAGAGGGAAAATATGACCGTGCTCATGCAGGAATAGCTCAAAAAGCCCCTCAGATGAGGGTCTCATCAGAGCAGGCTTGCACAAAGCCGAGATAAAGCTGCTGCAGGTTTCCTTCTTCCCCCGGACATTTCACATCGGTGCTCCCCAGGAGAGCTGTATTTCCCCATCATGTGGCTCCTTGCTGACAGGCTGCCTGGTGCCCTGCTCGCCCAGAAGGTCACCGTGCACCTGGCCCGTGGCGGGTGTAGTGAAAAGGAAAAGTACTGGGAATGAGCCACAGTCCTCATGTTTGTACCATAGAGGCTGAAGAGTCCATGTACAAACCTGAACCTCATGGAACTGCATCCTGGATGCAGAGGGAAAGGGGTTTGCTCTGTCTTATCTCCAAAGAAATGAGTCTCCTGTGCTCGGAGTTGGTGTTCAGAGGTATCTCCCTTGGTCCTTCGAAACTTTTAAACACATTTGCTAACTTCATCCATGTTTGATGAGACAGGACATGGGGATTTATAGGACAAGGGGAAATGGCTTTAAACTTAAAGAAAATAGGTTTAGATTGCTCATTAGGAAAAAATTCTTTACTGTGAGGGTGGTGAGGCCCTGGCACAGGTTGCCCAGAGAAGCTGTGCATGCCCCATCCCTGGAAGTGTTCAAGGGGGGCTTGGAGCAACCTGGTCTAGTGAAAGGTGTCTCTGCCCATGGCAGGGGGGTTGGAACGAGATCCTAAAGGTTCCTTCCAACCCAGGTCATTCTGTGGTTCTGATTTATCTCATCTGAATGCACTGGTCTGCTAAGTGGATGTCTCCATGTCAACACGTCACCTTGGCCTCTCTTTACAGCCACTGGGAAAAACCAGGCATTTCAGGTTGGAAACTTTTCTGATGCAGGGTGGGTGTTTCCTTAGAGATCCCCCTTGTCCTGTGGATTTTTTGGGAAGCACAGATCATGTGGGTCCTGTTCATATCCAGTGTTTTTAAATAAAGAGGTTTGGGTTAATAACAACACTGATCTCTCCCGTTGTTTCTCTCAACAGAGCTTGTGTGAGCCCAAGCCCCCAGTATGGACAAGATTTAGAGGACGTGATTTTATATTGAAACCAACAGCAGCAACATTTGGAGAGTACACAAAAAGGAAAATCTGTGAGATTTACCCAATACTTGTGTTGAAAATAATATCCCAAAGCATTTGCACCTATTTTGTCTTATTTTTGTGCTAAATTTAAATGCACATTATCCACCTATGACCACAGGCAAGTGGCTTACATTGATACACAATTCAAATGCTACAGACCAGGGCCAGGTCCCTGCAGTGCCCTCCTCAAGAGACTTGTAAAGACACAGCCCTGGCCAGGACTTCAGCCAAGAGAGGAAAGACAAGAGCATCTTCTTTCTCTTCCACTTGTAAAAAGAGTCTTGTGAGACTCAGCTCTGCACAGCAATGAGAGATGGGATGGGATGGGATGGGATGGGATGGGATGGGAGATGGGATGGGATGGGATGGGATGGGATGGGATGGGATGGGATGGGATGGGATGGGATGGGATGGGATGGGCAGGCTTTGCGCCTTCCTCCAGGGTTTATAGAGGATGTCATGCTAGGGAAGGAGAAACTCTTACCTGGTCTGCCTTGTGCTGGGGGTCTGCAATGGTGGCATTTTCTCTGGTGACATCTTCCATGTAAGCCAACCCCCAGAGCTGGCCGTAGGGTTCATTTTAATAAATTTAGTTATCCTGTTCAAGTCTTATTTCATGGTTCTTCTGTTCTCCTCTTTGCTTAATTTACATTACTTTTGCACTTGTGCTCTCTCCAGGGACCTACAGATACCCTGGCTGGCAAGGTGATATCCTGCTGGGGTGACATCCTTCTGCATCCCTGGAGTCCATACCCCCAAAACACACAAACCACATTTGCAGCAGAGGGGAGCATATCCAAATATTGTATGTGTTCCATAAAGCTTTTTAATTCTCAGGGGCCTGTGGCCTTTCTCAAGCCAGAGGTGAGGAAAAACACAATCATTATTAAACTGGTGAATTGAGAGTTGTGGGGGGGTGTTGGTGTTTTGTTGGTTTAGGGTTTTTCAGGGAAAAAAAAAGGATGAAAGGGGCAAAAGTTCCCAGTTTTACAGTTCCTAAGGTCACACGTCATATTAAGGTTCCATTTAGAAAGAGCACATAATTTCTTGATACATGTTGAGGTGATTGATGAATCATTTATTGTGTATTGCTATTGAACTGCTGGTCTCCAGAGCTGTGATTTAACCATCTATAATACCTGCAGCTGCCGTGGACACGGCCATCGATAATGCTGGAACACAAAGTATTTGTGTGCATAACGTGCTTACCACATCTAACATTTATGAATGCTTTATAAACAATTTATAAATGAAATCTTAATATACAGCGTAACCTAATTTTAATGCTGTGGCAGTTACATAACCCATTTCACCTTGATTCATCTCACTTAACTTCGGGCACCCTGTGGAGGTGTGTCTGTTTGTAGCCCTGTACCACTTCCCTCTGCATTTTTTTCTCTCCCTTCCTCCCACCGCTCATTTACCCCTGATCTGCCCCAAAAGTTCTGGTCTGGGATGTTGCAACCTCACAGGCTTCTGTGTGGTGATGCAGCTTCACATCAACAACTCACTCACGTGTGCACACTCCAAAGGAAAACACTCCCCTGCCTTTTCTTTCCCCTTTTCAACCCAAACCCATTGAATGGGTTCAGCCTCGTGTGGCCACACAAAGAGGTGAATCAGACAAAGGAATGGGGAGGGAATGGCACCTCTACTGTGAATCTGAGCTGTTGGGAAAGGAGCTGGAAGGCAGATGCCTGAATCAGACCATGGCATCACTTCAGCCATCGGCCTGGACCAGTTTGTGAGAACATGGGCAGACTTTGGAGAGAAGAAGGGCCCACTTTCTGACACAGATTAGTGGTGACATCCTCATGGTCATGAACAAGATGCTTATTGTTAAACTGTTTCAATAGTTGGCCTGATTTCTCTCTGGCAGTGTCTACACTGTTCAAGCTGAATCCAGGCTGAAGAGGGGTTGAAATCACCCTTCTCCAGCTTTCTCATGGCATCAGAGAACACTGGGCCATAACAAATTCTCTGCAGAGGATGCACTGTTCCCTCATCACAGAAATGGTGCTGTGCTGCCTCGTTGTTAACATATGCCTTCCCTTATGCCAAGTGATTTCTGAGCAGCTCTGAGGAGTTTTCCTGTGGCTGTGAAGACAGAGAGGCTGGGAGGATATGCAGGCACCAGCCCTTGGGGCAGAAACACTTGGAAGAGCAATGGCAAGCAGGAGGTGGCTGAGCACTGCTTTGCCTGGTGCACAGTGACTGGGGACAGCACTGGGGACAATGCGGCTTCCCAGGCAAGCCTGTGCATCTGATTTACACCTCCAGGGTGCATTTCTGTGGTTGGTATAGACACACACTGAGCACATCTTGGCCTGTAAGGATCTTCTGCATCCCCAGACTTGATAGATACAGTACCAGATTTTGGTGAGATGCCTTCTCCCTGTACCAGGGTTCCAGGGAGCCACTGCTGATGGCCCATGCAACACATTGGCATGTGGGCCTCCATGTTAAATTTGCAGGTTCAGATGAATTGCAGGTTCAGATGAAGATTGCCCATCTGGGCACAGGGTTAGCAAATTTCCCAGGCAGACGTGTGACAGAATTAGCTGTCAAAAGAGGGTCTATCGATGTGTTTCTATTGATGTGTTTAACATTAGACACATGTTTGGATATCTTGCTGAATCAGGAACACAGGGACAGTAAGTGAGCAATATATGTTAAATGACATGTCACCTTCATACAAAATTCCACTGGTGTTATGGAATTGATGCATCGTGAATGCAGTGGCCCAAGTATCCTTCCAACAAGAAACATCAGATTGTAACAAAATAGGCAAGATCCTGTTCAACTGAAATAGCGCAAGGTGCTTTAAAGAGAGGATATATGAGTCAAACTCCACTTTACCAACTGAAATTGGGTTTGAAGCATTTTTCTCCCCAACATGAACAAAGTGTTAGGAGGGCTCTAACAGAGATGCAGAGGAAGGAAAAAAAGAAAGGGACAAGTTGATCTTTTCTGTTGGGACCAAACAAAGAAAAGCAGAAAAGTGCAGTGAGTGGAAGAGTCAGTAGGAAGGATGAGGTGAGAAAGAGCAAGATGAGAGGCTAAGAGCTGAAAAGATGCTGAACAACCCAAGAACCCTGACCTAACCTGCAGAAAGAAACAGCTATCATGAAACACTTGACACAAAAATTTCGTCCAGATCTGTGTGTCTTCTATATTAAGAAAAGAGCACTAGTGTTTTCAAAGCTCTGTAGAGCAGCTACCTGTATGAAATCCTTCGAATCCCCCCTGCGCCCACACAGCCGAGCTGCGAGCCCAGAGCTCCAGAAGGGTTGGTTCCATCCCAGGGAGCTGGCAGCCAGCACTGCTCTGGGGTGTGCAGTGCAGGTAGGATGGATGCACAGCCCCATTCCAGGGACAAAGTACCCACACCCAGGAAGTGCCCACAACCAGGAAGGGAGGGTGCAGCTGGCTCTCACTAAGGAAACCTTAAGAGCTTCTAGATTAGGAATCCAAACACAGGAGCCCCAGGACTGACAGAAGGAGCTCAAACAAGGTTGGGCACCAAATGGTTTTTAAGTCCTTGCAGTCAGTCTTCCAAGATGGCCCTTCCAGCCTTTGAGCTGTTTCTTAAAGGATGGAAAGGGTGATAGAATCATGGAATGGTTTGGGTTGCAAGGAATATTTACAGGTCTAGTTCCAACCCCCCAGCAATGAGCAGGGGCATCCTCGGGTTGCTCAGAGCCCTGAACAACCCAACCTTGAATGTTTCCAAGGATGGGGCAGCCATCACCTCTCTGGGCAACTGGTGCCAGGGCCTCACCACCCTCAACATCAATATTGGGACACTGAGGCATTTCACAGAGTCACAGATTAAGCCAAGTTGGAAGGGATTCACAAGAATCAGCAAATCCAACTCCCACCCCTTCACAGGACCATCCCCAAGAGTCCTACCATGTGCCTGAGAGCATTGTCCAAACATTTCTTGAGCTTGGTCAGGCTCGGGGCTGTGACCACTGCCCTGGGGAGCCTGTTCAGTGCCCAGCCACCCTCTGGGTGAAGAGCCTTTTCCTAATACCCAACCTAAACCCTCCCCAACACAACTTCTGACCATTTGTTGCCTTCCATGTGATTGCTGCTTTCTCCCCTCAGCTGACAGTGAATAGGCACTGACACAGGAGCCACACTATGGAGCACACGTGGTTCACCAGCTCTGAGCTCATCTAGGAAGAAAAGTTTGAGTGAAGCTGAAATTTCAGTACCAGGATCCAACACATTCTTTCAGAGACACAATACAGCATCAAGAGATATCAGCAAAACCACACAAGAACACAGCCAAGAACTACGGACAGAAGACACTGGCAGAGGTGTAAATAACAAGACACAAGTATTTATTCAGTTAAAGTTACATAACTTATGCTTCTCCAGTGCATTCATATATGGGATCAACATCTGCTCTCAGCAATGGCCATTTAAATTAGGAATAATTTACTGCAACCACTGGTTTGTATCAGATTTACAATGAACAGTTCAGCTCATCATGTTCAAAATAATTGCTGGGTGTTTCAGAGAAAGAAAAAGAAGTTTTCAGTACCAGGAAAGGAAAGCAGATAAGACAAGTATCACCCTTCTTTCTAGCACTACAAGGACCAGTCCTGACAGCAACCCCAGTGATTTTAAGCACCTTTCCCTCAATCCTTCTCCAAATTACACTAACACTTAAATATCTTCCTTCTGGACAAGTCAAAAATGATCCCCAGAAGGAAGAACTTCTTGTGTTTCATCTGTCTCACCAAGACAAGTAGAAGTGTGAGAAAATTGGGGAAGATATCATAAATGCCAAAAGCAACTAAGCATCCAGGTTGACAAGGAACAGAGTAGTCTACTATATAATGAACTGATAGACCTTTAAGGGTCAGCTCACACATAAGAACTTATATTTATGTGCACATATGGCAGATTTATAATGGCATATTGGATACCTAGAAAATATGCAGCCTGCTTTTGTTGTAATAAAACCTGTTCCCATTCCAACAGCTTCAGTGGGCTGTAGATCAGGACCTTTCATAAATAAAAGGCTCAGGAATGTTGCATCCCAGGACAGGCTCCACAGAACAAGACCCTCTCTTCTCAGAGAACGTTGTCAAAAATTAATTAGAGAATAGTCCCTTAGCTGGGCAAATTGAAGCATGCTGACTGCAACAGCATCTGCTTTACAATATTTTTATTTCAAATGCAGTGTGGCCCTTTTAAAGCCTTAGCTGTATTCCTAGAATCTGGAGATTATCTTCTGGGAACACTGACTAAAACCCAATTTGGATTTTGCAGCAACAGTGTTGTGCAACGTAGTACAGACACTCATGTCAAAACCAAGCTTTTACGGAGAAGATTAACTGCTTTAGCTCCTGCTCTCCTTGGATCTTATTTTTCTGTGTATTGCCTATCCAGTGAAAGAGAATTCAGCCTCATGGCACAACCTGCTCAGCCAAGCTCCACCAACACAGAAAAACAGGCGCAACTCAGCTGTTGGACCCTCTTTCCAGGGGCGTCTCGGACCCAGAACCACTGTGCCAGTCTAGAGCCACTGTGCCAGTCTAAGGAACAGTTTTGTTACTGGGCATGACTGGCTCCTGGCAGAGCAGTAAATCATTGCAAATATATCTTCATCAGGGCTCAGATTTTCATCAGGTCAAGACTGAAAACTTCCACTTTCAAGGCTGAATACAGAGCCACAGCTCAAGCACAAACATTGATAACATTGCTGCAACACAGGTTTTTCGAGATAATACCCTGCATACACTGGAAACACAGCTGCCATGCTACAGCTGTAGTTCCCTCAGGTGAGGAATATATTTAGGATGAACAGTCATTTGCAAGCATGCAATGAATGGTGTTTTCAGCACTGTCTTTCCTATGGAAAACACCAGTCACATCTAAAAGTACCCCTGGGCGTGGTGTGGAGAGCCAGGACTGAGCAGGAAGGCTCAGGCCAGGCATTCAGTGGGGGCCCACGTTTGCACGAATTCTAAAGAAACAAAGAATCCGCAAAGAGGTTGTGCATGTAGATTTAAGTAACGTAGAGCTAACTGGAGTGTCCCTGCCACATCTTGGTGTATCCACCCCCAAAAGGATACTACCA
Source organism: Melanocharis versteri (assembly GCA_013397845.1). Lineage (NCBI taxonomy): Eukaryota > Metazoa > Chordata > Aves > Passeriformes > Melanocharitidae > Melanocharis > Melanocharis versteri. Next base: position 507,834 of record VZTG01003982.1, read on the forward strand.
CCAAATTTAACTATGAGTTTAAGAAAAGACTGAGATAGGTTTTAAATATATGGTCCAGGAAATAACATTTTAATCATAGAGCTAAGACATCTCCCTGCTTTGCATGGGGTAAAACCATGTCTCACTATACAGAAACATTACTCTGAAAAACAGGCTAAATTATCAGTACATTCAATAGCTACTTTTACACTCAGGAATTATATGGCCTTAATTGCCTAATAATTAAAAAAAAAAGAAACTTTCAAGAAAACAAAAAAAAAAAAGGAAAAAAACCAGACACATTTAAAAAGCAGTATATTAGTATGAAAAATCTGATGAGAAGAGTTTGCGAAAAGTCACGAAAAGTTATATTAATGATCTCTGATTAATTCTGGTGGATCTTTAAGTATTTGCAAATGTTTCAAGTCACTGTGGCTGCATAAAACAGAACTGTGAAAGCCCAAATTCACAGGCAAGCCGTAGGCAGCCCAAAAGTTGGCTTATTTATTCTCTCAAGGACAAAACTCTTTTGCTCTTCTTTACCCTCTCTCCTTTCTAGTTCATAGATCTGCCAAACTAAAGGCAGTGACTTTACCAGGAGCAAGTGGCACTGGGCTCAGGGGAGGGAGAGAATAACTGGAGGCACATTTGCTATGCTTACTTTCAGTAACACACTAAAAAGCACTACTACTGCCATTTACTACCAAAGACACCAAATTCTCAGCAAACAAATGAACAAGAACAAGCCAGTGAACAAATCTAACAGAGATCTATACCCCAAGGGAACATGCCATGGGTCCACCACAAACTAGGAGGAATTTCATACAGATACATAAATCTCATTGAAAAATGATCAAACAGGATTATTCAAATTGGATTTAAGACCTTCAAACACATGGCTAAATTCAGCCCTCAAGACCCTTTCAAACCACTGATATCAATGGAGAATATTGAAATATAATGCATATATTAGTATTTTCAAAGGCTTTCTGGAAACAGAGGAAAACTTCAGCATAGTTATAATCTCTCTCTCTCTCTCCTTCCCTCTGAAATTAGCTAAAGCAGCTATCCAAATGACTATCAGCCAATTCAGAAAGTGTTCAGCTGTTCCTCCAAAGTAGAGACTGTGGCCTGGGGTTGGACAGAACCAAGCTGGGGTCAAGCAGAGGATGTGCCAAGCACTGCTGTGTGCTGTGGGTAATCAAGTAGCACACAGTGCATTTACAGCTTAGTTGGGGCCACAGGCTCCGTAGCACGGATGTGGACACTGGGAAGGCAGAGCCAGGACAGAGGCAGCTCCCTGCTGCAGTTGTCTTCATGGAATTTGATATTCAGGTAGAAATCGCCCGTGTAGAGGAAGAGAAGTGCTCCAAAGTACACAGAGTCTTTGGTTGGCTTTACCTGGCAAAGAGAACGTGAAAATCAGTACAAATAAACCATCAACTGCAGTTCACAATTCATTAGCTCCTTCAAATGGTCTCAGAGTATTCTAGATTCACATCATAATAATGCTTTCATACAAAAAGGAGTAAAGATCTCGTCCCAATTCTAGTAAAACTGCTACATTAAAAAATAAATCCTGTTACTCACTCATGCAGTAAATCTGTGACACAGCTCAAAACAGAATATGAACCTTTAGGAGTCACTGATTCCGAAACAGAATTTGTTTAAGGCAGAGATCGCCCCAAATCTCTCCTCAGACTGCATTACCAACATCCCTATTGAAGTTCTAAATCATGTCCCTGAATTCATGTTAAATACATGGTTAAACACCATTTAACTGCTTAGCAATAACTAAGTTCATTCTCACCTATTACTGAGACACAATCTGACTGCAAATTTTAATCAGGAATGTTTAATATTCATTATCATTGAAATAATGAAGTTTAGCAAGAAACTTCCCAAAAACAGTAGCCATCCTGATTTTACTTGTCCAAATTAAATGTAGAGTTCACACTGTTTTCTACATTTATGTATCTTCCTTCATCACAAATCCATCTACAATCCATATCTTCACAACAAATAATATATCTCAGTCCATCATTTCAGCAAGACACTTCAGTAATTTCTAACTTTAACACTCCCACCACTGTTCAGCATGTGATAATGTTTGAATTAGTATCTGCTTCCACAAGATGTTAAATCCAGTTTCAGGATGCCTAGAATTGAGTTAAAGTTACAGCAAATGCAAAACACCAAATCAACACAAAGCCATTCCATTGGATGAAATTTTTCCAAAAATTGTAAAAAGGCAGCTTCATCTCAGCAGAAAAGTTCCAATAAAGGCTGAGGCTCTGAGACAGGTGATCAGGACTGTCCCCCACTACAAAAAATGTCATCATATGGTAAACTGGGACATGAACGATGGGGTTTGAACTGGGAAAGTGCCAATGGACACCCTTTGCTGAAGGACAACTTACCATTGCATGGGAAGACCAGAACAGGGATGATGGGAAGGCCCTGGTGGGGAAGAGGGGGAAGGCAAATGATCAACAGAAGATTTCAGGGGTGCAGGGAACTCAAGAATATTCCAGAGAGCTGAAAACTTCCAGCCACTGCCTTCCATGAGGCAGGTTCTCTGTAGCTTTCAGAAGTGAAGGGAATGAGCTGTTTGTTTCCATTTTCTCCTGTTCTAATTATTTTGGGCTTTCGCTGCTGGGTTCTTTAGCCAGTATACATGCATCCTGTATACCCTGGGCTATCAGGCTGCTTCGTTGGACCTCCCTAAACTGGAGCAAGTCCAGAGGGGGGCCATGAAGTTGCTAAAGGTACTGGAGTACCTTCCTCTCAGACAGGCTGAGAAAGCTGGGGTTGTTCAGCCTGGAGAAGAGGAGGTTGAGTGGAGCCCTCACAGCACCTTCCAGTGTCTGAAGGGGCCACAGGGAAGCTGGAAAAGACTCTCCATCAGAACCTGTAGTGATAGAACCAAGAGTATGGGGTTCAAACTGAAAGAGGGGAAATTTAGGATACATATATGAAAAAAACTTCTTTACTTTAAGGGTGGTGAGGCCCTGGCACAGGTTGCCCAGAGAAGCTGTGGATGCCCCATCCCTGGAAGTGTCCAAGGCCAGGTTGGACAGGGCTTTGAGCAACCTGGTCTTGTGGAAGGTGTCCCTGCCCAGGGCAGGGGGGTTGGAATGAGATGAGCTTTAAGTTCCCTTCCAACCCACACCATTCTGTGCTTCTATGACTCTAAATTGCAGCTCCTGCACAAGGGCCTGCCTGTTCACAAGCAGCCACATCCTCAGAGCCAGAGAGCCCAGGCTCCCTTAGGTTTTGGCGCTGAGCACTTCTGCTGACCTACAGCAAACTCGTATCAGCATCGTGTCATCCACGTGAATGATCAGAGCAGCCACAGCTGCTGCCCTGACCCCGTCCTTGGCATCTCCCCTTCTCGCTGGGTACAAGTTCTTGCCCTCTGGCATTGCGTCTGGACACGCACAACAACATCAAACCATGTCCCCTCTTGCTTCCTTCCCCTTCTCCCAGGGCTGCCTCCTGATTTCTGCCTCACTGGACTTGCACCCAGAGGAGGGCAGAGGCAGGCACTAATGCCAGCAGCGGGGGCAGGCAAACAGCAAATGAAGCCTCCTCAGGACCCTCAGATTTTTCCAGCTCCTGGTCCATTTTTCCTAATCTCGCTGCACCATGAAGGAATATCTGTAACAGCAGAGCTCAGAGCCCTTGGCAAGCAGGAAGGTGGCTTCAGGCTCATCAGCATCAACACCAGACATCACATTCATGGTTTGGGCTCTACCCACGTCTCTTGTACCTCCACCACTGTATCAACACTTGTGGTTTGGAGAAGAAACAGGGAAGCAAAAAGAGCTTGAAATCTCCACCCTGCTGAGGTGCAGGTGGCTCTGCAGAAGTTTTAAGAAGTTTCCTTCAAAATAGGAACCAACTTTGGAAAGTAACGCTGCCTCTCCAGGGGGGCTGCTTACAAACATTCCCGAAAGACCAGACAGCTGTTCACGTGGTCACCACCGTAGTGGCAGGACACACTGATTGCAGTGCACGACCCAGCTAAACTACGAGGAACACGACTTGTGCCTGATCCAGACCAAATTCTTGTTGTCCTTCAGTTCAGCAGCACACAGCTCTGGTAGCGTCACTGCCCAGATATGTGCCTCGGTGTGTGTTGAATCATTCATCAGGATGCTGACATTCCTGAGTCAAGGCAGAGTTAAAACAGGTTTTACTAATATTCCATCAAGTCATGGAAACCAAAGATGGGCAGCTTGTACCCCAGAAAATAATGATTGAAAATCACAGAAACAATGTCCACATTACTCCTTTGTTCCACCAAGATAGAAGAAAAATTAAGTTTCTAGCTCCATCCTAATCCTTCTCTGATTTAGGCTACCATGTGGGACTGCGATTGCTTAGAACTAATTACTACTTATTTATACTGCTGTAGTACTTAGGGAGCTCAGTTGGAGATTAGGGCTGGTGCCAGCTACTGCTCGCTGCCCCAAAGAGTTTACAGTGCGAATAAAACAGTGCCAAGAAAAATAATTTGTTCCAGATGGGCCACAGAGGACCTGCCAGAAGTGAGCAAATGTTCACCATGGCTTCTGAGCTGATTCAAAATGACCATCTACTAATGAATTTCTCCTCATCTCCCACTACCAATTGCTTGAGCTTGTGCATGATAACACACACAGGAAAAAAACCTGCTTGAGAGTAAGTAATGGCACAAGCAGGGACAACAAGGGAGGATGAATTGCTGGGAGTTACAGGAACCTCCACAGAAGACAATATTTTTGGTTTAAATTTGGCAAGAAGCAGCTCTGTCTGATAAACTAGATATTCAACAAAAAACATGGTAAGAACTAAAAATATTTAAGAATAGGATAAAAGATAAACTTTGTGCTGTGAAGCGAGATAAAAAAAATCAATCAATTCACTGTATTTTAATGGCTAGTTTCCATGATGATAACTCGTGTTTCAAAATCACCCAAACAAAAAATGTCAAATATTTAAGTCATAATGGAGAAAGTCACTTTTTCTGTCAAATACAGAGAAAAGTAAGGTTAGCCAAATTAGAAGTTGTGCTTAAAAATAAAGATTTTACTTAATTTAAAATGCATGGAAATAACTCAATATCCTTTAAAATTTTCCAGAAAAGACTTTGCTTTTTGAAGTAGCATATCCCAGCAGAGACTTTGTGACACAAACCCAGGCTGCTGCATCGAACTGAGGTAAAAGCACAAAGAGGTGAATAAGCATCGTTACATTACTTCCAAGACAAATCTTCTAACCTAGACTTCAAGCCACAAAAAAGGGAAATACAAAATTGTGTGACTTTTACCCTTTCAACAACTTATATTCACACTGCAAAGCAGCATGTGCTTCCTAAAAATTCCTGTATATATCCTTTTTCTTCCAGATAGCAGCAAAAACTGCTTTGAGACTTTTTTGTCTGGAATCAAAAATAACAGTGAATTTTTGAGCATGAGACTTAATATTAAACTAACATTTAGGAAGGCAGAGGGATCTGTTGGGGTTTTTTGTACCAATAACGAAGTTTCTGCATGACAACAGAGTGAATTTTCAGGGTGTGAGGAGTATCTGCCCTTGCTGTAATACCTGATGCTCCCACTCGTTCTTGACCACGCACCAGTGATGCACCAAACCGGACTTGATTCTCCATCCTTCCTCCCACCCAGCTCAGCCCTGCGATAAATCATGTCAGCACCTCTGTGCCAGTGTCAGTGTGAAGTCAGCCCAATTAACTTAAACTGCTGACCAACGTAGTTTTTGCTAAACTGGAAAACTTTGCACAAAAACAAGTGCTCGCAGCATCTGTCCCGATGGGTCTGCTGGGGGACAGGGGAGCATCTTTCACAAGCAGCTGGGAAAAGGCAGCACCTCAAGCTACCTCCATTAAACAAGAAAAATAATCGAGTGCCCACGACCTCAGGTTAAAAAAATGATGGGGGCATTAACAGCTTCCACACAGCAGCACTGAGTTGAAAACCAGCAGGGAATCTGGTCCAGTATCTCAACTTTCATTTATAAAAAAGAGAAACTCTGGGTCTCTTTCATCTCACCCAGCCATGAGCTTCTTCAGTTTTTTAACCAGCGTCTGTCTGACTTTTGGCCAAACTCAGAGCATAAGCACAATTCTGAGCATGGTAGTTCTTCCCTGAAGTATCAAATGCACAAACCAGGGCTTTCCCCTTGTCCCCAAAACAGGTAGAACTTTCTGAAATCTGTTTGCTCTTCCTAAATTAGTTATTATGAGGGAAGAAAGGGCCTCTGGAAGACATAAAGGATTTTCTTCCACAATCAGGGTTCTATGCCCCAAAGAAACATGACCGAGCATTTTCCCTAGGAGCCTGTGTAGTGTCAACATTACACACTGTGAAATGAAACACTTCTTGTCTAAGAGTCGACATTCTGTTCATTTCACCTTTTTGTATGGAAAGCAGGACAAGCAGCAGAAAACAATTCTATTTTTAGCTTCTTGTGGATTGTGTTTACAGGAGAAATGTCAAAATACTGAGCAATGGGGCAAAAGCAGGGACCGTAACGTATGAGAAGGCTGCCTGGGCAGGCACCAGAGATGTGACCTCCTGACTTTTTGCCCCATAGGAGACTCAATCAGAAGGTAAGAATACATCACACTGACATCTCCCTTTTCCCTCATTAGCCTGGAGGGTCAGGCCCTTTGGCAGCTGGGCATCCAAACACCAGCAGTCTGATTAAAAACTCCACATTGTCAGAAACAGAGTCAAAGCAAGCCATCCCTGGATGATTTCTGTTGACATATTTAAATTATTCAGCTATAAGAATGCAGTTAGCCCCCATTAAAACTCAAGTTGATGGTATATTTCATGCTCATTAGCTTTTAGAAATATTTTCTTCTGCGATGCGTAATTGAAAAATATGCATGGTGACTATCCCTGTGGTTCACCTTTAATTTCTTTCTAACTAAGGTTCACTTATATATTTAATTTTGACAGGTACATTTTATTACTAATCTGAAGTGCTGACCTAAACAAAGGTCCTAAGTACTATCCCAAACACTCAACCCCTTCTCATGTTTATTTCGTGAGTTACCAGAAATGCCGCTCATTCCATTCTGCAGCATTGCCTGCAAATTTTCATTCCAGGTATTTTGTTGTTGTATTTTTGGGAGGGAAGGATGTGGGAGAGAGTAGCATTATCTGTATTTTCAGTGTCTTGCCTTAGAAGCAAAAAGCTCCTAGCCTTGAATTTTCTAGAGAAATTGAGAGAAAATCATAATCTCAATTGTTTTAAAAAGGGGCTCTTTTTTTTTTTTTGCCTCATTTTAAGCATTTCTTTATGGTTTTATAACAGTATGCTAAGTATCCAGGAAATGAACCAGCTCATCAGATTGGCCATTAATGTTTAGCATTTTCTTTTTGCAGTCTGTTGTGTTTCCTCAGGACCTGACTAAAACTGATTTGCTGAGTTCCTTGGCTCAACCTGGGGAATGTTTCTTATGGACTAAAGAAAAAAAGAAAAGTTATTTAAAATCTATTACTGCAGGCTGCACTGAGTGACTCAAGGGACTGGCAATATGGTATTGAACATTCAATCTAGGGTTACCCGTTCACATTCAGCCAGATCTGGAGTGACCAGAAGTTGCTGCCTCTGATAATTTACTAGTGGTTTACATGGTAGGAAATTGCAGTCTTAAACCATTTTAGAGAGATCATTCCAGATGAACCCAGCAGCACCGTTAGCAACAGCTGCCATAACCATGGGCCTTTCCAAAAATTAATCTGCTTTAAAATGCACAGTAGAGGAGTAATGAAGCCCCTGTCAAATGCACGTCATTCAAAATCCTGATACGTGTGATAAAACAACTCACGGTATCGATGTAGAAGGTGTTGGACCCCACGAAGGTGATGGCATCCTGCAGGTCGTAGTTGTGCACCCCGTTCTGGTAGTCCTGGTAGGGCATCATGGTCAGAGCAAAGGGCCCCACGCTGTGCTTGCTCCAGTTGGTCAACTTCACCTGCAAGGGGACAGGGTCCCCCACCTGGCAGGTCACCACGACGTCGCAGTCACAGACCTTGCCATCAACCAGGATGTCTGCAAATCAAGGAAACAAGCGCTCATTAGGCTGGACATCTGCTTCAGAAACTGCATTAATCTCGACAGGAGACTCCACAAGAAAAAAAGTAACCTCAATGAAGCCGAGAGTGTGGGACAGTTAATTTTGGGAAAGAAAACCCAGTGCTGTGCTGTTGTACAGGGCACCTACTTGAGAAAAAACAGCTCATGAGGGCCTGATATCTGTCCACAGTTGTTGAAAGAGCTATGAAAAAAACCCAAACAAACATTATGATCTATACACAGGCACCAGAAGATATTTTTTTAACCTCCTCCCTTGAAGGCCAAAGCCATGGACAATTTCTCATGGTTCTGCAAGTCAACAGCATCGGGTGAGGGGAAATACAAACAGGAACCATCAATATAAACAGCAGCTAGAGAGATGCAGGGCTGGAGGCCCATGTTCATGTGTTACAGCCAGAATAAATCCTTCTGTATGGAGGTGAGCTTTTGGAGCAGGACAGACACTGGCAGAATTTGTAATGTAATACATATATTAAAATTCAGATTATAAGGAAAAGAGGGATTTTAAAATTACACTGGAGTACTACAAGCTTCTTCACTCTTTGCACTTTAAATCACTCTGAGATTTCTATTTTTAATTTTCTACTTTTCTTTCCCTTACTGGGACAGCAGAAAATATAAAGCCTCTAAATTGGTTACTGCTGGGACAATGACAACCAGAGTAATGTGTCCATTAACCTTGCCCATTTGCTTATACAGAACCAAAATGTTTCATTACCAACACACTATGAAATTGCCAGTCCAATTCCCTGCTCTGAAAGGGCTCCCAGTCGTGCAGTATTACTGTATTTTTCAGATGAGGGTTATCTCCAATGCACTATTAATATAGGAACATTTCTATTTCACTATGGGTTCATGTTCAGAGATAAGAGAAAGCCCTGGGCACATGTAAGAAAGCATCCTTTGTGTGAATACCTATCCCCACAATCTCATGCGCCCGTGAGGCATATCCATCACTCCAGCTCCTTCTTGGTCTCTTGCTTTTTGACATACATCATATTATTCCTCTGCATCAGATTTACATTAGTAATATCCCCTCTTCAAGGAAGGACACTATTTTTATGCTTCAGGAGTTTTCACAGGAAAAAAAAATACACCAAAGTGATTTTTTTTAACTTAGTTTTGTTTTGTTACCTTAGACAAAAAGTACAAAATGATGCATGTTCTTGTGATGCCCTTTAGCCTGGCAAACTGAACAAGCCTCAACACAGCCACTGGAAAAAAAAAATTAAAGCTATTGCCAAAGAAGAAACAAGTTCAGAAAGGAACATTTATTCCAGAGGTCAGGCCAGCAAAGCTGAGGTACCCAGACGAAAATCACTCCCTGACCAAAGCTGCCCAAATGCAGCAGCAAGTGTCAGATACGAGAGGTTTGGCAAAAAGAGCACAAAAATCCTCCTTCAGTGTTCAAGATGAAGCTATCCAAAACCAGTGTTGGTGTCCCAGTTGGAACAGCCCCTGTTCCAAAATTTCCTTTCATTTTTTTTGACAGTTAGAACACTGGTGAGGAGTCCTGGAGTGCTGTGTCCAGTTCTGGGCTCCTCAGTACAAGAGAGATATGGACACACTGGAGAGACTCCAGTGCATGGTCATGAAGAGGATTAAGAGGACTGAGGAGCTGGAATCTCTCCCGTGGGGACAGGATGTGAGAACTGGCACTGCTCAGCCTGGAGAAGACTCCAGGGGATCTCGGCAATGTAGGTGAACATCTGGAGGGAGGGTGCAAAGAGGACAGAGCCAGGCTCTTTCCAGTGGTGCCCGGTGGTAGGATCAGAAGCAGTGTGCACACACTGAAACACAGGAGCTTCCCTGTGACCATCACACCGTGAAGGTGACCCAGTGCTGGCACAGGTTGCCCAGGGAGGTCATGGAGTCTCCATCCCTGGAGATACTCAAAAGCCATCTGGACATGGTCCATGGCAAGTGGCTTTTGGTGGCCCTGCTTGAACAGGGATAGGACCACATGATCTCCAGAGGTCCCCGCTCATCTCTGTGAGTCTCTGAAAGGAAGGGATAATCACCACTGCATTTTAGGGAAGGGCTAGAAAACTTTTTTGGTGCTGGATTCCTTCTGCAACACCACATTCTAATGCCATGGGTTCTCCTGCCCAACATGATCAAATTGCTTCGTGCAGTATTGCCCTAAGATCATGCAGGTGAAGTAGTGGTTATAATGGTATCCCATTATCAGGGATTAACTGACTTGAGTTTCTCAGAACACAAAGAACGTGGGTCTGTGGATAACCTTTATGCTTCCCAGTCTCCTGACACAGAGCTGAAGTCCAGTTGCTTCCTTCAAAAGCAATGCATTTATATCAATTCATTACTTTATATCAGTTCATGTTTTCAAGCTTCTCCCTGCAAGGTGACTCCTTTCATTAACTAAAAAAAACAAAAAACAAAAAACAAAAAACAAACCAAACCAAACCAAAAAAAACAAACCCACTTTTTTTTCTGCTTCCTCCATCCAGTGGGTTTTACAGCTGCACAAAGAGTTAGATCCCCAGACCAGCAAAAACCTTTGGAAATACTCCCTAAGCTTAGTGGATGAATCTATATTTTCAAGCTGCTCATCAGTTGCCTTTTAGCTTCAATGGTCTGCTGTAGGAATTGTAAATGAACCCTTTGCCCTCTATCTCTACCTTTGTATCTAATAATAGCTCAGCGCATTTCTTTCTAATATCTTCATGAGAAAATAGAAAATCCAAACAAAAGGGAAGCAATTAAGTCTGGCTCAACCAGATTAATTTTTTTTCTCATTCCTAAAAAAAAAAAAAAAATCAATTCATTTAGATTGATTTAAGAGCGTGTGTGTGTGCACTCATGTTTGTGTACATATTGAGAGATAATTTCCTTCCTTCCCAGAACACACTTCCCTCCTGCCGTACTGGAGCCAAGGATCTCAATGAGATGTCAGATGAGAAAGCACACATGGCTGGCGTGCAAAATACTATGGAAAGGAGTGTTTAAAAACAGCCCCCTTTCATCAGAGAGAACAGCTTGGTTTGACAGGCAGCTTTACTCCCTTCCTGACACAAAAAACATCTCACGGACCATACGGATTTGCTTTAATATTTTCATCCATGAGCAGAGGAAAAGCCATGTGCACAGGGTCCCGTTTCTGCAGATTCAGCTCACTCACACAGATGGCATATAAAAGCTGAGACTGCTCACACCACTGCTGTGAGAGTGAATCATTATTGGCTTCAGAATACAGGAGCTCTGAATCAGAAGATGCAGTCACTAGCACAGAAATCAGCCGTGGCTGTATCTCCATCCTACAAAGACTTAGATACAAGAGAAACAGCACTTCAGAAAATTAGAAGGACCAAGTTTAATTCAAACTGCATATATAAATGGCATTTTAAAAGTGGCAGCATAAAATCTGGATGACAGAAGGGAAAAAAACCCCATAAAGACCTAGCAATCTTCCAATCTCCTTCTAATTAAAAGTTAAATCATTTTTGCAGTAATGCAATAAGCCAACAGAATGCTGTCCTCCCCACCCCTTTTCCTGTCCATTTACCTACAATGCCCACTGTGTTGGCATCCTTGGGTGACAAAATTTCCCTGCAATGCCTGACAGCCATGAAAAAAGGACAGACAATGTCTCTGCCACACACTAATGAACAGGCACGGGGCCATTCTATTTTCCCTCTAGGACCTTCCCTAAGTGATTATTGTATCAAGGGAGAAAATGTTATCCAGCACATTTTGGAAGGCGGAGGATGAAGCTGATACAACCACTGAGAAGGGTGATTGGAAAGCCTTGCTTTTTCATTGAGAGTCTTTGCCAAGCCTTTGAGGATCTCCACGAATTAATCCTTAAGATGGAAAAACTACTTCATCACCCAGCTGATGGGTGATGCTTACTGACACCACAGGAAGTCTGTGAGAGACCATTATGTGAAAATAATACATCAGTATTCTTATAATGTCTTTCGTTCAGGATCTCAGAACTTTCAAGAGAAGGGAATGAATGTTACCAACAGGAAAACAATGACTATTCCACAAGAAGAACATTATTTAGCTTCACCTGCCAGGTGCACTTCTGTCTACAACACCCAAAGGAGCCGCTTCGAAATGAATACCAAACATTAATAACATTTTGTGTTATTTACTCTGCTTATTTACTCATATTAACACATAGTACGTTTTTCTTGCCACTTTATCAAGTTTCCATGCAAAAACTCACAACTCATTTGTCCTCCTGTATGTCAAGAGTCCTGAGTCATGGCTAATTGCATTTTCACACCCAAGTCCTTCTTAGCCACTGTCAAGGTTTAATTTTGGAAAGCCACATACAAATACATTCAATCCCAGTGGAAATGCATATTTCAGGAATGTTTTCTCTCCTCAATCATTTTTGAGCTGATTTTAAAAAACAGCCTGCAGAGAAAGGCAAGGTGGTTTTGCTCATCTTTACAGGGGAGGGATGGAGAAACTTCCATTGGATATTTCCTTTTAACTTGGGTGTTGAATCCCCAGCTGATGCACATGCACTGGCCTCTGCCATTCTCTGCAGCTGGGAACTCGGCCCAAGACTTTGAGCAAACACCTCACAGAGGAATGGCTTTGCACAAACAAGTTGGCCAACAAAACTCAAGGCATGAGATGCCCAGATGAGTAAATACTTCTCACATAAAAGGTAAAAGAGATCTTTAAAACCAGAAATGCAAGTCTTGCCTAGCTTTACTGTTATAGTTAGGGTACGCTCAATCAACCATTGCTATGCTGCTAGAATTGTCAATTAAAAAAATACTAATTTTACTCATTTTGGTCTGTGAACCAGGAGAGCCATGGCCTGGGGAGGGGAAAGGAGCAGCAGCATCAGTGACATCTCTGGATAATGTGCATCAGGTACTTTGATGGAGGAAAGCCAAAGACCCAGAGCCCAAACCAGAGCTGCTGCAATAAAGGTCTCACAGAATGATTCAGTTTTTCTTCGTTCAAAAAAATCTAAAATGCTGATTAAAATATTTGCCCAGGCCAGCTTTCCTTCTAATTGCCTTAAAAGAGCACAGAAAGGGCCAGCCATGGTGTCTGGAACAACTTCTCTGTATTTCTTTTTTTTTTCCTTAACCTTTTTTGCAAGACTGTTTGTTCAGGACTTCGCAAGGAACTTAACAATGAAAAGGGAATTCTTTTTTAAATCATTTATTCGGAAATAAGTTTAACACTCTCCCCATTTCTGATCTTACATTTTATGCAGGTGGAAGAAAAGATCAGAAAGGAGGAAAAAATCTGCACTACAGGCAAACTCTCTGTACAGGGCAGATCCTGCCTCTCTCTAAAGAAGCAAGTTTCCCATCCCTCCCCTCATGCTCTGTGTCAAGTCAGCAACAGATTTATCAGCCTGGGTTTTGGGGCAGCTTAGAGGAGCAGGTGACATGTGGCATTCTATTGAGACAACAGGATCCCTGGATTTTCCTGTGTCTTCTCTAAAATATGAACCTAAACACTGTTTCTGTTTCCGCTCTTCGCACTTGTTCTCCCTAATGTAGACCAGCTTCCTTTCATTTTCCAAACTGTTCCTGCAAATTATTTGCACACAGAGAGGCAGATTTGGTTACATTCCTTTGTCCATGATTAGGTCCTGCAGTACTTTCAGAGCTGAATACATCCCTACAAAAGATATTTCTATGAATATAAAAACCGTGTTCCCTGTCACTCTCATCAAGAAAATGCTGAATGGTTATTTAATAACACCAGAACCTCCTAGCTACTTGCATTACACCTTCTGTCTGTGATCTGGACCTGCTCCTCGCACCAAACCCGAACATCTTAATTTGGAATAACATCCTCCTGCTCATTCACTGTTATACTGACACAGTATTGAGGCAAATCCAGCTGCCGTTTAATTTCCCTGCAGTCAGTAGTACCAGAGCACAGAGGTTTGCAGATGTTTGTGTTGTAACAGGTTCAAACTACACAGATATCTCACCTTGTCAGCCACTGCTAGTCCTATCCTAAAAACTGCCCTTATACTCAGAGCCTGCTGCTCCAAACCCCCTGAGGACCTGAGGAGTTCAGCTCCTCTTCAGGTCAAGGCCCTTGGACAGTGATGAATGAAAAACACAGGAGAAGATATGAACAAACTATTGCAGCTTCCTGCAAGTACCAACAACCCAGAGACCTTCAGCCAACATGGGGGCACGAACCAGAAAACAGGAAAGTTGGCAGAGGATGGCATAACTGGACATGAATATAGGCTGGTGAAAGAGGCAATTGCTTTCACAAGACCTCTGAGCTGCCCGATTCCTGGCAGACTTCCCATTCCCAAACATTTTAGAATTGAATTAAGGGCACTCTATTCACTCCAAAAGCCATTAAAAAGAAAAAAAAACACATTTAAAATATAGTTCTAGCAACAATAAGCAATTAGTCTTTGATAATTGTCTGTGTCTTCCTATTTAATCACTCTTTTGCAGTGCCCAGTATGCTGATGACAGATCCCGACTGGTCCTATTATTGTTCTTGCCAAATTGTTCCCAGTTTGTGTCTGTTCTTAACTCTGTGATGGCAACGGATGCTGCAGCATCCCGTGGGACTCACTTGCAAAAGAATTCCTCAACCTTGTCATTTGCCCCGAGTAAGATTTCTTCCTCCAAATCAGTACAATGTTTATGTCCAATTTTAATCTCCAAGACATGTGATCAGCATTCAGTTTTAGCACTACTTGATCTTGGCTATGAACATCTAAATGTGCTACAACCTTCTTCCATTAACTCCAAATAATAGGGTCATGCTGGCTGAGGAGGGAAGCATGAACATGACTCGTGCTCTGGGGTTTGACTGCCTCCAGCTTCTACTTGGGATCCTGAAACCTGGATGCACATTAACCACAGATTTATTTCAGAAATGTGTCAGTTCAGTTTAACCTCCCTGGTTTTGGTGGGAGTTATTTTACTTCACACATGCCTTTTATGACAGACATTTCTCCTTCCCTAAGAAATTGCTGGCACATGGATGGCACCTGCTTGTCTCATCTCTCCTCTGGCAGCCAAGATAACCTGTGATTTGGTGCTTTGCCCAATGTGCTCTCAAGTGAAAATAACTTTAGACTTCTCACTGCTTGTGTCCAGTCCTAATCTAAATGCTCAAAGGCAGATCCTTAAAATTTTAAGATGCTCAAGGCTATGTGTTTTCCAGTAAGCCTGAGCTCCTTTTGATTTATTTTAAAATATTCCATGACACGGCCCCGGCTTGCTTAAATAGCCTCATTTATGAATGTGGGCCAACCCTTTTTTATCTGTTCATCACAAGCAGGTTTGAAAAAATTTCTTTTTATTATCTGCTACACAGCCAGGAGGTCAGGCTGGCATACGGTGTGTGTCTGGTGTTTGAAATTTTACAAGCCTGGGATTTGCATGTTGTTTTATGTTATTGAAAACTTTATTTCTATAGCTTGTCTGTGGTAGGACTACTTTCAGAGCATTCCTATCCAGCCCTGTGGGGAACGAAAACAGAGGGGGAAAAAAGCCTTATAATACATTTAAACAAAACTGAAATATATTAGGATGTCCCATATAACACTGGTTTTGGTATATTGGCAGCTTTGTGCAAAACCACTGCAGGAACTGAACTGAATCATAGAATACCCTGAATTAGAAGGGAACCCACAAGGATCATTGGGTCCAAATTCTGGCTCTGCTCAGGACAAACCTAAGAATCACAGCATGGCATGACTTAACCTACAGTTTACTGAAAGCAAATCACCTCTTTTCTCACTGATTGCATAATGAGGCATTCATTTTTCTCCTTTTGTCCTGCCATTCTGCAGTGATGGATGTGGGACAAACCTCTCTCTCTGCAGAAGAGATTTAGAAAAGCCTCATTCCAACTTTGTCAGAGTTTCTGACTTGTGGCTGCAAAAGTTAATGGTAAAAAAGGAGCCTAAAGCACTTAGTGCTGTTTTGGGAGCATGTCTCAGCCCCGGAGTAGGCTTAGTCTAGACACTGGATGGATTGCAGACCTCCAGGGAGAATTACCTGCTCTAGAAATCAGTGATAAGGGTGGTGATTGTGGCACATTTGCTACAGAGATGGCAGTGAACTACAACTGCTCACAAGAGAAGTAATGCCTATTTAGCAGCCGAGACACAAAACTGGGCTCCTGTACTCAATTCTGTGCACGCAAAGTCAAATATGTGGGTTCAGTCACACAGTTTACTTACCAAAACTCTCATGGAATCTGGCAATATGGAAGTGGAATTACTATTTTTTTTTTTCCTACCATTTCAACTGGAAACAGTATTTTCTGCATTACCCGTTCAACAGGCAAATAGTGGTGCTCTGGACTCTTACAGAGACCATATCTTGAAGGGAGTTACTTTTTTATTTTTCAAACTGCTAGTTAAACTAATCCTATGTGTAGTATAATTGTCTTTTTTGAGGCCTGCATGAAGAGCTCTCTGAGGTACTGTCTGAAGCTGAAGGAACTCAAATGCAGGTGAGAAGAGAGATGAGACAGCAGTATCTCCATGCCCAGATGTACAGAGACACCGGTGCAAGACGCTTTAAGTAAGCAAAGAAAAAAGTTATGCTGATTATTTGAAGAAAAATTGTGGGTCTGTGCCTCATTTTCCATGCTTGTCATAAAAAAGAACCACGAAACACTGCATGAGATGTCCAGGCCGTAAGAATTTTTGTGTCCTCATAGATCAGCCAGAGCCTGGTACGAGATAATGTATAACCCCCTATTAACAGGCAGGTAGATGATTTACCACATTTCAGTGGCTGTGTAAATATGGGCACTAGGACACTGAGCCTCACGGGCCTCCTTCAGCCCAGCCATGACTGAAATGCAGTGAGCTGAGGGATATCGAACGAGGGATATCAAACAAGGCCAGGCACAGACGCTGCCACGGCCGCACTCGCTGTGCAGGGCAGGGGTGACATGTGGGTACCAGACTACCTGTGCCCAGGCCACACACTGGGGTGCCCAGAAACAGGGGCGCCCACTAAAATGAACATATTCTTCGTGAAGTTTCTTTGAGCTTCACTCACAGCTTATTGAATTCAGTCTGATGACTTTTAGTTGTTTCACTTGCCAATGGATTGTGTTAATTTTTTCTCATTTTCCCTATGTATGATTAGTCCACTTTTGCATTAAGATATGAGACAATAATCCAGGAAGACACAAGCTGGAAGCTGTCAAACCCTATTATGACTTCTTTATTCTGATTGCATCCTGCTTCTATATCATGACCTGTCTCAAAATCCAATTTGAATGCACAAAAGAACTGCAGTAATAAGTATGTGTAGATGGAAGTTTCCAGTCGTCCTCTGTGACACAAATCCATATTTTTCCTTGCTAGATTGGATATGAACACTCAAATAACAATCAAGCTTACAGAAAACAAGAAATCTTTAAGCCTAAAGTCATCAAACCAAACTACTTTTGGCCTTTCTCGGAGATATTTATGTTAATAATTTATTACTTCTAAAACTGAACATGCTCAAAACCCAGCTCCTGAATTTTTCATGAAGTCCTTTCCGACTCATACCTGTCTTAATTTCAGAAATAAAATCAGACTCCTTCCTGCTTTCACTTTGACTTGATATCCTCTCATGACTCACACTTCCAGCCTGTGATTAAATCCTGATGCCACTTTCTGAAAACTTCTCCAAAACTGACCTTTTTGCTCTGCCTACACTGCCAAGCCTTCCTCCGATATCTAACTGGATGATATGCCTTAAAAATTAAAGTCACTTCATCTCTGCTTTTGAGACCTCCAAATGTTTTAGTCTCCTGAAGCCCTTGCACCAAATATCATCCTCATCCATAACCTGGCTATGTCCACATGGCACCTTGCATGGATCTCATTCCCAGCTTTCTAGATATAGCAGTAATGCTCAGCCCAGGCTAAATTCCCACAAAATGACCCATCTTTTCCTGTGCCAGCTGAAACCCGTTGCTGAGGTCACGCAGTAATAACCACAGACACCTGGTGATTGCTGCAGAGGCGGCAAATTGTGCTCACTGCTACCTCTGGGCTATAACCTGGGTGCAAAACTACTTCTCTCTCATTACTCTGTTATGTTATTTTTCCTATTCCTCCTCCCTGCTCACCTTTTTTTTACATATACCATATGTACCTTTATAGCATACAACACAGACACACATATATTTATATGTGTGTGTATATATCCACATTTATATAGATATAGATATAAAATACTAGACTATAAGCACTCAGGGGCAAAGACTATAAGCCCTTAGGGACCACAATACTCATGTTCCTAAGAGCATAGCAGAACAACTTGTATGGCACTTAGAACTACACAGACCTATTTTCCTGGGATGTGAAGACAGCACTGCTAGAGAATCAGAAACAATTAAATAAATAAACAAAAACCCCCTAACCCTTAAATAAATTAAAAATATCTTGATCTGTGTATCTCAAATCTCAAATTCGGTGGGGCAAAGAACTGAGCACTGCACCAGTTTTCCACACGGGGACACAGAGACATTTTAGGGAGGTGTTAACCTGTCCTGGAAAGAGAAGTAAGGAGTTCTCACTAAGCAGAAATGAATTAATAAGCTACCAAAAAGAACTGAGAGGGGAAGGTGACTTCCGGAAGATAGACAAAAACATCTTAATTGTAAGTTTTCAAAATCCCCGTGCTGCCTCATTGAGGTACTGGCTCCTTACAGGAATAATTCTTACACTAAAACACAGGTAAAGCCTGGGGATTTATAGGACATGCAGGAAGGGTGTAGAGGGGATAAAAGGAATCCCAACCAAAGGAAAAGTAAATTGAAATAAAAAATAAGGCTGTTTTATGGATAACTCACTGAGAAAAAAATTAAAGAAGAGCCTAGAAATTCTTTCTTTTCCATCACTGCATTTTGAGGGAATGGAAACCTCAGATATCAGCACAACAGAGTGCACAGAGGATGAAAACTTTGTGTTTAAATAAAATTGCAAATATGACACTGTGGGGAAGAGAAGAAAAGAAACACTGAGTTCAGCGAGACAGAGTAAAAAATTAAATCCTCTCCATACCCAAGACTGCGAGCCATGCCTTGGGCTTCATCTGTCAAGTTCTGCAAAGCATTCCTGCAAACCCCTCTCCTTTTCATTGACAACCCGGGTGGCAAAACCTTTTTCCTCGCTCAAACCCTGCAACTGTGCTCCAGCCTGGAGAGCTGCTGGGAAAATGAGCAATGAGCAGGTGTCAAATTCTGTCCTTTTATCTCTGGCTTTTAAAACACAGACACAATTATGTGCAAATCAGCGTAGTGCAGCAGCTGATTAAGTCCCTTTTCTAAGAATTATTTTCACAAGGCTCTGTGCACTGGCCAGCCAGAGCAATCAGCTCATCTGCAGACATAGTATGGTGGCTGTTCCATCTTCTAGACACCCATGGACATAGAAACAGCGATGAGAAATTATTAATTCCTCACCCTCCATTGCAGGCAAAGAGCCCTGCATTGTCTGACAAGGCCTCTCTGGCACAATCTTTCCATGGTTTATGTATTTCGAGATAGTGAGGGTACGTTTGATACACATTAGTAGAATGCTCAGGAAATAAAATGAGGTTTTGAACTGTAGGAAGTTGACAAAGTTGAAAAAACTGAAGCTGAAAGTCTTCAAAATTCAATGTATGGAAAGACTTTATGGCTTCCTTAGTTTACCTCTGAAGTCACATATCGTTCTGTGAATTTACATGTGAAGTGTAAAGAATGGCATCGTGTTTCCACCTACAAAACAGGAACAGAAAATCCTCCCAAGCCCTATCACCTGCTTGGACCAGATTTTTAACTTTAGAAAAATCCATGGATTTACATTACCTAGGGGTCTGGCAAATGGTTTTTACTTAGCCGTGTAGGAAAATAGAGTTGGGGGTTTTTAATTAAAAAAATAAAAAGAAGGATAAAAGAAAAATAGCTTTTGATGGCTTGAACTGATCCAAGAAAGGAAGTTATCCATATCATATTAAATGGAAATTTTCCTTGCAGTCTTAATACAAAGCCTGAGTGTGTATTTCCAGGGATTCTGGTCGCCACCCAAACCCCAGAAGTCATGCCAAAGCCATAGCCCTGGGAGGGCAGCACTAAATAAAGCCTCCTGATCTCCTGATGCCATCTACATCAGTGCTGCTGTTTGCATAAGCACAGCTCCAAACTGTGCATGTGGGATATGCCCCTCAGTGCTAACTTACCATCCTTACATCCAAACCAAGAGAGGCTTCATATGCATCCTCATTATGCAAAGAGGAGAGGAGAGAGGATCATTTTGTCCCGATCCTTTCTAAACAAAAGAAGTAGAAGTTTTCAGTGCCAGGGAAATTTTTTCCAGATTTTTTCAGGTCTCTAGCAACAGTTTAGGCTATGCTTTTCCAAAAATATCTCTGAAGTAAGAGAGTGGAGAGAAGCTCATGAGTTGCTTGGAAAGTATATAAAGCAAACAGTGACATATAATGGTAAGTGTTCCCAAGAGCATTTGCGATTTCAGCAAGTACACGGCACTGGGAGTTAACCACTCTATTATGTGGGTTGTCTTTTCCAGCATTAATTTGTGAAAAAGTCCATCTTTTACGCACTTGCAATCCAAACAAAAGAACAAATTAAGAGAACTAAGCACAGAAACCATGCTGGGCAATAGAGTGCCGCAGACAAACGCTGCCAGTAATCTATATTCACATTGTATTGCATGAACTGACCCAGAATTAACTATGGCTGCCCTCTCCTGGAAAACTCTCTGGAACAAATGAAGTTCTCTCATCCATTTCCATTAATGGCATTAGCATGCTTGGTGGCAAGACCACAGCAGAACAACTGGATAAACAGCTACAAGGAAGCAGTCCCAAGCAAGAATAGAACGGAACTATTTTTCCACAGAGGTTCTGAATAGATATTCCAGTCCTCCTTGTAAACCAAGGATACAACTGAGCTCACCCAGAGAATGCAAACTGTGGTTCCTGGCTTTAAGTTTTAAAATGGATGTCAGAAGTCAGGATGGGAGTAGGAAGAAAACAACTTGCAGTCAATTCCTAGAAGTTCTTCACATTCAGATACCTGACCACGAGCTTTAGCAAATTTCTTTGGAAATTCTTAATCCCCCCGAGGTTCACTGATCAAACACAACACGAGCCTACGAGCTCCAAGGGACTAAGAGCTGGCACCAGGCTCAGCAGGTCACCCTGCTGGTATGTCTTTGTGCACACCTAGAGAGCTCTTTCTTTACTCTTCAAATAAAGATGGAATTCCCAGAACAAATGAGGATGGGCAGGGATGTTACTATGAGTCAACAAAATGTCCTGACCCAAAGTCTCAATGTTATTGCTAGAATGCAGGTGGTTTCAGCCTCCTGTCCACAGCTACATAATCACCTAATAGGAAACCATTGATGGACTTTCCCTCTGAAGGCATTTTTTGGTTGAGCCCACTCAACAAGAATCTCTTAAAATCCTTTCTTGAGAAATGACGGTGTAAGATGGGAATTTTGGAAGATCACTGGCCAAATCCAAGTCGTTACTTCTTCCATAAAGGTATCACTGAGCCATATCTAGTGATAAGAGCACATAATTACATGTTAATATTGTAGAAACATGGTGAGATTTCATTAGATTTAGGTATCAAATTGATCAGTAGAATATCCCTGATCAAAACAAAAGAAAGATCAGAGATAAAGAATTAATCACCTTCATGAGAGGTTTGACTTTGAAAGCGTTCTAAAAATTGCATCAATCTTAAACATCCATCAGAGTAGAATAATCTGTTAAATTAAGCGTTTCATTCAAAACTACGAAGTTCAGTTCAAGCATTTTAGAAGCTCAGTAGTAAATATCTACAAACGTAGGGTTTTGCTAAATTTTCTTCATTGTTTTCCTCTTTATCCACGTTGTTCCTGACCATTTCTTAATGTCTCTTGCATTTGCCTCTGACAGCATCTACAGTGCACCAGGTCCTACATGAAAACAGGCAAAATCTGTGCCCTTAAATAATCAGTTTGTCACATAATGACCAGAGAAATCTCCATGTATGCAATGAGCCCTTTCAGATGCCACATTCAATCTGCCTCACTGAAAAGTAGCTGCAATAGGGAGCAGATGCTCCCCAACAAGTTTGCCAGCTGTCGAAGCAATATCCAGATGTTGCGCACACTGAACTCCAAACACCCGACCTTTCAGGAAAAAGAGAACTCATTCCCTGTCTTAATAATGCTGAGTCAAGACCTTTATCACCATAAAATGCAAAAAAGAAACACTACTCCTGGGTTTCCTTCACAACTACAGAACAACAAACCCACAAAACAGAGCACTGAAAAATTACAGAAAAATAGAGGAGAATTGTGTTTGACAGGAAAGATCAATTCCACTTGTCTTTAATGACCTGAATGATACAAAACTCAACTGTAGGATCTACCCTGTTGTTTTCCCAATTTTATTTGTAGCTGGGGTCCATTTTTACTTTCCAGAGCATGGCAGCCTCAAGGAAAAAATGCTTTGCATGATCAAAGGTTTGTTTCCTCTGAAACTTTTTTTTGAGATCTAGTATAAATAAATATCACTATCTTCTCTCAATAAAAGACTAATAAAATTGTTAATTGCTTGCAAATCAGGCAAGCTTGAACTACTCTTAAACTAATCTAAGTATTTTTCTAAGAATAGAAACCAGTTTCTGCCACAATGTGCCAACACTTGTTATTAACAACAATCCGAAAATCAACTTTGCTTGAAGGTGTGGCACTAACTGGAACTGAATATTCTCTCACATCAAAGAACGACTACCAGTAAAGACCAGCAGGAGGTCTGTTGGTATTTAGAAGTTTTATTTAATTTTTAACATCTCAAAGTCATTCAGCAGAATGGATCGCTGTCTTTATCATCCCAAAGCACCTCATTAAACAAGTGAGTTAATCAAGTATATTCTGCTAATGAGAAAACATGATTAAAAAAGTTCAGAGATGTGGGAATGAGGAACAAAATTGATGACAAGAAAACCTCCTTTCAACCTAGAAACATGCCTGTGGTTCATAAAATGTAAGCTGCAGTTTGGTTAACAAAATATAAGTGGTAATTACATCTTCTGTGAGTAAACAGTAATTAACCAGGTCAAAAGTACGTGGGGATACTTTCGGATAGGAGTCCATGCGGATAAATTCTGTCCTGCCCATGGTTTGATGGTCTAGAAAGGAAGAGTCCTCCAGCTTTATGGTAGGATTCTGTAATTAATATATGTCTGTACACCCTGCATGGCTTTGGCATTTGGGCCATTTGCATTTATTGAAATTTGGTCTTAGGGCCTTGCTGAACTGAGGATAGGTATAATGATCCATGTATGTATCCACTAGGCTTATAGGGAAATACATGTAATCCTTCATTTCAGGTTATCAGGCTCATCATTAAGATAGCTAATTGATTAACTATTAACAGTAGTTAATAATTGATTAACAGCTGGGAGCTATCTATACATCATACACATGGCAGCTTCCTTTGCCCTTTGATCACACATTTGAGAGTCACTTTACATTTCAGATCTTGGGAGCTCTCATACATTCCTTGCCCATCCCTGTCCATAGCTCACTAAATATAGAATTTTCTTCCAAATTATGCCTGTCCAGAAGGACTCCTTCCTATTCCAGTAACAGCTTTTCTATCCCTAAAAGTACAAGGTGTGGTAATATCTGGAATATTTCTGCCTGATACCAAGATGGAAAAAGGGCTTCATTTGCTCAGCCAGCCTTTCCCCTGCAAATGCAGGATATTTCATGCACATATTTACTCATGCATTGTGAATTCATGGACTCACAATAACCCCAGCAATATATCTAAATATTTGAAAGCAACTGTGGCAGAATCACTTTGGAAAATCCTTCTGAGAACAGCGTGACGTTCATTTTCTTGCAGTCTACTGAAATATTTACACAAATCTTTGTTCTGCGATGCGATTTGCCTTTTAATAACACTGAGCAGCAATCTACCTTGCCTAGACTTATCAAAATGGGCCTAAATACTTGGATCCTGTAATGAGAATATGCATTGTCTGGAACTTTGGACTGTAATGTTCTCTTGGATCATTTGCAAGTGTGGCTTTTTATTGCTTGGCCATGGCATGAAATGCCATCAAAGCCAGCAAACACCATTTCCCTGACTGCCCACTCACCAAGTCCTGGGTAGAACAAAAATATGACACAGGCTGTACTGAGAGTCCTGGAAAACCACCTGCCATCTTTGGCTCTGGCAGCTGAGCAATTTGTCCTGGGCAGTCACAGGAACGGCCTTTCTGTTGAGATTTCCAGGAGACAAAAATACAGCTGTTAATTAATAAAACAGCCAAAGTTTGTATGCAGGTTGTTTCACCAATAAGCAGAGCCAGTATTACCATTGCAGCTTTTCCAGCTTCTCTGCTGCCTTGCAGAAAGAGACCTGGAGCAATGAAGGTAACAGTGATTATATGAAGTGTGTCCTAATACTTCTGAAAGAGTTATTATTCAGAAAGATCACTCAAGTTAGAGGGAGATAAAAATTCCTTTCTTCTCCAAAGACTAAAAATTTGTTTACTTGTCTGGTTGCTTTCTCTTACATTTCTCTCCTTTATCTTCACTGCGTTGCTGTCACGGGTCTGTTAAATTGGCAGCACCCAAAGGATGCCTCAGGAATGAATGAATCCCTACTGAAAGCTGGAATCACATCTCTAACACACCAACAAGCAGTGATCACTGCACGAGACTGTTAATGGGCTCAAAGAAAAAGATTCAAAAGTGAAAAAATTGCCTGGCTTTACGTCCTGGCCCTTCACTCTGGTCATAAGACCCTGTCTTTGGATCCTGGCCCTGACTGCCTATGCTTCACTGCAAAAAAAAAGTCACAGTTGCTACTAAGAATCACAGAATCGTTTTGGCCCATAATGCTGTGCCCCCATCTCGACCCATGACCATGGCCTTAGTTTTCCTCACACTCTGTCCTGCCACCAAGGTTGGTCTCAAATGCTCTTTCCTCTCCAGCTTATCCTAAAATACCCAATATCAAATTCAGCACTTCAGAAAGGCACATTTTTCAAATGAAGAATAAAAATTCAATTTTATCATATAACTGATGTCATCATAGCCATGCAAAGAAGAGACCTCTTATTCTGCATTCTGCATATTTTGCCTCAAAAAGTTTTGTTAACAATGAAAACAACCAGTCTTACTAGTTCTTTAGGGAGCAAGGCAGAGAACAGGCATAGCACTCCTCTCCCCAGCAGGTAGAAATGGAGAAAAATCAGAGTTTTGGTGCTTCTTGGATCTACTGGAAAAAGCTACAGATGTCTTTTCCAGTACAGCTTTCTCAGGTAATCCTCTACACAACCACAGCAAACTCTCTTCTCTGTAAATTCTTTTCAGTTTCACTGAAGGAGCTCAATAAAGCAAAAGAGGAGAAATGGCCAAATCTGAGGTTGGAAAGACAGGTAATCTCCAACTGTAAGAAGACTATGATTGCGCCATGCACAATAATTCTTCTGAATTATTCAGTCTAGTTTTAACTTTAAAATGATGAGACTCCCATCATGTCCTGTAGGAAATACCTCCACAGTTCAACAGATCTTACTGTCAAGGCTCCTTCAGTCTCAGTCTAAATGTTCCCATCCCAATTTTACCCCATCACTCTTACTTACAGCCTGTACTCTCGCCTCAAAGTAATTCCACTCTCACAGGGTGTTGGTATCCTAATATTTCTATCCTCCTCTACCCTCTGGCAAAGGAAGACATTAGAAAAATACACTACAATAATTAAAATTGTCAGAAAAGACAATTAATGCAAAATAATTTTAAGATAAATACAATCAGAGCAGTTAAAAATGGAGGAGGACTATTAGATTACCAATTGCATCCCTGAATACAGGACACCTTAAATTAACCCAATATTAAATCTGATCTAAGCCAAAAGGTCAAGAAGAAACTTGCATATCTTCTTTAATTTAGAATTTCCTGGCCTTTATACAATATCTCAAAATGCTACACAGCAGCACCTGAAGGTGTGTTTATTTCTCAGAAATCCACTTAATTTCTTTTAAAAAAATGATGCACTTTGTCTTATAGCAAACTTATCTCCAGTGGGAAGACCTTGGACAGGACTTAAGTTGCCTGTTGATCCTGTGCTTTCTCCAAGCTGAGCGCAGAGGGAAATATTGCTGTGCCTGCCTGCAGTCAGGTACGACTGCTGCATCCAACCTCATTTCAGCTGCAGTTTCAACAAACACACATGGGAATGCAGTACTGGAAGAATATTTGATTGTGTTTGTTTACCAACAGTGTTGATGCCAAGCAGCTCTGCCTGGCAAAAAATAAAAAAATAATAATAAAAAAAAAGGATGAAATTTGATTTTTAATAATTCCACAACTCTGACAGGAACTGAGCTACAAGAAATACCATTTCAGGACATCAGAAGACAGATGGTCTAAATGAAACAGCAATACATCAAAATCTCAAACCTGTAAGTCCTGTGAAAGTTATTTTAAAGGGAATATAAACTTAAATACATATTCCCAAAGTCAGACCATGTAGCACGACTGTGATCACCAGCAGTCTCACTTCAGTTTGGTGTGAGGTTTTTTTTTTCGTTTTCTTTGTGATTTTACCTGGATTAGCTCAAGATACAAAGAATTTCACTTTTTTTCAACATAGGAGTCTCAGGGAAGAACAGTAAAGTTGTTCCTAAACTTTTTAAACCAATTAATCACAGTCAATTTCCAAAATACCTAGCAGGCTTCAGTGTGCTACAGTCTGCATTTACTTTTAAACATTTTTCTGAAGGATTGAAAAATTGCTTAGAAAACATCAGACATCTCAGTCCAGAATGAACTCTGTTCCTTTGAATGACATTGATTCACAAATCTAGACTCAAGAAAGCATTTTCTTGTAACAAAACTCTTCATTTTGGGGTCAATTAAAAATAGATTCAAGAGCAAATAAGGTTCCTTAGCAACTTAAACAAAGCAGGAAAAACCAGAGTCATTGCTAACCACCAAGGGAAAACCAAAGTGTCTCATCTCTTTGCTAAATTACCTTCCTTTATTTCATTAGCAGCCTCTTCAGGACTGTTGTATGAGGGACATTTGCTGCCACGTGCAATGATTTCAGTGAGGATATTTCCATTCTGCTAACCAGGCACGAGGAAGCCAGGCTGGGCTCAGGTCTTCCTGATTTTTCATGGAGGTGACTCTGCCCTTTGCTCTCGTGAGACCCCACCTTGAGCTCGGGGGCTCCCAGCACAGGAAGGACCTCGACCTTTGGAATGAGCCACCAAGTTGGGGGAGGGATGGAGCACCTCCCCTACGAGAAAAGGCTGAGAGAATTGGGATTGTTCAGCCTGGAGAAGAGAAGGCTTCGGGGTGACCTAATCGTGGCCTTTCAGTACCTGAAAAGACCTTACAAGAAAAATGGAGACTTTTTCCAAGGGCATGGAGTGACAGGACAAGGGGAATGGCTTCAAAGTGAAGGAGAGTGGGTTTAGATTAGATATAGGCAGAAATTCTTTATTGTGAGGGTGGTGAGGCCCTGGCACAGGTTGACCATAAAAACTGTGGCTGCCCCACCCCTGGAAGCGTTCAAGGCCAGGGATGGAGCTCTGAGCAACCTGGGATAGTGGAAGGTGTCCCTGCCAATGTCAGGGGATTGGAACGAGAAGATCTTTAAGGTCCCTTCCAACATAAACCATACTGTGATTCTGTGTTTTGCTTTGTGCTTCTTTGGCATCTCGTTTAAGAGGCCATTGCTTTGCTGTTTCGGTTTTCAGGCACTATGAAAAGCAAGCACTTGAATAACAATACTCTGGTTTTTAAGTAAAAAGTAGCGTATACAGCAACAATTATGACACTCTCTACTTGGAAACTGCAGGGAAAGAGATCTGATAGATTATGAATAAATGAAAAAAGCTTTTATTCATGATGATAAAAGCCTGCAGAGTCTAGAATATCTTTTTTTAAAAAGTTCTTTTTTCTGAAGATATGTCTGGCAGACTGGAGCTGGAACCATATGCCCCAGCCACTATTTTGGATGCTCACCAATCTTTGGAAAGTCAAAGGGATCAATTAAAATTTTCATAATTTTAATCCAGGGCCGATTAGTTTTGCAACAAACTCTTAAACCAGGTCTGACTGGCATCATTTGGATATCAATTACAACTCTTTTGATTCAGATTTTGCAAATAGCCTCCTGAGTCATGGGCTGTGTTTAAGAAGCTGTACTCACTGTTGCCACACACTGCAGGAAAACATACGACATTTTTTTATTTTTAATTACTAGTTAAGTGACTGCTATTTCATATCAAAGTGAGAATTTAGAAGTCTCAAATATGTGTATGACCTCACAGGCTTTGGGGGGAATCTAACTGGCAAAACCAGTTGAGAATGGCAAAAAGACCACAAAGCACTGGGAAGAATCCAGTCACAACTCTGTTTCCTGATAATATATTTTAGAATTTCACAAATACTTATTTTCTCTTCTGCTGGAAAGCCAGGTTGAATCAGGTTGAGGGTTTTTTTGTTATTTATGTTAATGATATGTGGAGAAAGGCCAAAAAAAAGACTCATACACCTCAGCTCTGCCATCCTATATACCACAGTGACTTCTGTCTGTTAGAAGGAGCATTTTCCTTGAATTTCTTCCTAACCTTTCTTAAGAGAGAAAGATGACTGAACCACTGCCAGCAGACAAAGCAGAGCTGTGCTGCTGATGTCGGCCTCTTCCTCGTGCAGCGTGCACCAGCTTCCCTCCATTATTACGTTGCACACAGGCTGAGATTTTGGTGAGCAGAGTGAATCCACTGAGCCCTGGAAATAACAGCAACGTTTTCCATCACCTGCTGGATAAAGGAAAGGCAAATTTGCCTTGGTGTCCTTCTGCAGCATTTTGTATCATTAAATGTTAGACCACAAGGACTGGTAAGGGAGAAGCAGATGGCTCATGCCTTTCTCCTGTCTTTTTACCTGTTTTCCAGGGTATGGTTCCCTTTTCATCCTCCTCCTTAGCAAAATAACTCTGTTCTGCCTGTGCCTCAGGATTCAAGTAATTTTTAGATGCTACATCAAGGCACTTACACCAAGTAGCTCATCAAATAAAGGGCTTAATAACTGGCATGAAAAAGGTACCTAAGTATCACTCCAGACTGAGAAGACCAGACTTTGTTTGTTTTTTTCATCATCATAGCAGAAAAGTATCATCTGCTATAACAATAATAACTATTATTAAGCACAGCTATTAACATAAAACTAAATTATCTCCTTTTCCTGACTAACCTATGGCTTCCTTTTCTCCAGTATTTTACCTGCCAACACAAAAAGACTACACATACTTCACGATCCTTTTTTAACTGATACTTTCAATTTTTTACACCATTTTAAGGATCAAATTAGTCTTTAGCCATGTAAAGTTGAAAACTCAATAAAAGTCATAAGCCAAGCTGCACAGGGTCTGACCATCACACAATGGGGAGAGTTCAGGGAAACACTGGGCTTCAAAAATGCGTCCTTTTCCCCCCAAAAAAGGCCTGGGCACTGTTGCTTCAGATTTCATGGAAGACATGAAGCCAAGAAGCTGCAACTGTTTTTAGAGAATCATAAATATCCTGAGTTGGAAGAGACCCACGAGGATTATAGAGTCCAGCTCCTGGCCCTGAACAGGACAGCCCCAAGAACCACCAAGAATCTACAATTAAAATTACAATTTTCAAGGCAGCAGCAGAGGTGAAGGGTGGTAGAAACCCTTTGGTTTACCTCAACTTCAAGCTGGATAAAGCAAGTCTTCCCTCTCTCTCTCCTAATCTGTTTAGTAATGATGCTTGCACAGTGCAGAGAATTATTTAATCCTGCCCCAGCAGCCACTGTGCTGGACTGGCACAGGAAATGCACATCAGAGGCCAAAGGGAAGATCAGATCACAGCCCCCAGGTGCCTGGGGGTTTATCCCTGGAGAAGCACTCCAATTCCTATCTCCAGGTAAACGTCCCATCCCTATCTATTAAAAAAAAAGGAAGAAGGGAGGTGCTCCTGACACAAATAGCAGGGCTAAAGCAGTATTTCCCCCACCACAGTGTTAGATAAAGGGCAATTTTCCCATTTCTCCCACTGCTTCCAACATTTGCCATGAACACTAATCCTGAGGGCGGAACATCCTAGCTGTTAGGGCTCTCAAATGCTGACTACCCTGCTCATTTTGACTAATAAAAATGAAAGCAAGCAGCACACTGAATGTATCCAGCCATTCTATATTGCTCACAAATTCCCCTGTATTAACATCTCATCTACAGTGCAATGATCTACAATTTTACAGCTTTCCAGCAGCAAAATAAGGCACTATTTGGAACATTCTGTAGAGTTATTTCACATCAAAATAATGGTACATTTGCAAACGGTTTTTCAATCCCTGGATAAGTTTTATCCATCTGCCCCCGAAACCAATCTAAGTCTTCAATTTTTTTTCAGCTGATCCTCACCTATACAGCAGTATAACAAGCTCCAGTCTTCTCCTTGCAAAATGAGACTGTGATGAGGTACAAACTTAAAAAGGTACAAAGGAGATTTCCACACCGTGGCATATGTAAAGAACAGGGAGGGAAAAAAATCCTATTACTTCTCATATAAAGCTTTTTTGCTCTTTCTCTTAAAATATCCCCTGATGTGCCTCAGGAGTTGCAGGGAGAAACTCAGGTTGCACAAGCATGGGCTGTACAACTCAATTACCAAGATCTGAAGGAAACTCGTGTCCTCGGGCAGCATCTCTGAGGTTTCACCACGAACGCTGCCTGATCTCATTAGGAAACACTCAGCGTCTTCGTGGCAATTACTAAAGAAAATAATTATGACATGATAAGACCACTGTCTTCTTTCAGCTGGAAAAGCAGCAGAAAGTGACAGAAAATGGAAGTTGGGCAGGAGTCAATAAAACAGCCTTGGGCAAGAGAGCAGAGAAGAGATGATTCCATGAGAAGGTACAGTTTTTTTGACTGGAAAACGAGGGAAAACTAACACATTGCAAGCTAAGGATCAACAGAAAAAGAGTCCATTTAGTCATAAATGAGCCACAGACTCACCATAATAATACAGGTTATGCTTGCAGACAGCTGCCTATCACAGCTTATTATAGGAAAAGAGCCTTTATGGTGCCATGGTTCAGTTCACGGCTGTCCTACTGTCACATGCTTGCCCTCAAGAGACACCAGGTGACAATGCATTGACAGTCCTACACCCATTAATGGCATGAATTAAATCTCTTCCAACACAGAAACCAATCTGGATCATTGAAAATACTTTGAGGTCCCCACAGGAGTTAATCTGGCGGTTACAATGGGGAACTGGAAAGCAAAATGCTCTAAAGTGCAGCCCCAACCTTAATTACTGACCTGCAAGAACTTTATCACGTGAACTTAACTGCCCTGCCTCAGTTTACTGATTTGTACAATATTAACAGGTGGCTCTGGAGTCATCAAAATACGGCAGACACTTTCTAAAACAATGCAGGTGATCAGCGCGGCGCTCACGCAACACAGAGGTGCGAGTCTTAATTAATGTTTATAAAGTGCCTGAAGAATCTGAGAGAGCTGGTGCTGAGGGAATACAAAGTATCATTAGACTTATTTTGCAAAGAGGCATGAATATGTGATTATAATTTTATTACCCACGCAGATTTATAAGGAGGGTTTGAACACAAAAGAAATTAAACTTTTTGACACTTTCTCTGCAGCACAGGTTCATTATCAGAGCCATGTATCAAACGTAAAATGTAAATTTAACAACTCACTCTTAAGATCAACTGTGAAATCATACCCAATCCCTCACTATCTTCAAGCAATGTATAAGCAAAACACTGTGTGACAAGAGTGTTTTAAAAGTCAGGATTGTTATGTGGTTACAGCATGACACAATCTCAGTACTTTCACAGCATTCATTTACTGTAGCAGCTGTATTTTCCCCTATATTTTGATTATCTTGACATTTTCTAATCATGAGAGTTATAAAATTTAAAATTATATGGCAGGCTTGATAGGCTGCAGATTCACCACCTCAAGTGAAGTTACTTTTTTTATTAAATGTTAAATTGCTTTTCTCCAGAAGGAGAGTTGTACTTTGGTTAATTTTTGCTTTTTGAATGCTACCACAAATTTCTTCTGATAATACAGTGGTCTGAGTGACAGCAGAGAGATTCTTCTTTTCAATAATCCTTGATAAATATTGACCAAAGATGCCAGTTCTGTCTTTCACCATTGAAATGAATCCATTTTGGCATAATAACAGCAGGGGGTTTTTTTTCAGTATGGTTTCTAGTATTACTCAAAAGTTTCTAATCTGATCTTAGAATTTGTACAGATTTCTTTTTCCTCAGCAGTTGTATCATTTTCATGCATTTTAGGCAGGGCCTGGAATTTGGCTGGGGCTGGGAAGGTACAGCTGCCTTCATGCTAAGCATGATGCTTTTCCTTCTCAACCCAAATTCCTATAAATAATACACTCTGTAAAATACTGTCCTCTGTATTTGCAATCAAGATTTTTATCCAGATGCCCTCCATGTTTCCTTTACTGAGCAGTCCCATTTCCAGCACCAGGTTTCCCTCCCAAGCTCCTTGTCCAGCCCAGTCTTTAACAGCTGTGAATAATGTGGGAGGCAACTCTACAACTTCTTTGCTTTCAGACAGATTTATACAACTGAAAGCAATTCATCAGCATGACCAGACTACCTAGCTCCTAACCTGTGTTGCCTTTCAGAAATGATTTGACTAATAATAATGGTCTATCACATGGTTCCAGTTAAGAATTTAAACTCTTTGTTTAATTTTTGAAGAGAGAACGCTATCAGGCCTCACCATTTGAAATATTCTCTTTATTTTTTAATATTTCTTTAACTGCTTAATAAGTAGACATAAAGGATTAAAAAAACAAATATTAGTGCACATCCTGGCAAAGAAACATCCCAATTTGGGATTACAGTCCTCCGTCCTGAATCTACGGTTCACACATTGGACAACTGTATATAAGACTTCTCTGTTTCGACAGACTCAATGTAAAGACGAAAACATATTCCAAGGCAGAAGGATTTGTAGGCTTTCAAACTACGAATGAGTTTTGGCTTTGAATCCCCCTAACATCGCAAGGAGGAATGTGACCACTGTTGGCCCTACAAGCATGACATGAATTTGGATTTGAAGCTCAGCTCTCAAAAGGGGGTGTTTGTGTACAATGAAGTCTTATTCTCTCTGCTAAAATAGTCAATAAAGTAGGTGCAGATGTCAGGTGGATAACCAGGACTGAGATCTTCAACCATTTTTCGAAGACAACTCTTAGCAAGTCTGCACTGAATACCAACAGAGAGCTTAAGGTGAGATTTACACACTGATTTCAATGCTGAGAGTCACGCCGGCCCTTGCAGCAAATACATCCGAAATATTATTCCTTACTCATCTTTTTCAAGAGATCACAGGTTTAGTCAGGTTGACCTACAGCCCCTCCAGAAAGTCAATGTACTGAGAAGTTCTTTTACTTTTACTCATCTGTATCTCTCCCCAAGGATCATCTCAGAAAAAGAGGTCGCATTGCAAAGTCTGCCTTGTTTGCAGAACTTATTCTTCCTGCATATATTTACAGTGACCAAGCTCTTTGTTTAGACACAGAGTTTCACTCAAAATACAGCTACCTCAGAAGGCAAACAGCAAGGCAGAAAGGGAAAACAGATTATCAGTGCTATCTCTGTAGCAGAGCTGAATGAATTCCCTAAAATACTTAACCCATGGATAAAAGTTCTGATGGAAACATCATTACCCAAGACCTTCAGAGAGACCAACGTGTGATGACCAAATGGCTACAGACACAAGGAGCTCAAAGTTAGATTGCCTTTGAAGTAATCAGATCACATCACTCTGTACTGTAATAAAAATACAATGCCTTGGAGAAATAAAGGAAGAAAAGGACTATTTTTCATTCTTTTTTGGTAGATCCTGTGGTGTCCTAGTAACTGAACCACATCCCTTAAACTAACTGTAAAGCTTATGGTGCTGAAGCCTCTCAAAGCCATTGCAACTACACATGTTTTATAGCATAGCAGAAATAGCCTCATTTTACATTCTGTAAGGAGAGGAAGGTGGTTTAGAAATACATCCATTTATGTACTCATTTCTATTCTTGGCAATTTAAAAAGATCTACACAGTCAAAAGAGGATGGTGGGTAATAGAAGAAATATCCTCTTCTACATATGAACAACCAGCCACATAAAGCATAAAAATGTGAATTGGGCACCAACTCCTGTTTATTTGGATTCTTAGGTCTTAATATTCCAGCTGCAATGCTTCATGCTGACTTTGGATATACATAGATGTGTCCTCCCCTAAATTTTAAAAGAAGCCTTCGAAATATTTTGCTGTGTAATAGCAGCAGGATATGTACATTTCATAGCTTGGATCTACAATCAGATTGAAAAAACTTTATGAAGAAAGGAGGTATCATTAGCCCTACTTAATAATGAGAAACAGGCACAGAGGGGGGAAACAATTTGCTTACAGTTACATCATCACCAAATCCATGGGTGGGAATAGGACCCCCAAACTCCTCAGCTCTGTCCCCTCTGATTCTGCCTCTAACAACAAATTTGTTTTCAACACACATAAGAAATAATTGCTCCAAACTTCACAAAAGCAAAGAACTTGCAGCTAGGAAAAAACAATTTTATTCCATTTTCTGCAGAAGAATGTCACCTTTTGAGGTTTGTTTTTATTTCATTTGTAGTTTATTCCCTTTCAGCATAGCAACCAACAGACTCATCACTCCTTTGAAGTCGCTTTCTTTTTCCCACACTGGCATTAGCTACAGAGATGATTCTTCTCTCCCCTTCAACAGGGAAGGGTGAGCTCTAGTAGAGCTGTCTGGCATAGATTTAGGATATTATTTGCTATGTCTCTGTAAATACTGCAGTGTATCTACTTTCACAGCTAACTTTCAAAGCAACACAATAAATAATAATGGATTTTCGAGGAATCATCAAAGTGGAGACAATGAAATACAGCCCTGCACAAAGCAGACTTCATGAAATGAGGCTGACAAGAAAAAAAGGAGAAAGAGGTGAA
Source organism: Melanocharis versteri (assembly GCA_013397845.1). Lineage (NCBI taxonomy): Eukaryota > Metazoa > Chordata > Aves > Passeriformes > Melanocharitidae > Melanocharis > Melanocharis versteri. Next base: position 542,970 of record VZTG01003982.1, read on the forward strand.
ATTTTGATGTCAAGGTGAAGAGAAGTAACAGAGAGGGTGCAAGAGTGGAGACCCTGAAATGATCTTCCAATTGAAGGCCAAAGAGGCAGGTTCTGGAGGGAAAGAGAAAGTGGTCAGTCTCTGTCAGTGACAGAGTAATGGGACGATGAAAAATAAGCAAGGTAAGAGGGAAACCTTGCCGGTCATCACATCAACATTGGCCTGATGTCGCAACTGGAGACACAAGAGGTAGGAGAGAGGCTCTGGGAATGAGGCACCATTCACACTTGAGGCATTTGCACTCTGTGCAAGAAGAGGGAACAGAACCAGGCCTGTTGCTGGGTGAGTGGCTGTAGCTTTGCTGCAAACTGGCAGAATGTTAATGGCACCTGCCAAAACCCAGCACACAGTTTCTCATCACTCCCTCACTGGTGATCCTGCGCCCCAGAGGCACATCCTGGACCTCCTTCCCAGCACAGCAGGAAAGAACTGATCCCGTTTGTCTGCAAGGGAGCTCTGCAGCACTTGGCAAACACTTCTGTTTATTACAGCTGTTCTGGTCAAGACTCTGGCCATCTCATCTACCATACCACATGCTACTGACTGACTGCTGGTAACCCGGATGAATTTTCAAACTTTGTTTCCACAGCTGCCTTCAGTCCAAAACATGCTTTTCTTCAGTTAACCAAGTTTACCATGACACTGACATTCCCTTTGCTACCATTTCTGATTTAACCAAACAGCTTCTATGTTCCTTGAATGGTCCTTAAAACATTCCCACAGGTATTAAACCTACCTATGCTAAAATATGTTTAATTGAATACAATGTATAAATGACTGGAATTGAGCACTTAGAAAATTACCTACATTGAATATAATTTGCTACTGAAATACATGAATTTGTTACTCATTTTATGCTGCTCATTTCAGAAGAGATGTTCGAGATCTTTTCAAAGTATTGGTTTAAGAATAACAAGAGCTCTTGTCTGGCTATGCGCCTGTGAAGTCCTTTCCTTTGTCCAATTTGAGCTGAAATCCAGATATTTACCATCCAGCATCTGCCTGGTCATTCTCTTCTTGCTTTCCTTCCTCCACCTTGCAAGGACATCACATCACTTCATCTCTACCAACTGTACCAAAATGCTGTGGCCTATTCTGTCTCTGGAAGATTTCCAATACTTTCAGAAAGCAGATTGCAGTGTACCAGTAATTGCAGTTAAAAAGAGTACATAGCTCCAGTAGCTGTTATTTATTCATTTGACATTCTTAAACATACACTTGGAATACCTACAGAGTTTCAACAAAGCTTCAGTGAAGTCTACACCTGTACTTAGTTTTTCATCCCTGTAATTTGCAGGTCGGTCTTGTGGTTTCTTTTATAGCCAATAATTAAGTGATTCAAGGTAGATTATTTCACTCATGAAAATTTACATTTTTCTCTAAGAAAACATGCCCTGGGAAAGTTGTGCTGCAAATCATTCCCACTTGTTGTCTCTTCATGGAAACTCCAAGCACATCTCCAGAAATCAAGTGCCTTGTTCCTCATGGCTGTGTGCTGCTTCATTGATGAAAAGGAAAAGAAGGAATGTGTTTTTTCACAGAGCTGTGGAGTCACTGAGGCTGGTAGGGACCTCTGAGCATCATCCAGTCCAACCTGTGTTCAGAGCAGGGTCAGCCAGAGCAGTTTGCCCAGGTTTAAATACCTGCAAGGGTGGAAAGTCCACAACTTCTCTGAGCAGCCAGTGCCAGCTTTCAGACACGCTCATTTTAAAAATGCTTTCTTATGTTTAAATGGCATTTCCTGAATTTCAACTTGTGCCCATCACCTCTTGTCCTTTCACGGGATACCTCTGAGAATCTGGCTCTGTCTCTTCATCCTCCCATCAGATATTTATACACATTAATAAAATCCCCATCTCTGGGGTGGTTTCTTCCCCCTGTCCAAAGAAGGTCTCAGCTCCTTCTTCCTTCACTGTCAGTCTGTGGTAAATGCTCACCACTGCACCAGCTGCATTGCTCTGCTCTCTGAGAGTGACCCAGCAGCTCCCAGCTGATCCATCATCCATCTCAAGACAGAGCTCCATCAATTCTCCCTCCACTCTCAGGCAAAGTGCAAAACCTGCTGTGGATCCTCGCTGCCCTCCCCTGTCATTCCTGTTCCTATTTTTTGCCCCACTTGGCCAGGCAGACCCTGTCTCTCTGTAGCGATCTTTGATTCCCAAAGAAGATCCCATAGAAAAAGAGATCCTCACTGCTGACAACAGCTGCTGACCTACAGGATCTGTCCACTCCTTCTTTGGTCCTCCCCACTTAAGAAGAAAACAGAAAACAAAAATCTGGGCCACATATGCTAAGCCACAACCTGTGAAACCATCTGGAAATACCTGCTATGCTCCAGGTTTCCTTAACTGGATCACTGGTGCCCACTTGGAAGTGGACAATTGCCCAGTGGCTGGACTGGCCTCAGCAGTCAGTCTACAACACCCCAGATGTGAGCCCCTGCTCAGCAGAACTAATCCCAAGACTGGTCAGGCTGGGAGATGGGGACTACAACCCCCACAGGACGGAGTCACCTGCTGCTGTCAGCTGTCCTCTGGCTCAGATGCTTCACTGGACAGAGCTCCCAGCCCCTCATCCACACCCAGAAGCTCTTCTGGAGCTGCAGATCTGCAGGTGGAGCAGGAGCCTTCCTCCAGAGGCCAGAGGTCACAAGTTTCTGCATTTCTCATCACGGAAATCTTCATTTCCCACTCTGATTAGCACAGACTCCCAGCACATCCTTCAGTACAGTTGGGAGCTCAAGTTTTTTGTATCTTCAGGGTCTTGGAGAAGAACCAGTCATTCTCTCTCTGGATCACTTCTTCACCACCTGCTGCATCTGGGAGCTGTGCTTTTAGGCCAGAAGCTAAATAGTCTTCTCCACAGCACCTGCTGAAAGGGTGCTTGATTTTCCCTGACCAGGAGTTAGCTGGAAAAAAAGAAACTCGAAGCACACTCTAATCAGGAATGGCTGGAAGAAGCCACTAGAGCCTGCTGGAAGATATCCTTTCCCAACCAAAGCCAGCACCACAAAAATCCTCAAAGAGTTCCCAGGAGACCTCTGACAGCCCTAGAGGTTCCCAGGAGACCTCAAAGGAAAGCATAGAAACTGTTCATCTGTCAACTGCCTCTTCCAGCTGCACTCACCTCCTGAATTTACTGCTGAAAGCACCCCTTTTTATTTGGAAATAGAGGGAAGAGTACAACTTTATGGATAAACAATACAAAAGCCATCAAGTGGAACCTTCTTAGCTTGCAGTGGAATGGAGTTGCTAAATCCTATCCAATTGCTGGCCCAAACAGTGCAAATTGACATTTAATCAGAAATACTGCAAATTTCTACATGGCTTTGACATTATCCATTTTTCTTGGTGCCTTTATTTTCCTGCGTAACCAACAGCTGTTACAAATCTCCATGAAAAAAATAAAATGGAGATACCTCAATGATTTTTTAAAAGTGGTGGGGGAAACAGCAAAACAATAAAGTTTACAATGTTGCAATTATTTAAAACCCATCTACTGAAACTCAAACTCTCAAACATTAAGGGGCCACTATGGTAGATCAATGAGGCATTACATAAACTCTACAAATGAGGTTATGATTTGAAACTGCACTAGAGAGAACAGTATCTGAACTTCCCATGGAATAGACAATGTTGGCAGACAGATGACTGATTTCTGTCCTATAATGCTGACATCACTTGTCCAGAAAGAAAGCATTTGTGGTCGTCCTTGTAGCAGTGGTTGTTACTTTTCTAGGACTAGAGGGAAAAGTGCTGTATTTATGCATTTTTGCAGTAAGTGAAGAAATATCTTATTCTCATCCCTCTGTCTTTTGCATTTATAAAAGAAAAAGTAATTCCAAGGCTACTGGTTACTTACAACTTCTTTTTCTTGTGGTTGATTGACTCAACACCAGCTTCTTTTGTGAAGAGGAGGCTAAGGGGGACTATAATCTCAGCCTACCACTATTCCAAGGGGAGTTGTAAAGATGATGGAGACAAGTGCTTCTCAATCATGGGCAAAAGACCACGATTTGGAGGTTCAGACTGGATATCAGGAAATGATTCTTCACTTGCAGAGTAGTGAAGTGCTGGAAATGGTCATCCAGGGACCAAATCTCTGCTGCCTGGTCAAATCTCCAGCCTTAGAGGTATTTGAGACATTCCAGGCAAAGCTGACCTAATACACTTTGGACTGCAGGATTTCCAGCAGCCCCTTCCAAGGGACATTTTCACCTTCTATGGCATGGGCTTTGTGGTGCCTGCAAAGGTTTTTTCCCCAAACTGCAACCTGCTCATAAGTGCCTTTCCCTCATTCTCTCAAGTCTGTCTCCTCTCTTCCTGATTTCACAAATTTGCAGGAATTTCATTGTCACTGTAGGCTCTCCACCTCTCTATCAAATTGCATAATAAATTGATGAACAAATTCAAAAGACATTTCGGGATACTAAAGGAGAAAAGAAAGCCAGAAATGCAAACACACTTCCTCTTTTTTTTCTAGAGAGAATGATCACACATTTAGTTTTTGTTCTGCTCCCACAAAGTGGTTCCAGGGGCCAGTGCCTGTGGCAATTCCTGTCCTTTCCAGGATGTCCTGAACACAGATGTATGAAGGCACAGAACCACCATTCATCTTCCCAACACATATACTCTCCTACTCTCCTTTTTCTGAGACCTACGGTGCCAACTCTGCTAGACACCATCCCAGACAGGGCAGACAACTGCACTGGCCTGCTATTGTAATTCCTGTGTTCTGGCTCCCACGTAACATTTATGTTCATGACCTGATTTGCAAATCCAGATGAGGATATAGGGCAGGACAGAGCAGATGGGACAGCACGTTATGACCTCCTGGTGGTATTTCCCCTCATGTAATGACTGAGTCAAGTAAAAAAGTTACAGTGTCAGGCTCTCCAAAACACTAAAGCTGAGATCAAAGTTAGCAAATAAAAATGTCAAGTGAAAGATGTTCCTGTGCATCACAAATAGCTGCACTGTCAGGCAGTGAGTCCAGTGGGACACATCTAGCTGCCCATGTTGGGAAGTTGTTGAGGAGAGAAGCTGGAACATTTAATGCTTCATGTATTTAACTGGTCATTTCCACACGCAATGATTAACACAATGTGCACCCACACAGTGCATGAACAATGTCTGAAATACCAGCCATTGCCTCAACTGGGTTGGGAAAAGAGAGTTTTGGCTTGCTTGGAAGAGATTAGTTGTCCATTCCACACTCCTAGGCAGAGCTGCTGGCCCAATTGCTCTGGGAAAGAAGACAGACAGGACTCCAGCAAGTCTTTTAAGCTCTGACTCCATCGTGAAATGTCTTTTATTTGCCACCACCTTTCACCAAAACATCCCCAAACTTTCCATGTAAAAAAAAAATACCAAAAGTCCTTTGGGTTTCTTGACAGCAACCTCTACCTTGGTAACAACCCTAAATGAGAGAGAGCAGTTTGATCTTTCTTTTGTTTCACTATTTGACAAGGTTGGCTTCTGCCTGGCAAGCGAGAGCAGCAGCACTGTGAATGCCAGTCATTAATTTCCTCTTTCGAAAGAAGTTCAGTCCAATTTCTCAGTGATGGTCAAGGTCTGTATGGACACCATCTGCTCACAGGCACATCCCAGAGGCAGATCTCCATCGTCACAAATTCCTCACCTACAGCTGAACATGTCCAGAGCTTTCTGACCCACCTTACTCCTTCCATTTACAGTGGGGAAAACCAGAAGTCTCATTATATTGAACCATTCAAAACCAGGCAGATCTTTTTGTGCCCATCTGAGCCAACATGGTTTCGAGAGACTGACAGCACTCATTTGCTTGACCTCAGGGATCCCACTACAAAAAATATCTGATGAGGTTTTCCCCTGGATTTGGGACTCCGTATTGTGCATCACTTGTCTTTCCTGGGTTTTATTCCTCTCTCTGCTTTTCACTGTTTTGATTATTCCTGTTTTTGTTGGTGGGATTGCTATTTTATTTCCATATTTTCCTTTATTTCAATTATTAAACTGCTTTTATCTCAACCCATGGATCTCACCATCCCCTACTCTCCTCCTCATCCCCCCAGGGAGTGGGGAGTGAGTGAGTTCTACACAGTTAAACGGCAACACAGATAACAACAGTACTTTGCTCATATTCTTTAAGACTCAGAGTATTAGTCAGCTAAAACCCACTGAGCCATCAGAAAACCACCTACGAACTTCCAATTTTTTTTCTTTCTTTCTTTTTTTTTTTTAATCGAGAGGCTAAAATCATCTTTGTCAGAGATATGCAAGAGAATTGTGTAATGCATGTTTTATTCTGGTTTTCTTAGCTTTCCCTACGCTTCTGAGCTCAAGCATCCCCATTTTCTCTATTCTTTGTCTCCTATTTGCACAAGTATTTTTATTCACCCATGAAATTCATTAGACATTATTGAACACAACTCTAAGCACAACATACCAACTAAAGAAGGGGGAAAAAAGTCCAAACAAGGATGAGTGAGCATAATAGACCCACATGGGACAATTAAACCATGTCTGTAATTATTATTAGTGCTAAAATTTTACAGCACGACGATGAGTTAAAACCAACATACAACTAAAAAGAGCAGAGCCATGCAAAACCACCTTGACAACAAGCAACCATATGAAAAAGATAAAGAGCAACAGTGAATAAGTGAGTTCTGCTAAATATGTTCATTGGCATCACCGTTATCAGCTAAACAAAATCCAACTTGCAATACAAGGCCTTTTTTTCTACAGTTCATTTCACTTGTGTTTTACGGTTCCTGACTGAACACTTAGGATTTTCCCATTGTGCATGACTCAATCCTTGCCCAAAAATATGCATGGGCACTGGGGAAAGCACCATTACTTCCTATTTTCTCCTTATGTTTTTTCCCCTAAATTTTACCTTGAAGTTAACCAGATTTTCATGTTCCCCCACAGCTATTAAATTAGGAAATCAGAGCCAAGCAATCTGCACACTTCCATCCTTTTGGGTCTCCAGCTGTTTCAACAACCTTTTTTAGTTAAACCATACAAGAACTTCCTTTCATTCCTAAATTCAGGGCTCTATTCAGAATAATCTGCTCCCAGTAGCTAATTTAGGTATCACGACTGCTCTTCTGCACTGACAGCACAGCCAGCCTGGTCTGGCAGCACTGGATTGTAGGTGGCCTGAATCACTGATCACTTTCCCAAATTCAGATGCTAAAGATAGGCTCCTGTAGAAAACCAGTCTGAATATGGCCCCACATCTCTGCCAATTTTTCTCCTATGATTTGTGTTTGCCCAGCCCTGAACCTCTCGACACCTCATCAGGAATGCTGCAAGAAACACTCATCACTTCAGTGTCTCTTTCCTGGAACTTGCACCATAACCATGTCTCTGCTTCACAGTATCTATCCCTCCTTCTTAATGCTTGCCTTGATTTGAATTATGCAATCCCTGTTTGGAACTCATTTGTAGATCCTGTTTATATTCTGTTTAATACAATTTACAGACTATTGCTTAGAATGGAGCTGGTGCTGCACAAAGCACTACTGACCATGTAATCCAAGTGCCCTCCAACAGGACAGAAATGCTCTCTCACTCAAGCCACCATCTCTATTTGCCTAAGACCTTTTTTTTCCTTTAACATCTCTTCAAACTTTCCTGATTTATTTGAGCTGACTATTAATTAGTCTACTTTCTATTTGCCAGGTTTCGTTGCAGTCAAAGCAAACACAGTCAGGTGACTGACATGAAATTTGGTCTGAAATACAAATGGCTGTGAGAATTTTAGTGCTTGATTCTGCCAGCCTTCATTTTAAGAAAAAAATCCTGATTTATAAAAAAGGTCACCTTTGAATGAGCAGCAGCAGCACTGATAAAAATCTGCAGGACTGAGCCTTATAAATGCAATTTTTTGCAGGTTATTTAGAGAGAACAAAACAAGCAGACGATCAGATTTAGACATCTGTTTTAAAGACAACTCTGCAAATTGTCTGGAGACCAAAATAGATTATTAGCAGGAAATGGAGTTTTCTTAATATTGAATTTGATCCTGCCCTACTGAAAATCAATGGAAGTTTGTCGCAGACTTTCATGTGAAAGGGACTTAACAAGCAATATATACAAAAGCAGAGTTACAGCAACTGTCAAGGAGAAAGCTCAGTTAGGATAAACCTTAAATTTCAATATAAAAGCGTTCCTGCTGGAGAATGAAAGAGAAACATGAGAAGAGATAAATGTCTGACTCGAGTGGAATTGCTGAATGCAGTAGTGGAACGAGTCAGCTTTCTGCATAATCCATGAAGTATAAAAACTAAGGGAAAGCAAAGAAAATCCAAAAGACTTAGGTCCACAAGGGTGTGGCTCCAGGCAGAAGTGTTCACATGGAAAGCACTGGTGCTTCCCTTAGTGATGCTATTTTCATATTTGTATCTTCAAACAAAAATATCAGAATATTTTACCCACGTCAATTAAGACTCAGAATCCTTCTGGGACATCCTTATTACACCCATTTCTGCAGACTACAATGACACAGAGTTTGACTCATTAAAGGCCAGAAAATGAGTCAGCAAAGAAAAAGAACCCCAAAGCCCCAGTCATCCATTGTCAGTGATAACCACTGAATAACCTCTCTCTTCGTCACTAGTCAGCCTTGGGAATAAAGTCACTTATCTGAGAAATAAAACTATTCCTTACTTGATGTTTGCCTTTTTTGTATATTTGTTTTCCACTATGATTGCCTCCCAACATTTCCCAGCCTTGCACACAGACTGATGCACTTAATTTTGACAGACACAAAATCCCTCCTAAATCTGCTGCAGTGTTTATACTGGGATGCATAAAAATGACTTTGTGAAACAGAGTCTCGGAATAGAAAACGAGATTAAAAATATTTTGCACATGAAGACTTCTCTAGGCTATAAGACAAAGAGTAGAATATTACAAACCTTATTCTCTTTCTCCAGATTGCCTAAAGGGGCCCCTACAGCAGAACTATTATCTTTAATCTTATTTTCTCTTTTCAGCATGTATTTTATTTTCTTCTCTCTGCTAACAATACCCTGGCCTCTTAATAGCTCCTGAGTTCACCTCCTAAAAAGATATTCTAGGATAAGCCTTGTCAGTATTAGATTTGCAAAGGTTTAGAAACAGCTTGGGTTCCCTCTGTGCTAACAAACACTTAGTGATAAATGCCTTCTCAAGGAGTGCATTGCAGAAGTGATTTGGTCAGTGTATGAGCCAGTTTGCTTTACAAGCATGAACCTCTCTGGCCTGCCAGTATTACTGCAAAATAGAATCATTTTCCTAAATGGTTTCATTAAAGGGACATTGTAAGGCTGAATAGGAGCTATTGAATGAAAATGGACAGAGTGAATTTTTAGTCATGCCAAACCAGTCTGTGGCATCAGTCACAAAGGTTTCACTGGGGGAAAAAAAAAAAAAAAAAGTCTCCATGGCTTTATTTGGAGTTGAACTCATTTGCAATGATTCTGAAAGATTCACTGCCACTGTGGCTACAGAGCCCTCATCAGCCATCATCGAGCCAATCTGTCAGAAGAACCCAGGATGAGTTATTGTCTGACAATGCCAAGACTTTCATTTGCTGTGGAAAATCATAATCTTCCCTTTGCTTCAAACAATTCCTGTTGAATTGCCCCCCCAACTTATTCATCCCATACAAAGCCATGATGGGAATATCAAGAAGGAAGAGCGAGCCACAGAAAGCAACCACAGCCTCTCCTCGAAGGGGTGTCACACTGAGCAGCAACAAATTCTGCATTTTAATGAAAACCAGGAAGATGAAGGCCAGGAGAGCATCATGTGAGACAGCTGTTGCTATTTTTAATGTACAGTGATGTTGGAGCACAGACTGTGCCTCCCATGCTTTGGGATTTTTCAACTTTCTCTGGAAGATGGGAGGATAGGATACCCTGAAGGAACTCCACCTACACAGTAATTTAACATGGCCCATGGGCACGGGCACCAGGATTTTTCTTGCTTCTTTTTCTGCCTGAAGCTCACATTCGAGTTTCTGGAAGACTGAAACATATATCCCTAATGTTTTCAGGCTGGCAATATTGTAGTTGAGTGACACTTAGTGGGCTATGACAAAGAGAGATGATGATCTGTCCTTCATTTCTGCTGAATCTCTGTGTGCACTTCCACATAGGAGGGTTCTTCGGTCAGGTACAATACACTTCTTCCTCAGACCTGCCCCATAAAACAAGTGCAATAGCAATGTCTTCCACATAAAAGGCATATAAACTAATATAACCATTCCCATCAATAGGATTCATCTCCTCAAACTGCAGCCATGCAGAAGTAAGATCCTCTCTAAGTTCACGGAGATAAATACGCTTCCAAATGTATTTCCACTTCACCTATCCTGGGCAGCTCTTGCAGGATGGGAAGAATTGCCCTGGGACTGTACATCTCACTCCACTGGCAGTGGACAGAGCCTGGACTTTCAGTCATTTCAAATTAAAGGAGATTAATATCTATATCTATACCTATAGTCCACAAGTGAGCTAATTACGCACAAACTCCTACAATCACAACCTAAAGAGTAATTCAGTGGCTGCCTTTTTATTGTTATCAATATTTTGAAGACACATTTCTAAAGCCATATCCATTTTCAGATAGCATGGGCATAAGAACAGTTGAGAAATATGTAGGTGTCACAAGTGTAGGTGGGGTTTCTGTAATTCATCTTGTTTCACGTCCACTGTAAAGATAAATATCAATGCATGGTAATACTCTTGGAACTTGTTTATCTTGCTGCTGATTCATGGCTTATTGGTCATTAAAGAGAAATCAGAGGCATGAAGTTATATTTCTGTGTAAGTAGTAAGCAGTGCCAAAATATAATGAGGACAAGCTGATATAAACTTTCAATGGCCTAGGGAAAACAAATGGCTTAGTAAATGCGTGGTGTTATGCACAACCTCCTATAAAAATAAAAGGAAGAAGAGAAAGAAACAAGGAAAGAGAATAAAAAAGAAAGAAGGCTGCCTTATTTCCCTGAACTCTCAGCCACCTTTCCTTCCAGCTTGTTCCACATTACAGATCCCACATGCATCTCTGTCAAGACAGCTTATGTGGGCTCACTGTAAGCTACTGTCATCCAAGCTGGGGCCTGAAACAAAACTGAGAGACCAATAAATCATGCTGAAAAAGAGAAACTCAAACACCCCATAGTGGGCTTTTTTTCCTTCCTCTTCTGATTTCCTAATGCCTTTTCTTTTTTTTTTGTTTTTGTTTTTTTTTTTTCTTTTGGTCTTATGTGATGCATCTTGCAAAGGCATTTGGCAGATCAACAAAGCTCGTGCACAAAGACAATTAATCCTCATCATCCTTAGTGTGACTTGTGCTAGCCAACTAAATCTAAGATAATTTTCTTCGTGAAATGGGATTGGATTAAAACCCTGATATCAGAAAGTGACTGAACTTTCCAGAAGTTCACCAGAGTGAATTTTCTTGATATTAAGAGTCCCAGAATATGACCTCAAATATCTATTGACAGAATCTATTCATTCCATAGATTTACTGAACCTTCCAAGTACTGTGGGATGGCTTTCTCGTAGACTTAATTCTGGTGTTACCTGCAATAATAATATATTGGTGCAACTGCTGTACATCTGCGTAGTTAATGAATTAACAGAGCTGAATCAGGCCAGTCATTCACTGTGTCTGCTTGTCTAGAGACTGAATTTGATAATAGACTGTGCTCTTAGCAACAGGACGAGTATTTCAGGATGGATATATTATGGGGGAAAAAAACCCCAAAACGAGATGACTACTGACTACAGCACAGTCAGGGATGGAAGAAGGACTGATCCTCGGAGAGGGCTTTAACTGAGCTAAGCAGGAAGCTTTAGCTACACACAGGGCATATTCACAAGGTATAAAATAAAAACAAATTGGCATATCCTACCCAGTGTTTCACTCCTGTTCTTAACAGATAATGATCAGTGCTAAAAATACATCAGAAACAGAGGCAGTCTGGGTACCCAGAGGTTTCTCACTTCCATAGAAAACCTTTCAGTGGAGTCTCTTTGCTGATGACAGTCATCTCTATGGAGGATTTAAATCTCCAGCATTTTCAAAAGAACAATCTTAACCAAGACTAAATTTTCTCCTCCCATGCAAATCATCGCTACCATGGCAAAACCCAAATTCATCTCCGGGCAAAAATTCAAATTTTGCTGTGCTGGTTTTTTGGGGGGGTGTTTGTTGGGTTTGGTTTGGGTTTTTTTTTTGTTTTGTTTTGTTTTGTTTTTGTTTTGTTTTTTTTTTTTCTTTTTGTGGGGGTGATGGTGGTTTGTTATTTTTCTTCCTCTGTACCTCAGATGAGTTGCCCAAGAGGCTGTTCAGAACAGACTACCATGCTCCTTACTCCAAGTCCTGTGCTCTCAAATTTTAGATGCAATTACTCCACTCTGACCCCTGGGTGTGAGAGGAGCTGGACAGAAAAATCTCAGTAAAAAACAGCTCAGAAGTGGGTGATATTTACAGGCAAACAGTAATTTGCCAAACCTGTGGTTGTGAGGCAATTTCACACATTGCTTTCCAGGATCCAGGGGCCTCTGTACCATGTTTTATGCAACTGCAGCTGAAAGCCTTTTGTGCAGTGTGAACTGCCCAATTTAGTGCAAATAAGTTAGTTTGCCTCCTATATCAATACCTGCCAATGTTTTAGCATAAAAAGAAATGAGGATATTAAGGCTATTTCTTTTTCAGACAGCATCTGGTTAGCTATTGTGAAAATGCTACGGCAGTTGTTCACACCCATTTTCCATTTAGCCTAAATTAGCCTTTCAAATTTAAAAACACCCTAGATTTCTCCAGTTTATCATTTTTGCCTTTGATACTATTTCTGAACTGACGGAAACTTCAATCAGAATGTTCTTAACCTCTGACAAATTGAATATTGGGAGAGTATATTAAGCAGAACACAAAAACTAAATAGATTTTTGCAAGGGTTGTAAAAGGCAAGAAACAAACTAGAGTAAAAGATAGTTGGAAGAAAAAATAAGACTTATTTGTAAGACTGAAATCTGATTTAGGGCCAGCACTCATTGAGAAAGAGTACCTTGTGTTGTAACAAAAAAAGAGGTAATGCTTAATGTTAAAATAATAGTTTCCATTTCAATTTGTGTGGGCACAAGTAAGTTTGAAAAATGTTATGCCTTCAGAGTGGTAAATTAGTGCATTTTGCCCACACACATTTAAAAGAAAAAAAAAAAAAAAGACAAAGTGATATAAAGCAAAATATTCCTTTTGCAATGCCGAGTCACTGAGCCAGGTGCAAAGTTTTAAGGCTCAGGATTCTCAGCCTTGTGTTCAGATCCCAGAATTAAATGACATCATCTCGTCTTCCATTTTCTTAAACCCAAATTCAAAAATACCTACTACCTCAGGGTGCCTGTTTCATATTGTCACAGATATTTTTATAGGTTGCCTGCTTTTAAATCCTCACTCTGAACTCAAAAGGCTGGCTGAGGCAGGGCTACAAAATCAAGCTGACCCAGACAATAATTATCGATAATCAGAGAATTTCCTGCTTTCAAATGGGATGGAAGAACAACAGCGACAGCCTTTGCCATGGCACTTCACTGTCTGTCTTTCCATTTGTGGTCTGAATCTGTATGTAATGCATGTGATTTAAAGATAATAGAAAATCTGGCTTCAGAGAGAGATCACTGAAAATGTGGTATTTATTTTTCCAAAAATAATTCAAGGAGATGAAATCCATGAGGGTGAGCCCTGAGATCTAGCCAAAATTTCCATCGAGAATTTAAGCTCGAGGAGGAGGGGGAAAAATAATCCAAAAAAATAAAGGAAAATTAATTCAACTTAGAAGATGCTACTGACGATTTGGAACAGAAAATAAAATTCAACAGGATTTTGATAACAGCCGAAAAATCAGTAAATACAATTCTGAACAACACTGAAGAGGAGGACAAGGCTTTAATACACAAATCTTCAGTGAGAGAATGCAAATGTGAATATCTAGCTGCTAAAAAAAGAAACCTACTCAAAAACCTGGCTTGGGGACCAGCAGCTCTGGTCCAGATTTGGTAACCAGGCAGAAGTGGCTTGTAAAGCAGAACACCAGAGGTTCCTCTGGGCTGTGCTGATGTTCAGGAGAGTCTGAGGGGGCATCACTCCACCCCAGGCAGCGCTGCTGGAGTTTCAGCACCAACGCAGCTTTGGGTTTGGCCCACGCTGTGAGACTCAGCAGAGCTCAGTGGGAGAGGTGGTCAGAAAATGGTAACAGGAGAGGTAAGAGGCTTTCACCTCACCAAGAGGGAGTGCATTTAGTTATGCCAGAGAACAGGGAAAAGCTGTGAGTGGGAAGCCAGCTCCTGCCAGAAAGGCTTTTAAACAGGATGGGAATGGAGACCTCAACAGGGCTCAAGTGTCCGACGAGAATCTGGTGTTTATTACATCTTGAAAGTCTGTTTCAGGTAAGATTGTATTTAAATCTCGGCTCCCAGAGAGACATAAATTCCCGCTTCTCATATAAATTTTTAATGCACTTCCATTATTAAAGCAAATTTTATTCCAAGGAGCTTTGCCTCTAAAATTAATCAAAAGATTTTTGTTGTACTCCAGATGAAGCAAACGCAGAATTCCAGGAGCCTAACACAGAAACCAGACTTCTAAAAATAGGCTGTGTGGAGCCTGATTTGCTGCAAGTCGAGGGGGTAGGTCACATATCACATATCGCATCTCTCCAGGCTGATCAGCATCAGTCAGGTATTGCTTGAAAGGCAGCCCAAGATGGAAAGCAAATAGATTGATTCAGTACTGAGCTCAGAAACACACACTGCTATGAAATGAGAGCTGAAACCACATGAAATGCACTGATTTCTCTATATATTTGAAAACAGAGTTTGGGGTGGCTTTTTTTTCCCTCCTGCCTGTTTATCATTCTGCATCCAAATGCTGAAAATAAAGCACGTTGGTTATGAATAGGTGGAAGTTATATCTCCATCCAAAACAAAAATATACCCTAAAGCATCTCTCTTGGTTCTTCCCAGTTTGGGCAAATTAATTCCTGTCAACAGCAGAGGTGTTTTGCATAAACAAAAGCAACAGGAGCTCCAGCTGGGAACACTAAACCTAGTGGCCCACGCCCAAGGTCTACCCTCTGTGCTAAGGCAAAGCTCAGCAGAAGACCACGGAAGGGGTTTTCTGGTTCTGGACCCAAGGCAGAGATGTTCAGCACAGCAGCACCCAGACACGACCCAATGAGGGAACGAAGATCTAAGGAAGGCAACAGCGAGGCACAAAAAAAGTGTTTGCAGATACAGAGAGGTTGTTTGCCTGTCTCTCCCAACTGTTTGTGGGGTTACACAGAGCCATGCTCGCATTCAAGAATTTCATGCTATGGATTTTGTTGAAAACAGGCTTAAAAATGCCATCCCAATCCTCTTTCCCAATGCCTTTTTTTGGTATGTGACAAATAGTGCAGAAATACCTAAATACAGAGCAAGATACCTTTAGTGAGAAAATCTCTCTCCTTGAGAGAAGGAATTTGGTCCAAAAATCAATTTTCTCATTAATTATTTGTATCAACAGAAATGCTGATGCATCAAACAATTTACTTGGCTTCTTATATATTACCCTCAGGTGACAGCCTTTTGCTCAGTGCCCAGAAAAATATTTCAAAGATTTCAAAGCTGCTGCTTTTGGAGAACCTCTCCTCAAGACTGAGGAGATGAAGCAGTTCCAGGCACCTGGCATTCAACCACAGAGCTTCACTTGCTGCTTTCACATCCTTTTCTTTCAACCACACTCTCAAAAAGGGCAGAGTCATCTTCTAACCCACTGCTTCAGAAATGGAGAGGGGAAAAAAGAACATTCATGACCTTCGCTTGAAGGTTTGTTCCACAAAATTTCTTTTGTGAGACTGAGAGTAAATGGGAGAGTAAAAGCCTCCATGGATGCTACTTTGATCTTACACCAGGAGCCCATAACACCCTCTGTCGAACTCCATTCTGCCTAGACAGGACTGGCTTTCCTCAATGTAGGAGACAGTAGAGGAGTTAGGTCACGTGCCTGGTTCAATTCCAGCTTCAATCCAAAGTTGCTCTTGACACAAAACCAGAGAAAACTTGGCAGCATCATCTCCCAACCTTGGGTTGAGTCCCGAGCAAAATTCCAAATGAAACACAAGGTCCCAGATCTGCATGGAGCCAACCAAAGAAAATGCTGGCACCGATGCTGGCAAGACAAGCGGCCAAGTTTTGCTGATATCCACATGGTGCTTCTCTCTCAGCTGCCCACAAAGAACTAATATTGCTTTGTGTGGGCTATTTGCCCTGTAAACTGGGATCTAAAGCCAATGAGAGGGATGTCATGGGAAGCAAAGCTGGTGTCAATCCTTGTGGCAGGGTCACGATCTCCCAGGCCACTGCACACAGAAGAGATCGGAGCCAACCTGCACTGGGCAGTGTTGAAAATCCCAACAATGAGAACCAAAAGGAAAATTTTAAGAATGACTAAATAGTTGATCGCATCAAAGAAAACAGCTGCATTTTAGCTCATGAGGATGGATGGATGGATGGATGTCTATTCACATTGTCTCTGCGTATGACAGAGGATTGGGGGCTGATCTTTCCGGAACATTTCTGGTATGATGAGGCCAAAATCACCGAAACTGTGACATCTTTGCTCACATCAAGTAGCATATTTATGCAGGGGTTGAAACAATGCTCAGAATGAGTAAAGATGCCAAATTGCCCCTTGATGCTTTCCATGATTCAGCCCTGGCTGCTCTCTGAGATGCAAGGCGAGACTGGTAACCACCCAAAGTCAAAACACCCCCTCGCAGGCCTAAGTGCCATGAAATCATAGCACAGATTACACTGCACAGACACTAAATAAGCCTGTGACCAGCTTCTTCCTCAAATACGCTCACTTTTTCATTAGTCTAAACTAAATGGTGCCCACAGAATGGAGTCAGACCTCCACGGACAAGCGCTCGGGAGGACGATGTTCTCAGTGCACTGGATTACAGATTGGGAGGAAATTTTTCATTCCCTGGAAGTGGGCAGAGAATCAATAGCTCATTTTTCATGTTATGGTTATTATGCCCAGTGCTTCATGGGCATTGTGTCATATACAGCCTCTATAGCAACAGCTCAGATTCCTCATTCCTGTTTGCTCTGCCAGTGGCAATAATTGCAAAAAGTCCCCAGGGCTCAGGAGTGTTTAGCTCCAACTGGGAAATACAATAGTGGACCCAGTAAAAGTAAAGCAATAAAGAGAGGCCACACAAATATGAAAACAACTGCAGCATGACACCTTTCCAGTTCCATTAGAGTGATTACCCCAGTGGCAACCCAGCTCGTCAAAAAAAGCATGTGGTAAATGGCTGGGGTTTTATTAAAAGTGCCTTTCACCATTCCACAAGAATTGCTCCTGAGCACTGCAGCATAATCACAACACTGCACACATTGCTTGTAGACATTCCCTGCATTCCTTGGGCAGCAGGAGGGCTGGAAAGCTGATGATTGCTTGGAGCATGACTCTCCCCTGTAAGGCTCACCTTCAGACCAGGGCAGGGCAACCTCATCTCTGTATTCAACTTTTATCAACCTGTGAGTGCAAAATGGACATGCCATGAGTATAGAGCTGGGAGTTGAGGGGAGTGAACAAATATTGTCTGGTGGAACACACCAAGCTATGAATCCCCCAGACCACAGCACAGAACTGAACTTTTTTTTTTTGGCTTGCAAAAAGCCAGTGTCTGAGACCTGACAGCTAAGAGAAACATTAAGACAGCAGCAGCAGAAACAAAAGCAAGCAGCTTGCTAAATACCCTTGCCATGGGCTTGTCTTTCAGGAAAATGAAACAGGGCATTGAGTATAAAATGGCTCCTTGGTGGCAAAGACTTCCAAGCCAGTTTAAGAACTGTAGAATTGCTTGGGTTGGAAGGGACCATTAAAGGTTACCCAGTCCAAACTCTGCAATGATCTTCTACTAGATCAGGTTGCTCAGAGTCCCATCCAACCTGATCTTGAATTTTTCCAGGGATGGAGCCTCTACCACCTCTCTGGGCAACCTCTGAAAAATTCCAAACACTTGTGTCAAGGGCTGATTCTCAAGAGTACAGACCAGGGGCTGGACCTGAGGCTCTCCTTGCACTGAGCAGGACTGATATTGCAACAATGCCTCATCAGTAGGTAAAACCACCCTGTCTCACAAAGATCTAATCCCAGTTCACAGCACTCTAATCCCAGCTCACATCCCCAATGACGGGTGAACAATCCAATGCTTGGCGAATTCTATTTCACAACAGTGAGAAGAGCCAAGATGGAAGGATCAAAAAGCAACTTTGCTATGAACACTTGGCTGCCACAAGCCAGTCATCCCTGTGGTAACTTTTCTGACACCTCCTGCTTAAAGCCTCAGAAGCCAGAAGAATCACGAGGCCCTGATTTCATGGGCTGTATTTGTATTAAAAACGGACATCAAGTGAGCTTCTGCCCTTGTGCTCTGTGGGAGGTTTCTGTCCTTGCTGAGCTCCCTCAGGACACCCACATCAGGCTGTGACAGCTGTACCACCCCAGCCACACCCCCAACCTGCTCTGTCCCTGCAGCAGGTCCTGCCTGGCATGTGCCAGGCTCTTGGTGCCAGGAAGGAGCAAGAGGCAGCAAGTTCTCTCACTACACTGGGGAAGTGAAAAAACAATCACAATGAAGAAGGCGTTGAAGAAAGACCCCCTCCTGGCTTTCTCTGTGTTCCGCTGACTGCCAACTTCTATTCAGGGCTGCTTTTCATTCAGTGTAGACTAGGGGATATATGGAGGAGAATCCTTTTTCAAGAGCTGCCCTGCAGGGACAATGACAGGATACGCTGCCACCGTTACCCCTCTATCTTCCATTCCTAACCTCTATAAAAGGTCCTTTGACAGCTTGTATAGCAAATAGAAGTCATTTGCTACACCTTGAATTCACAACTAAAAAATTCCAAAACTTCTTATCTCTGCAAAACATACATATTCATATAGAATATTCTTATATATATCCCTAAGTGTAAAGAAAACAAGAATATTTTATTTTCACCCAGATATACAGTGGGAAGGTTGAAGCTAGACCTATCAAACCTTTGCAGCCTAAATGAAAGTCGCCTGGTTGTATTTACAGGAATGTAGAAAACATTTTCATCAAATTCCTTATAGACAAGAAATGAAAAGCACTGATGATTGAACAGCAGAGAAGGAATGAGAAAGCTGGTTAGACTCTCATTTTCTCCTGACTACACAAGCAAATGATCTATCAATAAAACTAAAAGATAAAAATTGATAGGACGAAGCAGCATACACAGACTCTAATTCAATTAACCTGCAGAAATCCCTGCCAAGAGTTTCAAACCAGGGCTGATTTTCATGTGTATTAATACAGTTTTCACCATATCACTCACTAGATTTGAAATGTCAGAATAATTTATAGCACCAGAGAGCAAACTGATGGTTGTCTCTGATCAAAAATCTGCAGCAATATTCCACCACTGTTTACAGTATTTACAATTGCTGATACACGTTTGTCTTCTGGCACAAATATTTAGCTTTGGCCACTGCTGGAGCAATACCAATTAGGTCCTGAAAAGATGTCCTAGTATTTGCTTTATGCAGTGTCTTTGAAAGGGCTATCTATGCATATAAATAAAGGGTATTTGATGAAAGTTTTGCTGGCTCAGAAGTGGCCAGTTTCACCATCAGCCTGTGCTGAAGGGGTCGAGCACAACATGTGCTCGACCCAGGTTGTGTTGGGCACTGTATTTCCAGGAAGTGAAAGGGGCTGGAATGCCAAATTTCATCAATTCACTTCATCCAGCTACTGCTTTAAAAGGATTTAGCACGAGAAGCAGAGCACAAAGCTATAAGAAGAACACTGCACAAGTGAATAGAAATTGAAGAAAAATTAGTTCCTTGTGAAATACTGCAATCACTTCTTTAAGCAATAAAGAGGTGATTTGTTAAATAATAGACTAGAACAAGTCCAATAAAATAAAAACTGTCAAAGTACCCTTTTCAAAGTTGCTACATAATCTTCCAATTTTGCTTTCATTAGTAAACAGTAACAGATGATCAGATTCTATCGTCATCTTGTCTGGACAATATCTTAGCAGCATTTGAATACATCACAAAATGGAAGAATACCAGAAGAAGAAAATTTAATATAATTACCACTTTCTGAAAATAGCTTGTGCATAACATTCACTTAATATAGCTCAAATAAAGTGAGAAAGAAATCAAGGATGGAGGAACTGTTTCCTATTTAAGACCAGATACAAACAGCTTGTCCTAACTATCTCTGGCACCTACTTCCCTTCCCTGTGTTTTGGACCAAATGAGCAAAAATATTTGTGCCAAAAGCAGCAGCACGTTACTGCCTGACCAGGAGCCTCAGCCTCCATCAGCCCAAGGATGCTCTGGCTTCACTGGCTGCAGACCTTGAGTCAGATGAATCCTCTCCCACAAACACTTTTTCTTTCATAAAAAGGGAATGAAAGGACAGAAAGTGAGAAATTTGCAGTAAATTGAGTCCCAGTGCAGCAGCAGCTCTGCCCTTGCACAATGCCCTCCCATGTGCACACAGAGAATATGTTTTCCCACAAGCAAGAGAATAAAAAATGCTCAATTTCCCTCAAAAGGTAGTGATTTCTGTCCCATGTCCTGTCCCTGGCTCCCACCCAGTCTCTTGTGACCCTGTCAAGGGTACAAGAAATCATCTCTGTCCCACTGAGATCTTCACCTGTGCCAATTTGTAGAACATAATTACTTTTTGAGATTTCTGTCCTGTTTCAAATGCTGTTGAAATCAATCACTAACTTGAAAAATTACCGGGGATGGGCATACAGACAGCATTGCAGATACTAATTTCCTTAGGAAATAAAGCTAGAAACCAGCTTCCTGCCTGTACTGCCAGACAGAAATGCCCCTTCCTTAACCCCATGGGTCTCTACACACAGCAATCCTAACTTACAGCCAAGCTGAAGAAACAAGGCACAGCCTTAGTTACATCAATCATTAACACAGGAGCAGCTGATAACAAAAGTGCACAATGTCCATGTATCTGTTTATCATTAGAACTGCAAATATCCTTTGGCTTTTTTTTTTTAATTCTTCACCACCAAAGAAACAATTCACAGTTTTGAGGGAAGAAATACTACATTAGGAAGGCACTACATTGGCACCTTTCTCAAAGCCCTTTACCTCTGATTACAGAGAATGTTTTTGTCCTTTTCTCAACTAGTCTTCACCTGTTGGGCACAAACTGAAAGGCAGAATGGAAAAAAATGAACCATCACCTGGGTCCCCATATCTGCTCAGGGAACTGATATTACAGTCTACTTTCATCTAGTTGACACTGAAAAGGTGCTCCACTCTAGCAAAATCAGCATGACATCTGGCAGAGGTTAAACCTAGAGGAATTAGAATGGGAAATGAAAGATGAATCATAGAGGTGTTTGACTTTTAAAGGATGTGGAAAATTCAAAGCAAAATCTGGTATTTGTCTGAAAATCCTGTGGCCCATCAACCAGAATTTACTGGGCCCTGTGCAGAAATGAAGAAGTTTAGTGGTATCTGTGATATTTAGGAACAGAGTGGCCACAGCAATTCTCCTTCAGACCCCATTACCAGATCTGTGACAAGGAGGGAGAGAAGAGAAGCAGGGTGTCTTAAAGGAGAAAGAGACGCTGGTCAAGAACTCCGGTACCAGGGTTTTTCAAAGAGATTTCATGCACAGTTTGTAATTCCAGTATTTCCTTGGTGTTTCTTGAAAAGAAGATGACCAATTGCTGGCCTCCCTGCACCTCATGATGCCCGTGGCACTGTAGAGCACCCAGTGACACAGCAGAATTCTGAAACCCTGCATTTGGGGCAGAGCCGTGCCATTGGTGTGCTGGGCAAACTGGTGGCTCACTGTGAGCTTTGTTTTTACCACCTGTCAAGTGTGAAGGATGCCCTTGGTGTCTTCTGGTTTGTGCTTCAAGGTCTACTGCTGAACAATACTTCAATAAAGCGATGTTACTGTTAACTCAGGAAACGTCTTCAGGGGCTAATTGTAAATCTTCAATATAAAAGACTGTCATTTTTTCCTAAAATAAGAAGCTCACACTATAGTAGGCATCTGCTTTGGAAATTAAACACCTTACTCAAAGTGAAGGCAAAACCCTTTGAAAAGAGAACAAAAAGCTTACTTTTTTTTTTTTTTTGACTGCTAAATTCTTTCAATGCTTTTCTTTTACTCCTCTGCTGAAATCTAGAATCAAAAAAAAAATTTTCTAAATTATGTATCTCCAGTTTTATCAATGGACATCTTCAATTTTTGTTTGAAAGGTTGCTTACTTGCCACCCCCTATCTGAAAAGAATATAAAAGACTTCTGCTGCATTGATAATCTACATGTCAATTGTTAGGAATAAATTCCCGGGAAGGTTAGATGACACATAACTTACTGGGAACCACTCTGTAGGATTGCAGGCAAGGTTACAGAAATGTCCTTTCAACAGGATAAATAACATATCCATTCACTACGAGCCAACCCTGTCATGTTACCTCATTTTAATCAGGTCTTTTATGATACAATATTCATGTGGAAATTGGGCTAAAAATACCCCCTGCCAAGGTGATTGAAGAAATAAAACTGAGAACTTTATTTTGCATATTTTAAGATCAGGTTTTGTCCAGAAATAATGTGGCATATTAATTGAGTTTCATGTGGGGAAGAGAGGGAATGAAAGCAAGGGGAGGGAAGGAGGAGACGGGCCAGGAGCTATCACCTGTCCATCAATGATTAACCAGCCCAGGCTAAAGCTAACACGTCTTCCTGCACTCCTCAGAAGCAGTCATTCAGCACCTGTGATTGCATTCAAACACTAAAAATTAAAAAGCCAAACGCTGAGCTTGTATTCTAGACTGTGGCCACTCAGCAGAATCCACAGAAACACGGTGGCCAAGTCAGCCCTCGAGCTGGTCCTGGGTGGGTGGGTGGACAGACCTGGCACACACATGTGCTTTCCCAGGAGAGGAAAATATTGCTTGTGGAGATGTACAAGGGGAGGAGGATTTCCTCTAGCTGTAATCCCCACCACACAGCAAAAGTCAGCTGCCCAGGGAGTCGTAAAGAAGGAGGAAAAATCGTCTTGGTCTATTTGAAGACATTTGTAAAGGAAAGGGAGAAGCACTGACTTTGTGTATGAAAGCCATGCACAGCCATGGCATTACGTGGTCTCAGAGCTATTCCCCCAACGGGTCTCATTCTCTGCTTGCTCGGTTTACAAATCAAAACAAGATATTTCATGTTGTTCCGCCTGCAAGCCCAGCCTGGTGCACTGAAAGATCAGCCAGTGACCTTTTCCCACCAGCATTCCATCCTCATCCCCGCACCGAGGAGTCCAGAGACACAACCAAGCTCTGCTTGATCCTTCACTCTCATATTGGCTGTGCCACGCTGACAGTAAAGAAATTTGTATCTGTCAGGTTATTAAATTGATCTAAGTGAAAAGAATCACAGGGGACTGAGGCTGTGATGAGGTAGTTCTCTCCACAGGCACACACTGAAAACCTCCTCCTTCTTTCTCCCCAAATCCTTCAACCAAGCACACACAACCTTCTGTCAATCAAACTCATCTGAGGCTCAGTGTGTTCATCTTCCACAGGCATAAGGACACATCAATATAACGCAGACCTGGGCCAGTACTGGCAGTTCCATACCAGTGGTTCTGTGAAGCTTTAAGCTGGTTTTCGAAAGGGCATTTTGTCATGAATAACTGCAGCAGTACTTTTGACTTTTTGCAGCTGAACTGAAATAGATGAGAATAGTAAACCAATTAGAGCAAAATTGACTATCACATTGCATACAAAGAATTAAAAGGTGATCCTTTTCTGCTTTTTTATGCAATAATTCCACTCTACTACATTGCCATAACACTCAGCAAAGAAAATTCTCATTCCAAAAGCCTCCATCTGACATTAAGAATTGGACTTTCTCATTTCAAGTAAAAAAGAGCCTCTGTTTCCTCTAGTTATCTTCCTTTTCCTTGCATAGAAAGACCCTGAGCATAACCAGAGCAGTGCTTCTGAGCATGAACTTTTGCAGGGCTCCAAGGGATGTTTCTCAGCGGTCAGTACCAGAGCTGACACCATTTCCCATCTACACTTGGCTGATCAGAGGCAATGAGCTCTCAGCAAGTTTGCAGATGACTCCCCAAAGTGGGGAGGAAGAGCTGTCAGGGTGCTGGGGGATTTTGCTGTTCAGAGGGACATCCAGAAGCTGGAAGAATGGGCTTCCAGAAACTGAACAGGGCCAGTCCTGCATTTGGGAAGGAACAATCTCAGTACAGGTGTGCAGGTAGCTAAATGCACATTGGATTGCGGCCCTGAGAGCACAGTCTGCAAGTATTTAGGGAGAGATTATTCCCCTCTACTCAGCTGCTTCACCTGGGATACAATGTCCAGTTTTGGAATGCCCCCAGAACAAGAGAGATGCAGACAAAGTGGAATGAACTCACGTGGCCGGGGCCTGGAGCACACAGCAGATGTGGAAAGACTCAACAGACTGGGAGAGGAGGCTCAGGGGCTTCTCATCATCAATGCTCTGACATAAGAGGAGCTTACACAGAAGACAGGGTAAGATTTTCTCAGAGGTGCAGAGAAGGAAAGGGGCAATGGTTAAAATTTTTAATGAAGGAAATTTTGATCAGAGACACGGAAAAAAAATATGCACACCAGCAGAAATCTCCCTATCCATGGAGATTTGCTTAACTTGCTGGTGCTATCCAAGCAATATTACCTAACCTTGGAGGTTAGCGGTCCTTTGAGCAGCTGGCTTCCAGAAGTCCCTTCCAAACAAAAATTTTATATGATGCTCAATATCCGGATCTCCATTCTTGCACTTCTATTTTTTTGTGATGGCTGCCACAGGAAAAGGCAGACAAGGGAGTCAGGATTCCACTGCTGCTTTTCAAGAAGAGAGAAGAAAAGGTACGACTTAGACTTGGCACAGCTTATCCACATCTTTAAGGACTCCAAAAATGGGGGGGGCAGAAAGAAAGTCAAAACCTCCTGCTCATTAGAGATGAGGTGACCTTCCAGATTCTTCTGGTGTTAAGAGAAAGAGCAGCTTCAGCTTCCACGCCACCAGGAGACCTCAGTCTGACCAAAAGCAGCTGAGCCGTTGTGACTCAGTTCCCAGTTTTCCCTCTGGGGGAATGAAGAAATAAAATCCAGAGGGCAAGAGCAAGCACATAGAGAATTATGATGTTCTTCACAACAGCAGCTGTGTCTCTATTCCACTGTGTCATGCTTAGATCATTTTGAAAACCAGCACCCCTGCTATGCACCCTGCTGCACACGGGGAGCTCATCGGGCAGCAGCACACCTTTAGCAGCCAAACAGTGCCAGAAAATCACTCCTGCTTTTCAAGTTAAAAAATTAGAGATCAAAGAACAGGGTGTTTTCTAGGTCATGGTGTCAGACTCCAGAACTCTCAGTTAACAACAAGCTTTCTGAAGAACAGCACAACGACACAAACCTGCACAGTGGTTTTATCTGGTTAGTCCAGAGAATGATTTCACTACAGGCTGGGCTGGGGAACAACAGTTCTAACTGTGCTGAAAACTTCCTATCTTGTACTTTTAATTGTAAGTAATTAAGCATCTGCATGTTTTGCTAAGTCAACAACCTTTTGACCATAGAGACAGGTTTACTCTAAGAGCAATAGAGCATGAAAAGAAAAAATGTTCTTAGGATAGTATCCTACTTTTAGTATTTTGCCTCAATAACACTTGTGTCTTTATGATCTCAACAAAGGTTTAACAGAGAATTTACACGTAGCAAAATTATAAAGAATTTTCCTGAATTTAGATTTTATGGAGTTAGATTAATTCCATTAAAATATTCAAGAGGAAAATCATGGTAGAAATGGTCACTGACAGAGCATGGGGAAGGACTGAGCTCTGATGATCAGGAGAGTAATAAAGGAAAGGCAGCTCTTTGAGTATCTGGGCCTCTTCTCCTAAGACTACTTATTGAAACAGTAATTGGGTGGAAAAAGTAAAATTACTTTTCCTTTTTATTCATCATAAAGTTACCCAAATACCAATGTAACAACACTTACTTTGTTCTGGGCTTTTAAGAGGTTTCCAAGGCATTAAGGTGACGTACGAAACACAAATTCTTAAAGGGAAATTTTTAAGAATAAAATAAATAAAATAAAAACCCCACAAAGCAAAAACAAAACACCTACAGTTTTAGCGCCTTGCACCATCTATCCCCAAAACTTGAAATTAAGGAAGCAGCAGCTGAACTAAGAGTTGCACATTTCTTTGCAAAACTTTTCATGCTGGGATCATGGATCTTGTTTCATTTTTATGGAAGATAAGTCCTTAGCAAAGAGGCACACCTAAATGTCTATAGGTTTTGATCCAAATTCAGCTACTGGAATTGCTGTATTCTATAAATCACAATATATACAGGCCTTCCACATGGGATCTCCAGTGAAAAAGTTCTAAAGAGGCAGTCTGGAAACAGTAGGAAGGAAACAAACACAGCTTCTTCGTAATAACAGAGCACCCCAAGGAAAGCTATTTCTATACAGGTAGCAGAAAATTGAAAGAAAAAGGAAAGTATAAAAATGAAATGGAAGGTTTCTGGTTAATCTATCAGAACTGCTTTACTAATTTTAACTGGCGAGTCAGAGAAGTGTCATTGCTCTATTGACTAATCTATTTGGAGCATCAAAACAGCTTTGGTTCTGTTATTGATTTACTTTGTTAAGTGATTAATTAGTTGGGGTATTGCATTCCTCTCTTTTCCTCATGCTTTATTAATTTAATAAGGTATCCAGGGGTACAAAACTTCACAGAATCCCAGAATATTCTGAGTTTGAAGTGACTCTGCACAGGGCACCCCGAAAATCCCACCATGAGCCCGAGAGTGTTGTCCAAACACTCCTTGAGCTCTGTCAGTCTTGGTGCTGTGACCACTGCCCTGGGGAGCTGTTCCAGTGCCCAACCACCCTCTGGGGGAAAAACAAGAACCTTTTTCTAATATCTAACCTATATTCAAACCAGAGAAACTCTGGTTTTTTCATCTGTGGAAAGACATTTCTGATAACTCATTGCCCTAACAGCAACATCAAAGTGAACTGGAAATTTAGGAAGAAAGATAACATGAACATTTTCAATGACTTCCTCTAAAACTTTGAGACTAGAACTAGACATGCAGCTCTCAACAAATGGTGCTATGGCACCAATAATGTCTTTAAATTGCTTGGGTGAACTGAAGCAATTAAAAAAGAGCAAAAGCATGGATGCAATTCCTTCTCCTGTGCACTATTTTCTCTCCTATACTCATACACAAAGAAGTGTGATGATTTCCATTTAAACTGAAGGATTAACAACACCATGGAACAAATATTCATTACTCAGGAGAAAGGATCTTTGAAGACAAACCAGCCACCAGCCTTAAAACTCTAGCTGACCCTAGTTACACACACAGACCTTGTCAGCATTCCTTCATTTCAGAGTTAGAAAGACTCATCCTCTTACTAATATGATCAGGTAGGAACGTTTACATCAAAGCTATAAAAAGTAACAACATTTTAAGAAAACAGAGGCCTATTAATTTTTCCACAAAAAATAGGCCTTTGAAGCACACAATTCGATGCACTAGGAGCGACTTTAATCTATAGCACTCTGGGCTCCCTACAACATATTCAGAATATTAAGAAAAGTATCCTAAAAAATTAAAACAGGGAAGCTGTTAGTCATACAGGGGGAAAACTGGCAGTGCTGGGTTCAAAAAAAAAGGGGAAAGTGGGGAAGAGAAGGAAACCTCTTATTCCTGAAAGGAAACTTTAGAAAGCAATTTTTTCTCTTCCCTATTTCCTGCAGAAATAGCTCTTCAAAGGCCATCTTCATGCTCCTTGGGTGACCTTTCTGCCGTTACATTTCACTGCCTGCCCTGAAGGATATCTTTTTAATATCTTGTTAAATGGGGAGGGAAACGTGCAACGAGCAAAACACTCTGAAATGGAGGCACTTCTGCTTCAGTAAATACTTTGAGGATATATAAAGTGCAAAAAAGGGTCTCTTATTTCCAAAGGCCAGAGATATTTATAGAGTGCTTTTTATCCGTGTGTAGAGAAAGTGGTTCCTATACGGTAAAAGAAAACTAAACAAGTGAGAGTTTTATTGACTGCTGTACATACTGTCAATGAGAATGTCATTATTAATGCAACTAAACCCACGATTTTAAAATAAACCAATACTGACCAATCCCCTAAAGTCTTTGAACACGGCCTGACATTTAATTAGGGATTCCAGAATGCAGGAGGAGAGGCTCCCTGATCAAGCATTAAATGAGATGTTCGGTTGGGAACATATTTTAGTATCACTATGAAGTAACACATTGATCCCATTCACCTATAATGAACAGAAAAACAACTTTTTCAAAAACTTTTTGAAGATATTTTCTTTCTTACCCTCATTTTTCCTGCAGTGAGAATTTGGTTAAGCTTTTGTCACCTAACAATGGTTTCCCCGGTCCTCCCCTTCCGTGGGACACAGAAAACTTGAAAGTCTCTTTTGTCTAAAAATTTTGTGCTACATTTTCTGCAAAAGACACCAAATTACCCGTATTCAGATAGACTGCATTTCATATGTATCTTTTCTTTGGAAGAAAACCCTGGCTAAGATTAACAGGCAAGCAGAACACTGGTTACTATTTTAAGGGCATTTTAAGGGTACAGAAATCAGACTTTGACATTAGAACACTGCTCTAGTCAGAAAGTTTATCTAAAAAAATAAAATGTTGGGAGAAACAACAATGCAAAACCCCAAGGTCTTTAACAGAAAAGATTTCTAACTCCCTACTTTCATCTTTTCTGATCTGTTCAGCAGCAGCAATTGCCTTGTGCGGTCCCTTCCGCTCAAGTGTGCTTGACAGGAAGGCTGTCAAGTTAAAAATTACTTTTTAAAAGATAACTTTAAAAATAATTCATTCCCACAAATCATTGGGACAGCCAGGGAAGAGAAGCAGAAAAGCAAAGAGGGAGAATTTACCACCCTCTGCACTCATAAAATGGATACTTAGAAAGAGCAGGACAGTAAATTTCTCCAGTTCCTCCGCTCTGTAGTCTGGGGGCACCAGGCTCATTAAGCAAAGCAGAGTTATGAAGCCCCAGACCTCTGTGATGCCCCTCCAGCGTGGCACGTCTGGCAATGTGGCCCCTCTAATCCAAGGCACAGCTCAGCCTGAACTCAGTGCAGTGCTCCAGGCAGTTCCCAGCCCATTTGCTGATACAAACCTGTATTTCTCTGGAAAGTGCCCAGGAGATGGCTGAGGTGAGGCAGTGCTGTTAGGAAAAGCACATTCTCCTCTTGCTCATGCTTCTACGCACTTGGTGATCATTCAGTGAGCAGCCTTGACTCCCTAGAAATCTTACTGGAGAGCTTTGGGGCTTAAAACGACGCTTCATTTCCCTTTTTTGGACATGTCTACCAAGTAAAGCTTTATATTCCCCCTAATGCCTTCATTCACTTGGACATTATCAATTTAAGCTTTAGCTCTCAACCTTTCGACCAGACTGTAAAATAAACTTGTAAAAGATTATTTCACTCTCCTCTAAATCAGCACTGGAATAAGAGGTAGAAGAATGCAGCCTCAGACAGGAACTGTCCAGGACAGCTCGTCAAGTAATTGAACAGAGATGCAGTGATAATCACTGAAAAAGTAATTTACTAACATATTCAATTAGTATTATTTTGTTTTTGAGTTACTGCCCAGGTATTTATAAATACTGAGGATAGTTCATGAGAAGACATTAAAATCTGTGAGCTGCATTGTTCCCTTGAGCAAAATACCCATTCTATATATTTTAACATCTTTATGTTAGCATTGTCACTGAACCTATATATCCTTTTGAAAACAAAAATATCTCAGCTTTCAAATTACAGTTCTCACCACCTACGTGATTTTATACTTCCAATATTATAAATTACAACTTTCAGTAGTTTGAACTTAGGCTACAGATTTATTTTAGGGTTCTCAATGTATGCTCTGACACACAATTAATTAAAGCTACATTTTTTGCTATTATCCTTGTATTGATGTGCTAAAGCAAAACTTTTAGCACTTAGGAGAATATACTACTGGTACAAAGAGACATTTGCTTGGACTAAGAAATTATCTAATGTAAATTAAATGGCTTTTGAAGAGTTAGAGAATTTAGGTTTCTAGCAAAACATAAAGCTCAGGTTTGCTCTCTGAGACAGACATGATCTTTTACTAGATTTTACTGCTGTATTATATTTTGATGGGAATGTCATCCTGCATCCAAAAAGTGAATTATCTTATCTATGGGCCTAGATTTTGGATTTATATCTTGAGTTATGTCATGGCTGATGGACACAGGTGCTCTGCTCCAGAATCCTGGTCCCCCAAAACCTAAACCAGGGTCCTCTTGGAGAGCACCATGGCTCCCTTGCTTTTTGCAACTTGACTACTGAGAAATACGGAACACAACTCTATGCCAATCACGAGATTTTCAATTTTTATTAATCAGAAAGCATTTACAAAGGTGACATACAAAGACTCCATTTAAAGCTTTGATGTGCACAGAGATTGTCAGAGCAGAGTTGGGCATTTGGAGAATTTGTAATGACAATACAATGACCTGGACCTTTAAATAATCAAATTAAAATCATTATCAAACAACTCCAGGACCCAGTATGAAAACGTTGAGATGTTTCCATGCAGGTCTGTGTGAAGTATCATAAAAACTATTTCGCACACAGCCCTCCAGCAGATGTTCAAGGGCCAGGTTGGATGGGGCTTTGAACAGCCTGGTCTAGTGGAAGGTGTCCCTGCCACTGGCAGGGGATTAGAATGAGATGAGCTTTTAGGTCCCTGCCAACCCAAACCATTCTGTGATTCTGTTAAAGGAAGCACAAAAAAGTGCTATTCTCTTACAATGCTGCAGGACTATCAGAAACCACTCACGGCGTGTGTAGACAGAACATCTCCACAGTCCATATCTTTAAAGTCCCATCTGGACAGTTTATTTCATCTTCATTTTTAGTGCAGCATAAAACCCTGTAAAAAGCAATGCCCAGAATGGGGGCCCTGAGGAAGCAGCACAAACTGCCTGTGGATAGAACGAATCATTGTTTAGACTATGGAGGGAGGACAGAAATGGAAAGCCATAAAAGTGATCCACGAGACTGAGTCTCTGAAAAACAATGTGTTCCTCCAGAAAATCAGGCTTCCATCACAGAAGATGTATTTCAGCATGTGCAATGCCATTCTGAAAAAAAATTGGCTATTCTATTAAACAACCAAAGGGATTTTTCTGGGTGCAGTTGCACGTCATTTCTGTTCATTGCACAGATGGTGGAAGCACAAGCAGACCCTACCCCACTGATAAGTGTCAGCTTTACTCTGACAATCCTCCCCATCAAACACTGACTGCCATACAAATGCACCTCACCAGGCCATGAGGCCAGAAAAGTGAAACCAGAGTTTTTAGAAAGCCCTCACCAACATATTAATGACCTCTCCTCTCCCCAAAGGACCAATACACTATCAGAAACAGGAGACATAATATTAGGGCAGACCTGAAGAAAGAAAAAATCTCACTTGTTTTTATCATTTGTGACTTACAGATTAACATTTGGTTTACCAAGGGAAATGCAACACACTGGAGAATCTAGTAAGCTCCCATCATTTACAGTAAAAAAAATTGCCATCCTCACCTCAAAGTGGTACCCATTATTTAAAAAAAAAAAAAAAAAAGGATAATTTTATGATGAAAAAGCATGTATCATTCTTTTGACCTGGGGATACCTAAAAACTCATTTAAATTATTGGAGTTATATCCAGAATGCCAAAATGCACAAAAGTTTGCAGAGCCCAGCTCAGAAAGGAATAAGGAAGATTGCTGCAGTCCTCATTAACATGCTGCATTTCAGTTTGTGTCTTTCCCTTCGGGTAGTCACAGGCACAGCATTTTCTTCTGACTTCACTAATTTTTGCTGCTATCAGTTTTTGATTACTCTCCTCTCAGACATGCTCTTAAAGCCAACCAATACAGTCACATTCTAACAAAAGCATCAGAGAAGCACTGTGTTTATGCCATAAAGTCCACACAATCCAAAATTATCCCCTCAGTACAGCACCAAATCATCACACAGGGAGACAGGAGTTTGTCAGGAGCACGAGATGTCACAGCAGGGTTTTAATTTGCCCACTGGAAAATCCATTCTCAAGTGTTTACAGGGAAGCGGAAAGATAATAGATGTGAGACACTGGAGACAGATTATATCATCTTTTCATGAAATTCATTCATATTTCAGTTCCCCCTTGCATTTAAACTAAACAGTCTTGCAAACCTTTCCTGTGACAGCTGTCCCTGTTCACAGCAGTAGTTTCATGGATGTCTCACCCAAGTGCCCGTGCCAGGCCGTGTGTACTCAGAAGAGCAGATTATGCTCATCTTTGTCATCTCCCTGTTCTCCTTACTGTCAACAGCTGGAGTCTCTTTTTTGGTGTTTAGATGATAAATTCACTGTATCTTCTTGGCATGCCATGTCTACTGCAATAAGTCTGGGAGCTGTACAACAACAGCAACACCAAAAACACCCTCAAGAAACGTTCTGTAAGACTTGCACTATACTATTATTGCACTATAGCTCATAATTACTGCCAGCATAGGACTAGACACAAGTAATGTTTGTTAGGTAGATACTTTCCCACTATGTGTTTTAACGAAGTTCAGATAGAGATAGGAGAGTATTCAAAGAGAGAAACAAGTAAGTACATAACTGATTTATTTAGGAAGGGAACAAATCCCCAGAGCACTGGGCAGAAGTTAGTTCATTCCCTGGGGGAATGGAGAGATGACTTCAGCTTCCTGAACTATGTAATTGTCTTTATTTGCCACTATAGAAGCCTTATTAAAATTCAATTCAAACTTCTATTAAAATTCAACCAATCATGACATCAAACACCAGTGTCTGAATTTATACAGATGCCTAAAGGAAAGATAAAGGCTAAAAAGCCTTATCTCCTTCAGTGTTAGACAACAAGTCTGTCAGTCAGTTCACAAGTTTCTCTCAAAAGAAGTTCATCCCCTTGAAAAGGGCAGTTTAGTATGTGAAGGGAGCAGAGAATGAGGAACAACTCTATGTAAGAAGTCACAATAAATAACTGGGAAGTTCCAAAGAGAAAAAAAGCAGATTCTTCTTGTTCCCTCCACTGACTAAGCAACAGAAATGCTGTCATAAATCACTGGTGCAGCAGGGACTTACAGGAAGAGGAATCCTTCCAGGTCAGTCGCTATCCCTGCAAAGGGGTAGAAAAAGCAGCACAGTCTATCACAGTTACCCACATCACTCACATTTCCATATCTTCTCCTTCAAAACCTCTTACCTCTTCAGGAGAATGAAAAAAAAACAAAAAGAAAACTGTAAGCCTTCTGGATATTCAGGAAGTTAATTTGTCCTTCAATAAGAATTCATACAGTTTCTCTATTTTATATTATATTAGATGGTCTATTGTGCAGCTCCCCTCACTCATCCACAAAACACCACCCCCAAACCTAGCTTCTCTTTATAAAATAAGCTTGTGGCTACTGTTTCTTGAAGAGGGTCCTGATGAAGCAAGAAGTTTAACAGACAGCATTGCAGAGGAATTGTAGAAGTATCAGGAAAAAAGTCTGTCTCTCAGCCTCTCAGAATATGGTTATACTGGATTTAAAGACAGCAAGGTCAGAGGCTTTAGCTGTACAGAGAAATTACTACATATTTTGCAAAATGAAACAGAATTCTGATTAGTAAGGAGAGGAAGACAGGGCTAAAAATGCTTCTTTAATGTCAGCTACTGAGGGATGGTAATGAGCAGGTCTCTGAGCGTGCTGAGACACAGATCTCCTTGCACAAAGTCCATCATTTGGAAATGTGCACCCATCAAACCTCCAGCACTAGGGAGCAGAGAGCACCATTTCCCTCAAGGCTGCCTTTGAAAAGCATCTTCCTACAAGCAGAAAAGAGCAGAAATATCATCAACTCTACAATTTACAGACTTTCAGTATAAAAAGGATTGTTCTGGGACTTTTAACTAGATCTCAGTATTTTTCAGAAGCTTGAGCCAATTGCACAAGTAATGTCCACACAGAACAATCAGAAGCCCCCTGGAGATGGAGAGCTTGGAGAACTTCCAAAGACAAAACTGTTCTTCAAAATGGTGAGTAATCCAGGACTGTATGTCTGCAACTTGGGCCCCAACATGCTACTGAAAAGGCCCACCACAACGGAAAATTATCATTTTACAGATTCATACCTAAATTAAATGAAGCAGCCTCTGAAGCTGATGTAACCCAGGGAAAATGGGAAGAACAGGAGGGCTGAAGCTCCCTGAGAAACATGTCTACTACAATATATCGATAATGTCTTACTCTACTGCAGGTACAAAAGCCAGAGACACAGTAAAGCTCTCAAAGTGCCCTTTTTATCCTCCTTGTGCATCCTTCAGGGTACAGAGTCCCTGCACGGTAGTGGAAGGAGAGGAGCAGCATAAGGAATTCCAAACGAGC
This sequence comes from Melanocharis versteri, assembly GCA_013397845.1. Classification (NCBI taxonomy): domain Eukaryota; kingdom Metazoa; phylum Chordata; class Aves; order Passeriformes; family Melanocharitidae; genus Melanocharis; species Melanocharis versteri. The sequence goes on from VZTG01003982.1 coordinate 577,586, forward strand.
TCCTGGATGGGTAGATTTGCTATCCAAAATAATAACAAAACTATTTGCTATTATTTTGGGTAGAAAACCCAAATCCTCCTGCTCCCTTGTTCTGACAGGACACCCAGAGCGAGGTGAGAAGGAATCTTTCAGCTTGGACATCTTCCAGTCAGGCAGAAGATATTGCAGAGCCAGATCTTCTTCCCTGCACAGCCCAGGGCAGCCACATCTGGGGCTTTTTCTCCATCCACTTGACTGGGACGTGAGAAGCCCCAGCTGCCTTCCAAGAGCTGGATGCAAACAACAGACAGGATAAAACAGAGAGGCCAGCTTGTCCATGGAAAGAGTGCAGACTGGCAGGAAGAAAACTTGGAGAACCAATGCCCTGCCTTGCTGCTTTGGAATCAGCAGCACAGGAAAACCCTTTGGCTGAGACCAGAGAAGTAAATTAGAACTGAAAGGGCATCACCCACTTCTTGTTTCCTCAGAACACCCTTCCACTATGGGCACAAAGTATTGGGAGGTTGTTTTTCCTTGCCACTGGAAGCTTCTACCTCTTCAAGAGCCCGTGCACAGCCTGGCAAGCAGATCGTGCAGGCTCCTGACGTTACAGATTATTTCCCACTGTTTGTTTTCCATCTCAGCCTTTCGTAATGCCATCAATTAAGGGCTAAATTTATAACTGGTGCGTTTTTTGTAAAAGAAATTTACTCAACACTTCTCACTTGTAATGTGATTATTTTTTCTTATGGTCTCCTAAAGTGTTTCACGAAATTAACAATTGCATTCAGCTCCAAGACAGGAAAGAAATACTGGAGCCTATTCTAAGCAGCATGGCATCAACCCCCAATTACCGTAAAAAACTATTTATTTAATATGTCAAGGCTAATTGTGGCAGCCCACCCAACACTTCCAAATAAATAATTAACAGCTGAGTTTAGGAGCATGAGGTAATCAAATTATCCACGGCGTATGACATGTTAAAAAAATGTATTGGTTTTATTTGAAAAGAGAGGAACCTTTGCATAAAGAGTATGCTATTTCTGAGTGTGAATGTATATGTATGAGACAGAAAAGGAGAAAGCTGGAGAAAGAGTCATTATTCACTTTTAGCCCTAATTCATAGAAATTTTGGTAGAGAATTTATATAGCAAATAATCTACTTTTCCTCTTCTCCTGGTAAAATAAAAGTTAGGAAGGGAAGAGGAAAGTGGGAGAGCAAGTTTGAGTCTCTTTTTCTACTCTGATATGCATTTAGTTGCACCTAGGAAAGTTTAAACCAGCCCCAGTGAGGTCCTATGTAGGAAACACTTTACAGTTAACTATGAAGTCTTCCCAACATCTGTTCTTTTTCTGTGAAGTAACACCCAAGTCTATTCTCACTCCCAAAATGGCTTATGATTTTGGATCAACAGACTAATTGGTTATTCCAAAAATTCAATTTAACAGAAGAAAAGTTAAGTGCTAATTTGATGTGCCAAGAAGGAAAATCACCTTCTCAGTGTCACTACTTGGGACAATAATGATATTGAGACCCACCATCCATCTGGATTACCAAAAATTACTTCTTTATGAGAAGTCACATTAATCAAAAAAACAAATACAAAAGGCAGGGCAGGTTCATAAGATACTGCTGCTGTAGCTCATGATTAAATGTAATTCCTTGGGAAGGAGCATTCAGCACCACACTCTCAACACTTTTAACAGACCAGTGCCAAGCCATTGCCCATTACTTCCTGTGTTCCCATTTTAATTAGATATTTTTGTAGTAGTAGTAATAGTAGAATGCAGAACTGAAATAACTTGATTTTCACTCTAAGATTCCTTTTAGGGCTATGAAATACCTTGCAGGTTTGTTTCTTTCAAATTATCACCAGCATCATGTTAAAAAGCACTCCACCACTGAAACCCTTTTATGCAATGCTGTTGCCTTAGGAGACCAAGATTATGGAACAGGCTACTCTTTCAGGAGGTGACTTTGTGCCAGTGTGTGACACAGCCAAGAAGGGAAAAGATTTGTTTTTAATTTTTTCTAACGAGAAGTTCATAACTGATCCTCTCCACGTGAGCCAGTATTTGCAGAGCTGATCTTTCCACGTTAAAGTGAACCCTTGATATTTTATATGGATAAGAACGTATTTTAAGTAGGCAAAATAAAATATTACAGTGACAGCAGATCAGGGGGTTAAATTTGCCAAAAATCATGGAGTCCCATGACAGCCTTCCTAATCTGCCTCCCTAAAAGAGAAGAATCCATAGAGGTTTTTGTAAGTATTAGGTATAGTAATCCTTTACATTAAAGGATGGTGTATATTGCCCCATCCTTGGAAATGTTCAAGGCCAGGTTGGATGGGGCTTGGAGCAATGTGGGACAATGGAAGTTGTCCCTGCCCATGGCAGAGGGGTGGACTGAAATGATCTTTAAGGTCCCATCCAATCCAAACCATTTTATCATTTTATCAAATAGGAAACTTTTGCTTCTAATACCACACTGCATTAAAAAAAAAAAGTGAAATGCATAAACAGGCAACAAGCAGAAAGAAGGAATTTATTTTTGCATTTCCCACTGGTAATATTAAACCTATAACCACAATGCTGTTCTGATGTCAGAATAGAATGCAGGACAGTAGGGAGGCAGAAAAGAGGGAAAAAAAAATAATTGAAGTTTGGAGAAAGTGTTTTTCAGTAACAGACTTTAAAAGCTTAATCTATTTAGCTTATCAGAAAGATTGAAAAAATTACTTGTTTAGTGTGTAAATATCTGTATGGAGAGAAAATTAAGAACAATAAAGGATTCTCTAGTGGGGAAACCTGTTATTAAAAGTAAGGGCTGGAAGCAGGAGCAGGAGAAGTTCAAATTATGCAGGGGACAGGAGGATGATTCCTATCCCGACCTCTTCGTATGAAGACCAGGGCCTTTCTAGAACCAACGTAAGCTGCTGAGCACAATATATTAGCAAGGAGGGCCAGATGAGCTCCCAGAACAAGGAGGAGATCAGACTGAACGGCACCTTCTCACTGAAGATGTTTGTAAATCCCATGGAGTCAAGGAGATCCATTTGCAGTGGTTAGTGGGAAAAAAGGGAACGAGAGCAGTAAGCTGGGGCTTAGAACGGGATGTAAGAGAGAAAGTCTCTTGTCAAAACTGGGGAAATAGTCTGACAAAAAGTGCACTCAGCAGCTGTGAAGGGCAAAGCTGGGAAGCCTGGGTGGGAGGATCAGGAGTGAAGGATGTGAAGTGTAAATGCAAATAACTGCAGCTCAAGCAATTACTGAAGGGACCCAAGCAGGGAATGACAAGAGCAGGGCGGCTCAGGGAAAACGGGGAATGAGCCCTCCCCTGAGACAGAGATTCAATCCCTCATGGTTTTGAACATGTTCCTGCTCCTTAGTCACCTTCTGGAGATGAGCAACGGGAGAGGGCAGGAGTCTGGGGTAACACATACTCATAAAGATGTCCATGAAGACAGAGAAGACAGAGGAAAAGCAATAAGCCTAAAACACAAATACAAATTATAGCTTTTCTAGATATCATAGATATAAAATAGATGACATCTGAGTTGTTTTTGGAAAAGCAGGGACTGTCTGACAGGGATCTAATTTTATTGGGTCAAAATAGCCATTAACAAAGAGTTCTCTAAAGACGAGGAGGTAATTTCCAAAGCTCTTCTTAAATATAATGCTTTATATAGAGACATCAAGTCGATATTAGCTTGTACTGAATGTCAAAGGGAGGAGAGATCCACTTAGAGGTCTGCAAGAGCTAGCAGTTTTTCCATGTTCTTGGACTCAGAGCTTTTCATGAAACTGATTGACTGCTCACCCTCTCACATATTTACTCATTTGGTAGCCTGGTTTCCCCAGAAAGCTATCTCAATTCAACAATGCCTGTGGAGCAGAGACAAAACCTGGAAACAGGGAATGATGGATGGTCTGCTCGTATGGCAGTGTAAGAATGGAATGGCAAGGGCCTCATCCAGACGTCCCCACAACAAATAGAAGAGCATAAAAATATTCATTACCAACTAAGAAAGAAGGCAGCATTGGAAAACAAATGGGAGCTAAAGGAAGCCAGGCAGAGCAGGCTGAAGACGGAGGGGATGTGGAAGCAGGGATGGCAATGTCTGAACTGGAGCTACAACACAAAGACGTCATCCCTCACAAGCCAAAAGAAGTATGTTAATCTTTGTATCATGCAGGAGGCAGAAGCCAAAACCAGTCTGCAGCTCCTGTGAGCAGAGCACGGGCCTGAAGGCACGGCTGCTGGCCCTGCTAAGGGAAACTTAAGGTGCAGCCTCTTATTCAATTTCTGTACTCGCTGAGCACTTTCTCTCTGGCCTCCTATATTGTTTTATGTCATTTTAAATAACTACACCCAGCGGGTCTCAGTACAGGCTGGTCTGTGGACCAAGAGATTTCACTAACAGCTCTGTCCTTCATTTTCCTTTTCCACATAAAATCATGTTGTGTGAAGTTATAGTTCCCCGTACAACTCTGAAGAATTTCTGGGAGCAACTCCACAGTGGGCAGGGGTGAATTAGTTAACACGGAAAACTTTCTCCAAATTTCTTCTTGGACAGTGAGCAGTACTCAAGAACACACATGGGAAAGACAGGACCATTCAGCTTTCGGAAGCTTTGTTGTGTGAACTGTAGACTGTCACACCCAGCATCCCAGTCCGGCTCACTGCCCAGTGTGTCTGTGTGGATGTATGGGAAACCATGTCAAAAACTGCTCTCCTGAAATCCAGGACAGTGAAACTACTATTTTTCTCATCTCCTCAGGATCCTGAACTCCATCATCCCATGGTCACTGCAGCCACGGCTTCCCTTGACTTTCACAGCCCTGACCAGTTCTTCTTTGTTTAAAAGGTCAGGCCCAGGCAGATTGCGCCCAGCCACGAGCTCCTCAATCACCTGTGTCTGGAAGCTAGCACCAGTGTGCTCCAGAAGCCTCCTGAATTACTTTTGTCCTGCTCTGATGTCCCTCTAGCAGTTTTTGGGATGGTTAAGGTCCCCTATGAGGACCAGTGCCTGTCCAGGTGAGGCTTCTTCCAGCTCCCTGCACAGGGACACCCAGCACAGCATCTGCCCTCTGGACCCGACCCACCAGCTCCCAGCTGTCTCATCACCAGTTTATGTTTACATCCTTCTGTCTAAACATTTTGCACTACTGACAGGTTTGTTTTCTGTTTGGTATTAAAACCAGGGAGTGACAAAGTGCCCTGGTTTATCTTTCCTACTACCGGCACTCCGGTACTTCCCAACTGCACTTGCAGAGATCGTGCTTACCCAACCTCAGCTCCACATGGAGAATAAAACTGGAAAAGGCTGCATAAAAAATATTAAGAAAATACTTAGAAAGGAATCACAGCTGGAAATGTTTCTTGGCCCTTGGTATTGTGGAGTGTCCTTGACCCCACTAAAGTTCCTTCCTTTCCTCCAGGACCATTCACTGTGAAATCAGCACATTTTAGATTTGCATCTCTGTAGCCAAAAGCATGCTCTCGAATGTCTTTATTTTCCAGTGCTTTGAGAAATTCTGCAAATAAAGTGTTGTTTTAACAGTTTGCATGAAAACACAGCAGTGACTAAGATCCATTACACTACATTTTGAGCCCAGACACCTAGAGAATTAGCTAAATGTGCACAATCTACCTCCTACGTAAATGAAGATTATGGTTAACTCTCTCGAAGTCAGTGCAGTTAAGTCAGTGTAAGGTAAGATAAACAGGAGTAATGTCTACAGCATTATTTTAAAAAGGAGGAAATACAAAAAATAGATGTAAACAGACCACAGTCTTTCTGCTAGAAAGCAAAAACAACCACCTACATGAAGAAAAGTGGAGTAGGTGTGTGTTGGCCATTAGTGATATAATTAGGATCTGGTTTTAAAAAATATGTTTTTACAGAGGAGAAGTTACATAGTAAAAATGTGTGTCAGCAAGTTATGTCATTTTAATTATATAATTGAAAATTAAGCTTACATATGTGACTTTTTTTGTAGATAAATCTCACAGGACACAGAAGATGAATATTACAGAATTTAATGTTGCTATTAAAGCTATAATTTCAACATCTGACATCCTAAAAGTTGCAAAAAGATCAGAGCTTTGTTTGAAAGAAGACACTGCTGGACCTTGCTCACCTTTTTTAAGGTGTTTTCAGCTAAACAAGGTAAACTGAATTAAATAAGCCATTTATTTCTCAGATAGCTGTGCACATGAAGAATAGCAGGATGAGCCCTGGAAGTTTTGAACTGGCAGCAGAGAGCAGAGCTGGTGGGATGGAACGGGAAGGGCTGAAGGAGAGAAAGCTGGGGATCAATGGAGGTTAACGGATGAGCTCTGGCTGCAGTGGCCGGCCGGCGCTGAAGTGGAGGAGCTAAATGTGACAAGAGTGGCCACTTAAAAGAGATGAAAAACTGCTGGAAAAAGAACCAGGCATTAATTTAAGACGCCTGACTGTGAAGAGAACATACTCCAAGCTAGGAATGAAACTAAGTTTGTGGATAATAAAAAACACTGTAAATCTTATTAAGCAGGAAGTCTAAAGAGGCTTTTCTCTCGTTTTGTACCGAAGAGTCTGAAAATCATTGCATTATTAGATTAGCTTACAGAAAGGTAGTCATTCAATATCCCAATCTTATCCATGGGGAAAAAAAATTTTGAAGAAGAAGATTTATAAAAACCACGGATGCCAAGTCCTATAATTGGAGAAGAAGGATAGTTTAGCCCAGAGTTGGGATAACAAATGCTAGCCCAGGGAACTCAGACATCGAGTTCAACCGGGATTATAAAGCTTAATAAAAGGCAATACTAGTCAGCTCTGGCTCATTTTTTTCCCAGCATTGAGACAAGAAGTAGTTGCAAGTGCTGGCTGCAATTGTTCATACTCGCTGAGCACTTTCTCTCTGGCCCTAATCAGAGTCAGAAGAAATGTTCATACCTAAAATGAGTTCTCACTCCTCCATCCAAGTGGGACTGAAAGGCTGCATGAAAAGAAACAAATCAAGAAGGCAGTTCACAACCGCAAGGTTTAGTCACATTGCTGTAGTCAAGGACTTGGGGGACCCAGGCTTCTTTCCCTGCTCTGCCACAGGGTTCTTGCACACCTTGAGGCATGCCGTGAATTCCATCCCCTCTCTTCTCAGCTGCACAGCAGAGATAAAAGCTCCTCCCTAATTTAGGAGAGTGCTGTCAGCCAAAAAAAAAAAAAAACAAACAGGGGGTGCTCAGACATAACCACACTGTAAAAAGTCAAATATTAAAATTAAAAATTCAGGAAAGGGCTTGTATTCAAAACAATGTTAAAGTACAAGCTAAATACACAGGTTTATTTAAACCACTGTGGAATAATTAAAAATTTAAGGGCATTTCAGTTTCAGCACATTTTCATTCATTGTCCTAAACAACATTTAGAATACAGCCAAAGCATGTTCATTAATTCCTAAAGATGCACATAAAATCCTGAAACTGTCAAAAGAAAAATTAGCTGAAAGGAGTCCAGGAATTGAACTTCCAAACTAGTCTGGCATAGTTAGCACAGCAGAAACAAGACCCTACCAGGGGGTAAAAAGAACTTTTGATTTCATACAATTTTGTACCAAAATTCTCTAAACTATAAATCAATTTACCAGCTCAGTGTAATGCAAGCTACAAGCTTTGTCAAGTATTAATTATTTCTAAGTATTTAATACTTAAAGCAAACCAAACCTAGTCTCAACTGTGACTCACTCGAATGAAACAGAAAAAATTGAGTTTTCCAAACCATACCTATATTATAACCAACCTCTTTTTTTTCAGGTGTTGAAGGATAGCCTCTGCAACCAGATATCAACATGGAGAGTTAAATATTTTTTATCTGCTCTTCACCGCTGAAATTTAATCTCATACGCTACATGCCAGCCATGAAGGTATTAGAGAGCTTCATGTCCATCACTTTTTAATCATATGCCTGTTGTACTTTCAACCTCTCCTAGTAAAAAAAAAACCCAAACATTGGATATATCTTAGCAGCATTTTGGAGTTCTTTTTGGTTATTTCCAATATATCAGCAAACATTCTCTGCCAGGTTGTTTGTCTGATAGCCTCAATAATCTTAACAATTGTTTTAGTCTTTCTAATGTTACACTTTGGTTTTGGTTAGCAGAGCTGTTTTCTAAAGGTCTCTGTAGCATCAAACATGAACAAAACCAAGAAAAACACATGGACTTTAAGCTAGAAAAGAAGCCTTAACCAAACTGATAAAATGGCTCCCATCTGAAGGGCTCACCCATTTTAACTGATTATCACAGGATAAGCTCTGCCCAATATCCCACATGCACACAGCAGAGACATACAACATGTTACACTGCGTTTACAGAACAGAATTTTCAATCGATCAGAAGAGATGCTGATTCAAACACAGGATGTCTGCACCAGTCTTACGGGGGTGTTCTCTTGAAAACATTGGTAAAAGCCACTGATAAAGGCAGGGGGCACCTCTGTGTCCCCATTTATGATGCTGCATCATTGGCATTTGCTCAACAAGCTCCTGTAGTGTCAGGATATGGAACAATTCTGTATTTCTAGAATTTAAATGTAAAACATCCTTTTTTATCTACATAAAAAAAAAAGGGAAAAAGAGGATAATATGCAGTTTCCTTTTGGTAATAAGACCCTTTTTAAGCAAAACTAATATATCCCTATTTGAGAAGTAATTACAAGCTTCTGCTGTTTCCAGTTTTACTTCAAGTTCCTCTTATTTCTCATTACCCAATCTTTGAAGATATTACACTTATTGTCACTGATACATCTTAAGATGTTTTATGTCCATTTCTGGTGAATTACCAACACAATGAACAATTTATCTGTGTCATTAATATCACAGATCACAGAACGGTTTGGGTTAGAAGGAACCTCACAGATCATCCTGTTCCAACCACCCTTCCACGGGCAGGGACACTTTCCACTAGACCAGGTTGCACACAGACATTTTATTACAATTACCATTATATTTTAAAGGAAGCACAGAATCCACACACTGCATCACTTCACATTGTAGAAAACATTGAGGTTTTTTTTCTGGTTGCTTTCTACATGCTGCAAAAGGCTGATTTTCCTCTGCTGTGTCATTCTCATTAATTTGCCTTCCAGGTTCTCCCATTTATTAACAGAAGGTCTGAATCACCTCAATGTGAATAGTCAGCATCCCTACAAGAGATTTTGTAGGGATCCACCAAGTCTCCATTCCTAAACCACAGGATTTCAAAGAATTTTTTCCAGAGATAATGACAGTTGCAAAATGAATTTTAATGTACTATCTTGGGATAAGTGGGAAACGTTCTGGCACCCCCTAAAAATACATGTTTTTGAATCAAGAATGGTAATGTCCTGGTAACAGCAGCTCTAAAACATTTTCCCACATAAATCTCCAAAATTACTGGTCTTCCTTCAGCTGTTGTTTGTCTTTGTAGTGCCTCTGTTGCATCCTTAGTTAAATTTATCTTCCTTGCAGACATAGATGGAGACCATAACTATTCAAGGTATAAAGTAATGAGTTATTTTCCTCTAAGAGTTTTAAAATTGAAAAGGTTGTTGAGAGCCTTGGATCCCCTTTTGGCCCCAGTGGTTCTTGAGTTTGTACTTTTTGCTGCTAATGTGTAGCCTAACACCGAACCCCAAGCTGATCAGAGATGTCAATCAACATATTCTCCTGAAATTCTCTTGAATTCACAGAAGTCTTCATTCAAAATTGGGGAAAAATATCCTAGCACTGATTGCAAGCAACTTCATGGTGTGGTCAATCGGCTATTAGTCCATCTCAAGGCATTGTATCAAGAGAACATTTCTTCCACAATTTTATTTCTGTGACTACCAAGGCTGCTCCAAGCTGTTCTGAGTGATTATCTAGCACTCATTTTCACTTTCTTAATAATAAGTTGACAGCATGCTGCAGATAAATTGATTCACACGGCCACAAAATTGATAAATTCTGAACTGGAAGGAGATCGCTGTTGCCATGCAAGTCAGCAGGAATCCTGAGTCTGCTTGCTTTCCTCCTCCTCTCTTTTCCACAAGCTCAGGCAGGAGGGAGTTTGTCAAGAAAACTTTGGGAGGGATAAGAACAATTAGCAGAGGCACAGAGTGCTTTCACAGAGCAAATAAAGAGAACAACTCTGCATGTATACGCAGGGAAGCAAAAAGCTGTAAAAAGCTTTATCATCTAAAGCTCTCTTAAGGACCACATCTGTAGTGTGTCCATTCCAGAAGGGAAAAGGACACTGGTCACAAGGTCTCAGCAATGGCAGGAGTGTTTAAAAAGCAGGATGGCTGTCAAACGTGTCCAAACCTCCCTCAGGTGCTTCCCCACACACAATGAGTCTCAGGAAAGGAAGCCCAGGAGTCCTGTCAGCTTCACATAAATGTGGTTTTCCCCATAGATTCCACATCTAAGATAATGAAAGAGAAGTAAGGAGACCTCAACCAAAATGTGTAAAATAATAAGAATCAACATGAAGCCATGGTAGGTCCCACTTCTGTATTTTGAGCCAGGCCATTAACTGGGGCTTATGAAAACCTTCAATGTCCATCAAGATTCAGAGTCATACAAGAAGCCTTAATTTCTTCATTTCCTGACTCCTTAGGGATTTGACTTGGCCATTCAGTCCTACCTTTCCTGGCCTAAGCCTCTCTCAGTGTCATTTTCAGAAATCACAGAGCCACACATTGACTCTAGCAGCAAACTAGCTTTGGGATGTCTTATCACCAACGTGTTTTGATGATGCATCAAAGAAAAGCTGACCAAGAATCTCACTGCTGAGATTCATAGCCACAAAAATTGTGGCCTCACCTTGAAGGTGTCTTGAATAAAAGAAACTGAAATTTTCCTTCCATCTTCAGAACCTGATGTGGTCACATTACAGCTGAAGATCTTGTGCCCCACTTTAGAGAATAAAGGCTGTTTTTAAGCAAAATGCAGCTTTAGACTACTGTGGTATTTTTAATGACTAAGAAAAACTACCAAAGGGAATTCCCAAGCAGTAATGCAATTTAGTAGGCTAATACTCACTTGTACTTTGAAAGAAAGCCATTAAATTATGTCAGCATAAAATATGCTGAAGAAATATTTGTAATGTATGTACACAAACAACTGACACAAACATATTTAAGTGTTAGGGTTTAATTTCAAACAAAATCAATTGTAGGTACTTGATGTGTCCATACAAAGCCAGAGGCTTTTGGTAGTGAGAACAGAAGGCAAAGTATTGGGAAGAAACTATTTACTGTGAGGGTGGTGAGGCCCTGGCACAGGGTACCCAGAGAAGCTGTGGCTGCCCCATCCCTGGAAGTGTCCAAGGCCAGGTTGGACAGGGCTTGGAGCAACCTGGGATAGTGGAAGGTGTCTCTGCCCATGGGAGGGGGCTGGAACTGGATGATCTTTATGGTCCCTTCCAACTCAAACCATTCTACGAATCTCTTTTTGTACAGCCACTCTCAAGGGGCTGATGTTCCTAAGGAGTCCATCTATACTTTCTAATACTTCCCTCACCTCTCAGACTTGCCGTGATTCTCAACTGCTTTCTAATTAAATCAGGATGTTATTTTTCCCTACATTTGCTCTGATTTAAATATTTGGTTAAATACTTTCTAATTAAGACAGGATATTATTTATATGAGCAGTCTGATACTTCATTAATGATGCAAAGCAGAGAGCTGCAGTTCTTTCCTAAGGAACAGTCTCAGATCATAAGATTTTCCAAATTATAACCTAAAATCTGAAAGCCTGAGATTTATTCCCTCCCTGTTGACCTTAATAAATAAAATCTAAGAATTTCAAAACTTGGTGTCTGGAGTGAAGGAGCCTTTCTTCTTCAGAATACTCCCTCTAAAGATTACTTTTTAGGTCGGAAGCTGAAACAATTTCTGAAACTATGATGGGTTAATTTTCCAGAAATCAAGCTGCACTGAAAACAGCAATGAAAATTGACATTTGACAACAGTATTACATTATTTAGTGCTGACATTAAACAAGTAATATCTTTTGCTGCCACTGCAAAGCTTTATATTGCATCTATCAAGCACTTTTCAGGTTTCCAATGCAGTCAAAATGCTAATCAAGTTAAATAGTTACTGGGCACATCCTGATTTAACATTTGCTTTGATTTCAGTACCAGCAAACTTCATATTTCTTTATTGGGCCTGAAGTTCAAAACACTGCGTGGTGTCAGAGAGGAGGATAAGGGCCGTAAGAACCCAATTATCAGAAAAATGAAGTAGCAGCAATCAAGTGTCTAGAAATTAGCCCATTTGGACCCAAGTTAAACAAAAAGCAGAGGTAGGGAGAGGAATGTTGAGCCACACAGCCTTCCCATTTGCAAGATTAAATAAAGATAATGAAATAAGTATTCTTTTTCCTTCTGCATAAACTAAGTCAGCCTCTAATCTATGAATAGTAGAATACTATCATTATTATGCTGCATTAATATGCAATATAATACTTTTCCACAATTTTGAACTCTCTGCAGGAGCCTGGTGGTAAATATTTCATTTTACAGAAGGCAACACTGTGAAAGGGATGGCAAGTAGCATGCTCTAGACCACACAATAAGACAGAAGCATCTATCAAGGTAATTGCTTCATCCTCAGGATATTACAGCATGCTAATATTTCCCAATGAAAATTCAAAGTCTCAGCCCAAACGCAGCATGAAAACACAGTGCACAGCCTTAGCTCCTGGACAAACAGCACAAACAGAATTTTGCTTGGATACGTGCAGACACCACAAAGACTCTGGAGTGGCCAGCAGTGCCTGCCTCGTGAATCATCCCATTTCTGCAGGCTCTCCAGCTACAACAGCAAGAGCCTGAACCACCTGTTTGCAGTATAATGAGCTATTAGCACCTTTGCTTCAGCAATTCACTGATAAGAGGGGTCCCAGCACAGCTCTTCGGGGCTGTAAATGAAATTCCTGCAGTTGACAGATGCTACCACGACAGGGCTGTCTGCTCCCGCAGGCAAATATTTTGCTGCCCTGATTATTAAACTCTGTAAACTCCACTGGGGCGAGTCACGGCCATCTAAGCAACTCCTATAAGGATCACTATCTCTTTTACAGCTGATTTAAGCGTTCCTTGTTGAGAAGTAACACGGTGCTTTTAACTGCAGCTGCTTGCTTGTTGATCTCAGCACACACTCAAAGTGTGGGTGTAAGAGGAGGACTGGGATGAGCCAGAGGCCTTGGTGGGAGGAGGACACTGCACCTGATCTGAGCACCCTTTTCTTTTTTTTCTTTAATCAATAGAATCACAGAATTGTTAAGGTCGGAAAGACCTCCAAGATCATCGTGTCCAACCTTTGACTGAACACCACCATGGCAACTAAACCACAGCACTGAGTGCCACGTCCAGCTGTTTCTTAAACACCTCCAGGGATGGTGACTCCACTGCCTCCCAGGGCAGAACGTTCCCATGCCTGGCAAACCTTTCAGTGAGCAAATTCTTCCTGATGTCCAACCTGAATCTCCCCTGGTGCTGCTTGAGGCCATTTCCTCTTGTCCTGTTGCTGGCTGCCTGAGAGAGGAGGCTGATCCCAGCCTGGCTACAACCTCCTGTCAGGGTGCTGTAAAGAGCAACGAGATCTCCAATGTTCACATAAAGAAAAGAGTCAAATACTGAAGACAAGTGTGTCTAAATATTTGAGATAACCTGACAGAAATTATTACCAGCAGTTTCTTCAGTAGTTTCTTCCAACAAGAAAAGTCAGCCCGAAGGCAGAGACATGCTAATTAAGGTACTTAATGAAAACTGAAGGGAAAAGGCTGCTACAGAGCACCTCTCACTGCCACACAGCAATCCACCATCCAGCCACAAGAAAGAAGGAAATAAAATCTCAGTATAGCCCAGAAGATGAAGCTAAGGCTCTGTTTGAGGGTGGCATAAAAGACGTGTCATATTTTGGGGAAAGGTGGAGAAGGCAGAGAAAATCCATCCTGAAGTAGGAAAAGGAGATGCCACCTAAAGCCTGCTAGAAACAGTGAAAAACAGTGTGACTGAAAATTTCTCTGATATTTGGCAGGCAAGGAAAGCTCCCTGGCAGATCTTGTAACAGTCAAGAAAACATATCAAATACAAGACCAAATACCAAAAAAAACCTCTTCTTTTACCAGATCCATTCTCATCTTTCATAGATATAAATAGAGAAGAGATTGATGTTTCCTCAGATTCAAAAAACAAAATGAACAAAGAGTAAGGTATTTTTATGGTATATTTTAGAAAGAACTGAAAATTACAAATCAGTGGTTCATTTTTTAATTGTACATCTTTTCCTGATATTTTCAGAATACATTAGCTCAGCAGTATCTGTAGTTTACAGTAGCAATTAGCATCCTGGGGAGTCAGCCGCAAATAACAAATTCATAAACAAAGTAGAATTAATCAAGGGAAAAATTAAAAATAAGGAGGAGCTTGCATAATCTTAGAATGACAGAACAGCTAAGAGAAGCCCTTGCTCCTGGCAAGGATTAGTCTGTCAAAATTGTGGTCAAATATTTAAACATGCTTCTTTTTCCTTAACGGTCTCTAAGGTTAATGCAAGGTAATTATAGAATTAAATAATAACAATCTTATGGCCTGTCCAACAATGAAATTCAAACCATAATCACCTCACCAAACTTCAAGATGTCCTTGCAAGTTTTTCATTTCGGTAAGAGAAGGTACAAGGGAGATGCTCCTACCCATCAATGCATAAGCAGATAAAATAATCGACAGCAGTGAACGAAATCCCAAAGCAAAACTGCCCCTAAATGTAAAGATGTGGAAGAAATGTCTTCTGCTATTACATGATTGGATTATTAGACCAACAGCAAGTAAAAATCAGCCCATCCATTATTTCATATACCCAAGATTGAAAGGGGTGATGTGTGAGAACAGCACAGAGCTGCAATCTCACCTCTGCTAACTGAAACCTGCATTTCATTAAATGGAACACCAGGCTGCCTTTGGTTTAGCCAGGCTTTTCTCAGACAGTGCCCCCCTCACTATCATGTGCTGGATATCAGGCTACAGCAATAGAAACAAATCCCACATGGATTTCTTCCACTGGAGTGAGGGAAGAGGATGGACAGAGAGATGGCAAGGAGGTCACTTGTCTCATTTAAGTTTTCTAAGGGTTAACAGCACCCAACAGAAACTGGAGCCATAATTCTGAAATTCCAGTCATGCTGCTGCATGAAGGGACCACACAGTTCATAGTCTGCTAAAATTATCTGCCAAATCAGGCCAAAACCATGGGCCACTAGCTCTGTACTGGGATCTCAGACCGGGCAGCAATGCATTTCCACAGATTCTTCTATTTCAACTATCCACATTATCAGGGCTATAATTTCATTGGCAATATGTTGGGTTTTTTAACTGCTCCCAATCCATGACAATCTGGAAAAAGCACTCCTTGGGAAGGATATTTTTAACAGCTCAGCATGAAACAGAGCAGAGATGAGGCTACAGCACTTCTGACCAGCAGACAACTTCCCCAAGAACACCAAGCTCAGAGATGTTTTACAACTTGTAATTTGGGTTTTTTTGGTGAATCTTACCCATACTTTATGTAACACTACTTTAATGAGCATATTTGTAAGAAGACAACCACTTGGAAGAAGAGTCCATGCAGTCTTCTGGAAGGCCTGCTGTGGTATGTCTAATTTACCTAGAAGTGCTGAAGTACTGACAAAGACAGAAACTTGAAAAAAAACCAAACCAAAACCAGAAAGAACAAAGACAGAACAGAGACAGAATCATCTAAGCTTGTCAGAAAGGCAGGAAACATTGTCTGTCTCGGACACGCTTTACTTGAGTAGACCTTGCAAACTTACAGGAAAACTCACAAGTGCAAAGTTACATCCTTAAACAGCAAGATGAGGCTGTTATTGAAATGTTATGATTTGTTTTGCATCTCTATTTAAAATAGTTTCCCTTTAGAACATCCTATTGAAAGGCAAAGAAGGGCTCTGAAGTGTTATTTTCCTTACATTTGTAAGAAAAAGTCTTTGTACTTAATATTGGTTGAGACCCACAGTATTTTAGGATTGCAAAACCTGCTTAGATTGCCCATCTCATACATGAAAGCCCTGAGAACAATTCCACAGCAGCAGAATTAATACAGTCTTAAAAGAGAAAAATCAATGCAGCATTTGTACTTTTTTTTTTTGCCCCCATGAGCACCAAAACATTCACTAATTAGACTTCATAACACTCCCCCTGGCTAGGTAACAATTATCACTTCCATTTTACAGGTTGCTAACGAAGGAGTTTTGCTCAATTAAAAGGGAAAGGATCAATATCAGGCCATACCACATCTCAAAAGGACAAAGGCCACTGCAACCTGAAGTGCCTCAGTCCACTGGGTGACAAGATAAGGTGCAATTAGTTATGCTTTTCCTCTGATCAAAGAGAGAAATCTCTAATGGACTGCCCTGCTCTGGCACAATGTGCCACTATCTTTCCTCTTTGTAACAGCAAAATTACAGTGAAAAGAAACATTTTTCTACAAAGGAAGTCCTAAACACAACAGTGCAGAAGCTATTTTGGCAGCTAATGCTCAGTGTTTCGTGCTGCCTCTATTCTTAAGGCAAAGAGTCCACATTTCATCAGCTGCAAGCCGAGAAGTGGATGTGTACACAAAATTAAGAGATCCCATACCTTAACATAAAAGACATCAGATGAGTCACTTTAAATTATAATCAATGACAACAATAATCCTACAGCTAAGCCTTGATATTTCTCAAGTACTTTCATAAATTTTCAGAAGGGGCATTTCTACCACTTAAACTAATACAAGGCAAGGGATCGATATTACAAGGGTTTCTGTACTGCACGAGAGATTTGAAAAAATTCAACTTGCTTCTGTGCTTCAGCTCTTCCTATCTAAACTCTCTCTGTTCTCACTGTCCTTCAACAACACACAGTAATTAAATGATCAAGCTCAATTTTTTCTAAATATTTGCAATATTTTGTTGTTTCCACAATTTTATGCAAGGTATGTATCTTAAAAGTATTTCAAGGATATTTATGAGCTAAAACAGAACTGATGGAGAGCTATAAATCCATGCTAGCCATGAGGAGCTATTTTAATTTCCCAGATCCTTGTACTGACCAGGGCTGGCTTGCCAGGAAAACTCAGCACTGGGCAGGTGTTTCAATCCTTGGCTACAAAAATACCTCATCTTCCTTCTCCTCCCATTTCTTTCAGTCTCCAGCCTTCATTATAAATCTCTGCAAGGTCTTCAGAAAGCAAAGCTGGTCTGACAGTCAAGCTGAAAGCCTGAAACACTGTGGAATTCTCTGTCCCTGGAAGCAGAGTAAAACCTCCTGCACGTTGTGGCAACAACCACCTTGCACCACAGACTGCTCCACTCGGTGTGTCTCGCTCACTATTTGGGACACGACCCAAAAAGGCAGCTGGGCCATCCTGGCTGTAGCAGGGAGATTGTCAGTGCTGTCAGCTCAGGAGTCCGTGTTTCAGTCCATCATCTTCTGGCCGAGACTGTGATACTCTTATAAACAAGAAGACAGATTATGAACTGGCTTGATGTATTGTAATGATGGAAGTGACATACGTGGCAACACTTTCTCTCTTTTGGCTGTGTCTCCTAATCTCTTTCTGCCTTCCCCCATGACATGATTTTTTTCTATTTATTCTCTTCCATATGTTTCTGTGTAACAGAGAAAGCACAAATAAACTACGAAGTACAAAAAGGAGAAGAGACATCTCTCTATAATTATAAATCCTGTTGTGCGATGCTTTGTTTCTGGTGAGCATTTGGGGAAACAGATTTTAGGAACAGGTTCCATTAACAATAATGGGACAAGTTTCCAAAGTAATACAAGCTGGTGCACTTCAGAGGAGCAAAGGCTTCCATTACAGGCTTCAGGCAGTTTCTCCCTTTGCTCTGCAATAACTACACCACTAATCTAAGGAGTGAAATCCACAGCCTTTGCCTACTTCCATAGTGACAAATGCTACAGAACAAATCTCTGCCCAGGCACAGCAATGCCACAGAGTTGCAGTAAAAGAATAAACTGTACTGCTTCCAAAGCAGTGTCAAATTCTTATCTCTAACACTGCTGGTTCACTACCTCTATATGGTGTCCACTAAACTGCTAAAAATAGGCAAAACTACCCCAGAGAAGTTAACTGATGCACAAAAGCATATTTAATTTGGTATAAGCAGCACGACAGAGGAGCACGTGAACTATGAGCACACCCAGCTTAGTTATTTCCATGAAATAACAGATTTACAGTAATGGGTTTTAGCTTGCTTCTCATTAAGGAATTATGTTGGACCCCATGAAAGAATAGGCATGCATCTGTGTTCATGGGGATTCCTCAAACCAATGGAAAAGATAGCCCTGAGGTGTTTACAGCCCTTGGATCCCTTGAGGATGCTGCACGGAGCTCCTTGGATGTAAGTACATCACTTACAAAAAATGAGGTGTCTAGAAGTTATCTCCAAAAAGAAGTTTTCTCCAAAACACCATTCAAGAAAAGAATAAATAGGTTATTTATTATTTATATATTATTATTTATTAAAAATTAATAGGTTGTAGCTAATACAGTTAAAGAAATCACTCTAATCCAAACTGGCAATACAGAGAGATTAACACAATGTGTTTTGATCTGGAATTGAACACCTAATTGCCACTGGAGTTGCCCCATTATGGAACTGAGCAAGAGGAGCTGAGTGCTGCACTCAGACCACTGCCTGATGAACCCCTGCCATCCCTGAGGCTCGAAAACAACCGTATGTATGAGCTCCTCATCAAACTGCCATCAATAGTGTGAATTTCCCAATAATTTGGAGAGGAGGACAAGGTTCTTGTTATTTAACATCCACTCACATGAAGGAACTGGAGAGCCAACAAAAAGCCAGTCTCCGCTGGGTGAAAATAAGGCAACTTATTGCCAATAAAAACTTACTGCAGATGAAGCACATACCTTATAGCCTCTCTGAGTCAGACAGCTGCGACAACCACAGACCACTGTTTTTACCTTGGCCTAGCTCAGAAACCTGACACTGGATTTGTCTTCCCATGCCTGCTCTAGACTGGGCAATACAGAAAAGCAGGCGCTGATTAAGGGCATCTTTATTCCACTCAGCCATGTGCTTTAGAGGCTCCTTCCGTGCCTGGTTTACTCTTAGCAAGTTACTGATGGACTTCTAAGAAAACTCCCCACACATATCACACACCAAAGCACAGAGGTGTGGAAGCAGCAGGGAGCTCTTTCCCCACCTCTACAGAATGCCAACGTTTGCTGCCTGTGATCTCCTCAATGTCAAAACCACTCCCCAGCCCTGCCCTCAAAACCCACTGCACCCAGCTCCCTCCTACCTCCCACGGTGTCCAAAATGGGAACTGTGTTCTTTGGCCTAAGCCCCTTTATTTCACATCATCCCACCTCTTTTCAACAGTGTGGTTTTGTGTAAAACATTCCTTTACTTCCATTTTCACTCACCTTGTGCAGCATCTCCTGGCATGACCCTGCCTGAGCAGGGAGGTTGGACCACTGTGGCTCCTTCCAACCTCACTCATTCTGTGATTCTGTGATTCTGTGATTATGTATTTTCCCTCTCTATCCAATTAGCCTGGTGATCATTCTCATGTAAGAATTTGCAACTAGGCTCTACTTTTAATATGCAGAGTGCTAGAAAACACTTGTGCTAAGACACTTTGCTAGACATATTTCTAGTTATGCATGCAAATCTACTGAATTTCACAGATGCTGGTGTACCATACCTCTGCGTTACCAATATACATCTCCAATGCTCTTTTTTCCCTTAGTTCTTTAAATAATTTAACATATGAAATTGGAAGGTGCTGATTTTTTTGAGTAAGTTAGAACTTCTTCACGAAGCTCAAAGATGCTCTGATGACATTGAATGGGACAGCTGGAAGCCAGCAACAAGCATTGCTGCAGCTCCCTCTTAGCAGGCATAGAGAAGTTTTCAAATACATACTGAGGATGAAGCAGATACTGCTGTTGAAAAGCAAGTGCTTTGCTTAAGTTTTGCTCGGTAAATTTTAGAAATGTTATCATTAAAAATTAAAATTAACTTTCAGTTGCTTGGGCTCTGTATTCCGTTTCAAGTGGTTTTAGGTGCAGTGATCTGGTTTTCATAAAAAATTCTAAACTTTTGCTTAAGGATGTTTCTGTCTGATTGCCAACTCTCCCTTTAAACTAATCTCTCCTCTCTTCCCGTCCACTGTTGCATTTATCATTACTGCACTTATTAATTTTTAAAGGCTGCCCTTCTTCACAAGAGCTAAATAGGAAAAAATGGAAAGGTGGAACCATGACAGATAATATAAATCTGGAAAACAATTTCCTTCTCCATTCACAGCTGCCAAAACTCAAAATATCCCCCTCTTTATGACTTCATGCACTGCTGGTGACTTACAAGTGAAGTAAGAATTCCTTCCCTTGCATTTCAACAAATATGAGGAACAGCAAATTGCCATGGGTGCTTCTTTTCAGTAGCAGTCATCTTGTCTGGCCAAATGCACTTTTTCCACCTTCTGTGGAGACAGAGAGATCTCCTGGCTGGCCCCTTTCCTACAGATTGAAGCAACACAAATCCAGACAAATCCTGTATCTTCCAAGCATTTTGTCAATTCTGAGCATCCTGCCAGTGATCAAACCCAAAAGGTTTCCTGCTAAAAATATCACCTGCACTGAGCTAAGTACAATTCTGTTCCACAGTTCTGTCCCAGTTCTTTTCCACAACAAAACTGTTGCCATTTATTGTTATGGCAGTTAGCAAAAGAAATTCCTGGTCCAAACCCCTCTCAGTGCTCCCCTAAGGTGGTACTTTAATACAGATAAAAGAGGCTGAATAGTCTCAACAGAAATTAGAGACTGGGTTGCTTTTATACAAACTGCTGTCTTTGAGATCATGTTGTGGCCTACTGGACATATGGTGCCATTTTTTGATACAAAGCAGCTGCTAAACTGCTGAATTTCTACCCAAAAGTTTTTGTTGTTTTTTTTTTTTTTTTACATGCTGTCACATTTGAAATAATAGTTAAAAACCCTATGTTTTTTCTCTTTAGCCATAAGAAAACTTTCTTTAAAGGAACTGCAAAGTCTAAAGCAAGAAAAGAATATTACAGAATCAGAGAATCACAGAATGGGTAAGGTTTGAAGGGACCATACCAGAAGTATCTGGTTCAGACTCAAATACAACAGACAAATCCTGTTTAACCCTTTAAGGGTTCAGTTATCCCTTAAAGTTCCCTTTAAAATAATTATGAATTATTAAAGCCTCTAAATGTATTCAAGCTGTGGCTGATGGTGCTCTATACAAGCAAAGATATTACCTGAACTGCAAGATCTATTTGCTTGTGCTTATTTAATAATAAGAAAAAATATTATTTCTGTCTCCCACTCTGTTCAAAAGTAGATGAACAAGTTTTACTCAGAGTTTAAAAGCCATGTATTAGTCTTCAGGCAGATATCAGGATGGGAAGAAATTCTCCTCAGAGGAAAAATTCAGAAAGGTTTAATGTCACAGTCAAGGAATTAGGATGGAAATATTCATGCAAGTCTAAATGTGAAGATTTTTGCAGTGCTTTTTTGTAATCAGTGTGGATGTATTTAGGTAAAATCTAATTTTCCAGGGAAATCATAAATGCCTCATTTTCACGAGAAGCCTGAGGGAGACTGTATGTACCAGAGATAACACAGAGATTGTATCAGAATGCAATATCTTTGGATATAAATAACATGAGGAAGCACAGATGCAATTTCATCAAATATCACCTCCCCAGAGCATAGACAAGACTCGACCTCTTTCTTAATACACACTGAGCATCCTTCTGGTGCATTTAGAGGGCTCTGTACAGCAGGATCCACAACTGTCCTGTTGCCATATTTCAAAATGTGCCCCTCACCTGCCAGGTGGTGACGGGATTTCCCTGGCCAGGCTTGATCAGGGCTAAAAACTGCTTTGCAAAATAGGAAATTGTGCAGGTTTCAAAGTGCTTTACAGCACAGGTCTGCATCCACACTTTGCAGCCCAGTTCTTCCCTGTAGCTACAAGGCTGAATGCTTTAGCTCTTGGCTAGGAAGAACCACCAATACCTACAGCTTTTCCTAATATGGTTTTATTTCTCTCAAGAGAGGACTTAAAAAAAACCTTTGCTTTAATTTGTCCATTGTAAAATGCTGTTCGGCCCAAAAAATTACAAGAGAAATGCAGATATTTCCATGTTTTATGAATACTAAAATAACAGCCATTAACCAAGGAAAAAAATGGATATTTTATCCATCATTAGCACGGATACTCTCCATTACTTGAAATAAAATACTGATGTTTCCTCATTCTCCTCTTTCATAGAAAGGCTGCAGCACAGCTGCTTTAAAAATACTCTTTCTTTTTATTTTTTTTTTCAGAATCTTTATGATCACCTTCAAAATTTGTAGCTCTAACTTCAATTAAGGATGTGGAAGAACAGGACAGTTCTGAGTACTATTTCAGATCCTGGCAAACATCTTGGAAATAATACATGAGCATCCAAACCACTGGCTGAGGAAGTGGTAGAAATCCCATTGCTAGATCTCAAGTGTAGATTAAAAATAAATACAAAGAAAGAAGTCAGCTTTCCACAGAGGTGCTGGAATAGGCCAGATTTTGTTTCAGAGTCTCAAAAGGTCATGTCTCAACGACTGATAGAACTCAAAATTTAATTCCTTACATTAATATCCACTCCCCAGACACAGAGCTGGGTGTCCACTGGTCTCCCACTCCTCAGGACACTGGTAATGTTTTTGTGAACCAAAACACATCTTCTCCAGGCCCCCTGATGGTACCACCTTACATAGAGCACTTTGCATACGCAGGTACATGACCAGCAGCAGGGCTGGGCACTCATCCAGGAAAATAAATCCTTATTTAACCCCATGTGCCACTGAGTGTTTCTTTAACACAGGCAAATCTTTGCTTTCATCTCCACAACATTTTAAAGACCAAACTTTATTTTTGTTGCTCTACTGAAGAACACGCAAATCATATCAACAATTTTTGTCTCTTTTTTCTGCTTTCCTCATCACTACATTTCTTTTTAAAAAATCATCTTTAGTTGGATTAAAATAGAATTTTTCTTCTTGTAGGATCAGTTTTTCACATGAGAACTTCCCAGCTTTAATGTTTGGTAGGGCTGGCTCTTGCCACCTTTCTCTCTCCTCCAACAGAGACTCAGGAGAAGCACAGCAGTAAGTCAAAACACAAATGGAATTATGTTCTCTTCTTGCCACTCCTGTTGGGCTGATCCAGTCTGACCCAGGTATAAGGCACCCCACAAGGAGCTTAAGACAAACTTACAGGAGACTGAGCAGAAATTCCACCCCAGTCTTCTCAAGAGACCTGTGGGGCTGCCCATCCTTCACTGCTGCCAGGTCTAATGACTAAGACACAGCCCAACAAGCAGTAATCCATCACAGGATTCCTCCAGTGCATTTAGAAAGGAAGATGGAAGAGAGCATAGGCTCAGTGTTGAGGAGAGACCAATTTCACCCACACAAGAGTGATGAGCCAGCACAGCATCCAGAAGGTATAAAGTTGTTAGAAGAACTGGATTATCTTTTAACTGTGGCCTTTGCAAGCATCTATTTGGAGACAAAGAGGCAAAGTCATGACAGTTCGTAGCAGTGGTTTCTAAACATTTCCAACCACAAATTCTCCTCCCTGAGCAATGAACTCATTTTCATTTACCCTGCCAGACTCTTTCCCCCATTCTGAGAAATGCTGGTCTAATGGGGATGCACAACATAACCCATCACACCCACAGCTCGTTTCTGGGATGCTGTATGACCTAAAGGCTCCCACCAGCCACAGGATGGTTTGATCTCACCTCTTCTGTGGAGAGCAGAACCATAACTTAAATCAAATTCTGGCGATAAGGTCCTGACCCAGGGTAGAACACATGAGTGTGTGTGGGAGAGCAGCACAAATATTCATTGGAACATGGTTTCTCTTTTAATATTTTATAATTTTTAGTGGATTTTTGCTTCCCCTCAGCAACTGACTTGCCAACTCCAATATTAGTACCCTCCACTAAAAATTAAGACCTAAATTGTTTGCTGAGCACTGCAATTAAAGCAAGTCTAAACAGACAGAGCGGCTCTGCCTTTCCTGCAGCCATTTGTTAACTGTGTCTGATTAAAAAAAAAAAAAAAATTAAAACCCCAAAAGCAAATTTTACACACATGAAAACACCCCACATTGACACCAACTAGCTGATTCGTATTTTAGATGCAGTAAAATCAAAAGGCAACTTCATATAAGTCTTTTAAACATATTTCTCCATAGTAAATCTAATGGCTCAGTAAGACTTTATAAACTTTCCTTCCTCTACCAAAGGAATGGGTTATTATTTCAGTCAATAAAGAAGATGTGGTAGAGATGCACATTTTTACCTTCAGAGGAGCAGGTGAGACTGTGGGAGGGCTATGGAGCCATTTTGTCTCTTGTAAAGTATTTTCAAAGATGCTTGGCCTCAGGTGTGTTCAACTTTGCTCAGAAGACCCAGAGCAGCTTGGACTGGGAAAAGTGGGTGGCAAGAACCAGTGGCAGGCTGGTAGGACAAATTTTATGTTCCTATTTCATTTTACATCTAGTGCCAATGAGAAGACAGAAAAAAATGGAGGAGACAACAATGAAATTTTATGAAAGTTTACCGCCTAAATATTACTTTTGAGTTTTGTTCTCAAAGACAATACAATAATGGGGTGTGTTTATTTACGGAGGGGAGACTGTGCTCAGTTTAGCACTACAACAGACTGAGAGACATTGCAGTGATATGTCAGGAAGGCTTGGTAGAGACTAAAATTAAAAGCAGGCCTCACTAAATCTTAAAAATGGGATGGCTACATCAACAGCTTGATGTATAGCTTCTATTGTTGTTCACAGACAATAGTTATTTTCTCTACCTATGAAGTGCCTTCTGTATTAAAGTACTCCTGCCATCATGGAACACTCGTGAAAATTAACAGCCAACTTCTCCTGTGCACTGAATATTAACTACTGTATGAACAGTTCTTGCCACACAGCTTTCAAAACATCTTCTCTCCTAGGATATTTAATTTCATGTGGAAAGCAATTTTTCATCAGCCTACACAAATTAGTGAATGGAGAGACATGGTGCATCTGACTGCCTGTCTGAACTCCAAGAAAGCGCTCTCCCCACTGTGAGTTACTGGGCTTGAAACGAAACATTAATTATGGTTTTTTTAGTTATAAACAGGAATTGATCAAAGGACGGATATGGAGTGGTAATGGTAGATGTCAGTGGGTTTATTAATAAATGTTAGAGCTGTGAGGCAAAGGCTGGACCTGGGTTTAGTTAAAATGAAATGTTTCATATATGTCACTGGAGTGAGCATTGCCAATACTGTCAAGACAGAAAAGGTTAAAATACAGGTATGAATATAGAGTGATCAGAATTAGAGTTACAGCAAGTATTGCAAGTGAGGGGGATTGATACCAAAAAGATATTTGAGAGGAGAAAACTCTTGAAAGCAGCAAGCCCAGGGCCCCCAGAGAACCAACAGACAGTAACTCAGACACAGCCTTCAACTGGCCAAGACAGCCAGGTCACTGGCTGCTTATGGAATACATATATTAGCCCAAATTAGTTATTCCTGTTTGTCACAGAGGACTTCACATCAAAACCAGTTCATACACTTCAACACATCTCAGGGCTGGAAAGGTTCAATGAGATTTCTGAGCACAGTCAACATTAATCATTCAAGAGCTGAAGTGCCTAAATTAGTATGAAAGATACTGCAGTAAGTGCAGCTCGGCCAAATAATAATTAAATGACTACCATGAAGAAAAAAAAAAAAAAAAAAAAAGACAGGAAGACTGCACTGTACAAGTCTTTGGTTTGAGGAAGGGGGGCAGGACCCAGCAGAGGGGCCTCTCACTGCTGCATCTCCTTCTGAACATTTCTCTATTGGACACAAGGTGAATTTAAACCTCTACTAGTTATTTGCTCTTTTTAGAACCTAGCCCTAGAAACATTTATAAACAACACTAAATCTTTGCTTCTACATATCCAAGCTGAGGTTGCTGCAAAAATGTTTCTAAGATCAGCTTTCTCCACCTCTGCTGAAACTTTACGAGGGGTTTATAAAGCCACTCATAAAACACAATCTAAAAGTTCATACCTTATTTCCCTAGCAAAAGCAACTGAAACGATGCTTCATGCTATAAACTAATTAAGTTGTTTCTTCCTTTCACTTTAGTCAAATACTCAAACCTCTCTTATATTATTTCCATTTTCTTCCCACTTTGAACTGCTATCAGATAGCCTGCATAAAACATTTTGCTGGTCAAAACCTCAAAGAAAGAAAAAGGAAAAATATATCAGCTTTCTAATATTGTTTTATATAAAGACCCTGCCTTGTTCTTGATAGTATGCTTATAAATAATGAAAATTCATGAACAGCAATAATAGCAAAATACTTTTCTTATAAGGCTTCAACTCAACTTTCTATCACCATGATGAGCCTCTATTTATCTTGCCTGTGGTAATACTTTATAATGATTACATAAAGAGGTCTGTTTTAGGGAGGTTATATCTTTGATCTCTCTTTATATACATAGAAATCACTTGCAGCTGACAGATCCATTACACTTACACATGATATTCTTCATCTGCAAACAAAATACTTATGGAATCATTTTGTTTCCTTTAAGAAAGTGCTTTCCTGCTTCTCTCAGCACATGTCATGGAATCACAGAATGCTCTGGGTTGGAAGACACCTTAAAGATCATTGAGTTCCACCCCCCTGCCATGGGCAGGGACACCTTCCTCCATCCCAGGTGGCTCCAAGCCCCATCCAACCTGGCCTTGGACACTCCCAGGGATGGGGCAGCCACAGCTTCTCTGGGCACCCTGTGCCAGGGCCTCAGCACCCTCTGGGTAAAGAATTTCTTCCCAATATCCAAACTAACCCTGTCCTGTGTCATTACAGAGACATTCCCCCATGTCCTGTCATTCCACGCCCTTGTCCAAAGTCCCTCTCCAGCTCTCCTGTAGCCCCTTAGGCACTGGAAGGGGCTCTAAGGTCTCCCCAGAGCTTTTCCTTTTCCAGGTTGAACAACCCCAACTCTGTCAGACTAAGTCAGAAATAACTGAAAACATACTGTGAAAATCAAAGAGGACACTGATTCCTCAGGAAAGCACATAGAATTCATCACATAGATGTTTGTTATCTAGATTTTCTTTTTCTATCAGTTGCCACATAAATATATCAATTTTAAAAAATCCTGCCTGCAAACAAGGCATTTCTAAGGCTGGTACAGTTGGTTGGAATTTTCTAGAAAGCAGAGAAAGTGAGAAAGGTGAAGGAGGCTTTTTTTGTTCTTCTGAAGGAAGCACACAGCCAAGCCCTTTGAAGCACAGGACTTGCTCCCAGTACTGCTGAACCCATCTTGCCTCCAACACCACCTTTCCCACCATGTGCTTCACCCCCTCCTTCTGAGGCCTTGTCTTATGTAAGATCATTTAATTTTCCATTAATTTAAGGACAGAATAAATTTCCAGGTGCTTTTCTCTCAATGTCTTCAATAAATGCCTTAAATAAGTTGTGTTCATTACCTGCTTCACCTGAAAATACTTACAGTGATAGTTACTGGACCACAAGGAAGACACACAGGGACAAAGCCAAGATGCTTTGATATCTTCTATCAAAATCTTCTATCAAATTTGACCTACATATTCCAAAGGAAGAACAAGGTCAAGACCACCGGGAAAAGGAGGTTCAGAGGACCCAGGTACGAAAGAAGCAGTGTCATCTCAGTTTCTAATCAACAAACCTGTCCACATCTAAGTGTCAAATTAAAAAAGTGAGGAAGAGCAAGAAGTGGGGGGAAATGTGTTTCTAAGAGAGAAAAAGAAATATATTTCTGAAAGGGAGCTACCCACAGCACCAGCCAGCTAACATTAGAAGAGGATGCTAATCACTATTTCATAATTAACTAAGTTGAACCCATATTGTGTTTTTTAAAACATCATAACAGAGCCTGTGTATTCCTCTGCCATTAACTTTGATTCCTGAATGAGACAGCTCTTATGGATTTCTCAGAGTTTCAAAGGGTACTGGAAATGCTGTGCTGTTTTATCTTTATTTATCCCACACAAAAGACATCCCTGATTTAAGTCAGATTTAATCATTGTATTAAATGGGGAGAACTGCTGTTAGGATGACACAGGCTTATTTACATTAGTGCTAGTTTGATCCCAATGATCTGCAAGCAGTTTCCTCTGATCTGATGAACCATATTGACAAGACAGAATGAACGCTGCAAAGCACTTATTTATCTGCAAATAAATATGCATTTGCCACCAAGACTTTGTCCAATATAAGCTCTAAACTCCAGAGACAGAGAAAATATGCTCCCCACTGGGGTACACGCTCTCTGCTAAAGTGTGACTAAATCTACTCTGCTGGCAGACTAGATTTAATAATGCTCTTCTCCTTCCCAAGAATGTTATAAAGCTACATTAACATCCTCAGGCAAAAGTCTCCACAAAAATGAAAAGGAATATTGTTTCTATTTTAGAGATGTGATAAAACCCTATAGCCAGCCACCTACATAGTAAGTATTTCCATTCATCTTGGTAGCTGAAAACACAGCGTTCAAATCACCTCTAAGTTTAGAATAAAGTAGCATGGGAAGTTAAACACTTGAGCAAATTCAGGATTGCAATTACCTTAGTTAAAGTGCAATCCTGATTTATCACCCGATTCTTACTAGGAATCTGTCATCTTTCCAGAATGAATACAGATGACTGCACAGAAGGCTTAAGGCATATAGCAAATAATATGTACTACATGGATTTTGGAGAAGACATCCTTTCATGCATATATCAAACCCTAAACACTTCATTGAGAGACAAATCCACATCCAGTAGAATGGAAAAGAAACCACCAGAAAAAGAAAGGCAAAAAAATCACTTCGGCACAGAGAATCAAACAAGCAGACCCAAACTGCACTTCCCAAAATAATTTAAATTCATCTTTATGACGCTGCTTTAGGTCTCTCTGCTAAACTACCTGAAAAACAGAGCCCAGAGCTCACACACAGAAACTTTAGGCAAAGCTCTGGTTTTATTGTTAATGTAGAATATGAAACAACAACTCATTGTTCATGACCAGATACTATGAATATGAGCAAATTTAAAATAGTCTCAGCACTGGTATCTACAGCAGCAAGAACTGGGCACGTTACCAGCACTTGCTTTACAAGTCCTGCCTTACAGTTGTACTAACACTTAATCCTTACCTATTGCACTTTTACAAAGCCTAAGTGTAAAATGACACTAAATGCAGTGGGGAAGCACATTAATTCCCAGTTGCCTTATTAAAACATTGACAAGGTTGCAGTGAGATGTGCTGGAGAGGCAGCTCTGCAATGTTATTACCACGTGGTGGAAGCAAACCTTGTCAAGAAAATGACTTCGCTGAGATGATATCTTCATATTTCTTCTGACTGATTAACTGTTCAATAAATAAATATATATGTTTGTATTTTAAATATTAATAGAATTTGTAGATTCCTTCATTATTACTTAATCTCCACCAATAAAAGCTTTTCTGTAAAGGAAGGGCACAGTACCGGGCAGAGATTCACCAAAATCTTTCCAAATGCTGTAATGTCATAGTGGCAGCACAAACTACCCATAAAAGCACTTAAGCTGCCAGTACCCAGAGCAGCACATAAAATCCAGGAAACTTATGGGAATTACACTGGTACTTACAGAAAAGCTTAGTACACAGTCAAATTCCTAACAACATCAGAAAGCTCCATCACTGTCACCAAGCCAGATGCATCATAGGCAGGGCCAGTGTTTAGGTGACACTGTACAAGCACGAATAATCCACTTGAGTGACATCTTAATTAATGGCTCTTGAATTGCTGGGGAATACATGCATTTCTCAGATACTTCAGAATTGTTAAATAATGTGGTGAATCCATTACAATGACCTGCCTGAAGTTCCTGCAAGTCTTTGTAAAGTTCCCGTAAGTCTTTCTGGTTACTGCTGTGATCTTTGATGCTCTGCTGTCCCCTACACCCTTGGCAGACACCAGCACGTAGGCATGGGCATTGCTGGGAAGCTGGGAGATGCTGTTCTTAGCAGAAAAGGAAGGTGGTGAAACGGGTGAAATCAGTAAAATTGCTGCTGATTTCAAGCTGCCGTTGCAGAGCAGCTGCGTCTGCATCTGGTCTCCTGTTTCCTCCATCCAGACCTGGACCTGACCCCTAGGCTTCCTGGCCTGGCCCTGTAGCTGTCTCCAGGCTGTGGATTTGCTGGGCTGTGTGTGATGCTGAGCAGTGCCTCTGGACCCAGTCCTGGCTCAGTGTCCTGTGTGCTTTGCCATCACCTGTTCCAGGTGGAGCCGCTGGTCACCACTGCACCCTCTGGCCTTTGGAGTGTCACTCCATCAAGAGGCACCTGAAAGCCTCACAAATCTTCCCAAAATGTTGCTGCTGAGCACAAAGCAAACCCAGGGAAGGCATGTTGGGATCATGATGGGACACAGCAGTCGGTGCCTTGTTCCATGACTACAGGCTGACAGATGTTGTCTGCTCCTTCAGAGTGATCTCACTGGAGTAACACTGCAAACCCTGGGAGGTGACAGAAAACACTATCTGTGCCTGCTCCTGGGACAAAGAGCTATTAACTGGAATTCTCATTCTTACTAACAGCAGCATGATTGCTAACGTGAGGATGAAAAAATCCATGTTCCTGGTGGTCTTCAGGTTTGTGTGAGAGGCAAAAACCACCATTTCCCAAAACATTTACAGCGACAAAACTACCAAGATCGTAGAAATTAAAAAAGGCTTTTATCATAAATGACTATCATTTTGCTTTTTTAATTCTTCAGACAAATTTAGAAGACAAGTTCTGCTCTATTAAGACTTGTATAATCCTTTTTGTTCCTGGCCTGATCACCTGTCCTGACCCAACCAGCTTTGCAGGAAAGAAAGCAATTTACGGTGGGGACATCTTCCCCATGAGAACAGGGCTGGTGGAACATTAAAGCGTGAAGCCTTTAGAGAAGCAGCACCAACATGGGCACATACTGTTGAGTTATCCATGTGCCAATACCAAGATGAATCCAGCTTTTTTTATCTTTTTATTTCACATGTGGTGCCTGGCAACAAAGATGGAGATCCGGCTGTAAACTTGTATTCCAAAATGGATTTTGGGTCGCAAAGCACACTTGGACAACGGGAAAACTTGGTGACAACTGTGATTCCTTCAGTCTGTTTTTGCTTCTACTGCAAATGTTTAACCTTTTCCCCTGACCAAAAGGCACAGCAGAAAACCCTTGCCCAGACAAACGTAGTCTAGATACAGAACATGAAAAATTCAGATGTGTCTCTGAGATAACATTAAATCCACAAATTTATTTGAAAACTAGATTCCTTATTCAAAGGATAATTCATAAATGCCTTCAAGAATAATGATTCAACGCCATGCACATGGAATTAACAACACAACTCCATTGCTCATTTGTGGCAATTTCACGGTGAACAGAGATGAAATGTCTTCCAAACTAAAGAGAGGATTTTTCTAAGATTAAAAGTAATATGTAGCTTTAAGTGGGTTAATATTTGAGTTAGACCAGTGTAGCAAATCTAAATACACAAAGAAATGTAACTCAAGCTTTGGAGAAAACTGCAATTAAAAAATGAATTAAAATCAAATTAATCTTTGCCCTGTCCCAGTGTAATGATTTAATTGCAATTATGAAATCTGTAGCAGAAAAAAATTTAAACGAAGAATAAATTACACATGTAACTGAACAAAGGCAGAGAAAGCTAAAGGAGAAGTATAGCAACTCAACAATAAAAGTGCTTTGCTTGAGGTCAAAGCTTATTATTTGTACTAGAGGTACTTGGGAGTCATCTGCATAGCAGAAGAAAACAATTTTACAGCAAACTTGTGAAGTTTTGAATGAAGCAGATGGACATCTGGAAAGGATATTTCCATAAACAAATGTTGACACGTGACAGATGGATACAAGGGCTATTTGAGGACTACTGTATGCATTCATGCTCTTCATACCACATTTCTCTTTACAGGCTTCCTAGCAACAGAATTTCTAACTAAATCCCTCAGAAGCCACGTGCTCTCTGAAGGACTCACTGCCCTCTCCCTAAAAGAGCATTTGTAGGGGAATTGAAGAAAGTCATTCACTAAAAGTATTAAACAAATGCTCCTCCTGGTTAGCAGAGGAAGTACACGAGTGATCTGAACTGGTTCAGTTGGAAAATTTTAAAAAATATCTTCCAGACAGGATTTGTTCCAATTGTGCCACATTTTGTTTTATTAAAGCTGAGCCCTGAAAACATTTCCATTACCTGTGAGAGGACAAACCACACATGCTGAAGGTGTGATTCCTCAAAGGTTTTACAGGAAAAATTCATGCTCTAAGGGCATGAGCCAGGTAACCACTGGCAGCAATGCTGAAAGCTGTGAGCACCTGTAGCTGTAAACTCCTTGTTGGCGTCTCTTTCAGCTTTTACATTTCCTCTGTCTGTCAACAACGCTGGAGGTTTTGGCTGAGAATATTGGCTTAAACACCACGAAGTTCAAGACCTGAAAGTTATGTGAAGTAGCCCTGGAGGACAGGGCAAAGGGGAATGTCCAGGGAGTTGACTTTGGAGCAGTAAATTTAAAATAATCAAACCACACAAGGTCTTCAAGGCATTAGACTACACATTTCCCCAAATGACAAGCTTACATTGCTTCTCTGCAGTGGAAAAATAAAATGCTGTAGAAAAATCACTGGAGGATGACGGTAACTTCCATTTGCCAAAGGAACAGTGAAAAATAAAAAGCCAAACCATTCTGCTACAATCTGGTATTTCTGCATTTTTTTTCTAGATTTCAGAATGAAAGATGTCAGAATTGCACTGGAGATAGAGAAGGTTTCACCCTGACTCCATCTCACATTTTTAACACATTGCAGCAGATATATCACTTAAAGCCATGAATTCAACACCGAAATAATATTTAAGAGTATCCAGCACAATGAAAACAAGATAGGAAAAAAAGAGCATTATCATTAAATGCATTTATATTCATAGCCATGAACATACTGGGTTGCTGCCTTCGGGCATGTTTATTAATTTATTTATCTTTTTTTCCCTTTTTTTTTTTTTTTTTTTTTTTTTTTTATTTAAGCCAAGTAGATTTTTATGGCTGCTCGATGTACATAGCTCAAATAAGGAGATACTGGATATGAAACATCCAAGTTAAAATCATGGTCTGCCATTAATTCACTCACAGAGAGCTACATGATTTCCCAAAGATCAAAGCATGCATTTTTAAGCCACAGAGTGTGAATTTATCAAGAATTAATCTTCATTCACTGACATATCATAAGGATCCCTTCATGATTTAACCATGCATCAGATACATATACTTGCTCAAGTGCCAAATACTCCTATTACCTCAGCATAGACTTCCTTAAAAATCCTGAAGACACAAAGATGTTCCTCATAATCTCCTCACATGTGTTTCAGGCATCTCTTCACCTCCCATTTTAACAAAGACATTTTAGAAGGCTCAAATACCTTAATTTTGATTGTCCAATCTACACTGAAAACTTACTTGCCAAACAGCAATTTGCCCGGAGATTAAAACCTTTCAAATGGATAATTAGTGCTGTACTTGCTCTTATTTCCACTCTGGACATGATTTCTACAGAGTCAGGACAATGCTTCACCCCAGTGCCAGTTCCAAAGCCCTTTCTTTGCACGGTCCTGTTATTTTAAAAGCTACAGCAAGAATCCACAGGCTGTCAGTTTCTCTCAGAAGATGCAGGGATCAAAGAGTATTCTTTGTTCTTTTCAATTAAAACTAACACATAGAAAATATTATGCTAAAGCCTATATTGACTGTAGTCCTTTCGAGTATTGTCGGCAAAATGTGGAAATACAAATCCCTGGAGGCAACGTGGACACGGATGTGTCAGCACAGCACAGCTCTGCCTTGGAGCATTCATTTACCTAAGCCCTCGCTATTACCTCAAACACCCCATTTACTCACATTAGAGCCAGCTCAGTTTTTATGCTCTAGTTTTGATAATTCATGTACTGGTTTTGATATATTATTGGGCATGTTTTCATTTCTTTTTTCTTCGCCATGGATTTGGCCATCTCCTTTTATTGCCGCGGGACTTCTTGCCATATATTCATTACGATATGGGTCGTAATTTTTAAGTAGAGAATCTATTACTCTGTAGTTCACTGAGATATTTCTTAAACCCTGTCACAAGACAAACCATAATTTTTCGTATTTAAAAGATGCAAAAACCTTACAAACTTCTAGAATAATTTACTGGATTTATGCCACTTTATGCTTTTAAACCACAGTGCCGATGGTGGATGCATTCCCCTCCCGAATGCTGACTGGGCTTGTGACACAGAGGTTTTTCATCGCAGACTTCCAACACCGCAGCATTTACACAACTAAAGACATATCTCCATCCATGGTCACTCCCCTGGCAGACATCTCCAGCTATGCCAAGTCTCTCTGCAGCAATGTTTAACTTTTCCTTGGGTTTTTATTACATAAAAACAACTTTTAGTGAAGACATATTTGGCTACTTTACCACTGGGAAAGGAACGCAATAAGGAATGGTGCATCCTCAACTGCTGCATACCTTCAGGGATCAGGTTTATAAGAACCACGAATTAAATGGAACAGATAAATGAAAATCCATCTGCTGTTGGGAAAACCAAGCCTCATAGCCCTGAATCCCCCAAAAGAAACTGTACAAATTTGTCTTCTGAATTAACATCAAAGGTTGTGGGGAACAGACACATATGAAATCAAAATATGAATGTATCACTGACTCTACCATGGTTTTACCTTGTAAACTTTTGGGGGAAAGCAGCTGTGATTTATTTTGCTGAACAGTAGAGCATATAGCTCTCAAAAAAAACCTGGTATGTCCCCAAGTAGAACTTCAAAGACATTAAATCAATGGTTTAGTTTTGAGCGATTAAAGGAAAACACATGAAATAAAATTTATTTGATGTACTACTAATAACAGTTGCAATTACGTGGATGGTGAAATTCAGCTTACTGAATTTCAAATATATTGGAAAAACTATTCAAATTTACTTGCCTATGTTCATCACCACATTTGGAATGAAAATGTCAATCCCCAATTTAATTTTGCTGAGGAAGAAATCAAGTCACATTTCAACGGCTCTTTCAAGGACCAAAAAGGCCTCAGTGAGAAGCTCCTATTTACACCTCTTATCACTGGATAACCCATCTTCCTTAGCACACAGCTCAGTAAAGTGCTTTATTTAATCCCTTTCTCATTCAAAATATCAAAAGCTGAAACTTTGGTCTTTGTTTTGCTAATCTTACGGATTAGCACTTTTATTTTTCCTCTCTCTGAGAGAAATCCCAATTATGCTTTATTTCCCAACATCCCACATAAAACTGAACTTTCTTACTGTATTCCTTTACTAGTTTCCTTTAAGCTGAACTTAAAGTTTACAGCTTGGCTGTGAAAAATGTAACTGGAATAATTTCTTCTGGAGGTGACAATTGGAAAAGAAGAAAAATTACAGAGGAGGCACATGGACTTTTAATTGACTATCATGACAATTATATTACCCCAGAAACACTCATCTGGAGAAAGGGTCCTAGCAATAAGACATCAAAACAACTATATTTTCTATGTCTTGGGTATCTTTTATCAGAGGTTCTCAGTGCATCTGCAGTCATTCATTAATTAAACTGTGAGAGCCCCCAGTGTCATCAAGCAATTACTGCTTATCTCCCCTTAGTAAATACCAAATCAGGGACAGGGACAGTTAATTTCTAGGAAGATTTTAAATCTGTCCTTCCCAATTGCCATTACTTTTTATAAATGAATTAGGTTTCCTAGGTGGGTATTTGAGGTACTGATGAGTTGTATGAGAGGCAGAAAGAGCCGTGAGGCACAAGCTGGTGCACACAAATGACTGAACACCTGAGGCAGCTCAGAGCCAAAGGCACTGCAGAGAAGTGAACCAAAGGAGTCCCAAGATAAATCTAACCCTCCTTAGCTCATAAAATGCACAACAGCCCCGAGGGCCAAAGTTCTTTTATAAGGAAAGCTGCAATAATGGTTGAAACATGTAATTTCATTGATTTACACAACAAGTTACATCTTTATGTACCTTTTTTGGCTTCCATGAACAATGCCTTCCTTAGGTTTTTGAACATGATTGTCATTCTTTTTGGCCCCAGATGCAAGCCTGTCATAAGATCTTCTAGCAGCAGTAATGTCACACCCATCTCTCTTGTAGGATCCAAATGCACTTCTAACACCAATTACACAAAGTCTCCTCTCCTTCAAACAAATCCAGGACATGAATTCTCATGTCTGCTAACATTCAGCTTTGTAAAGTATTTTAGATGAAATTTTTATGCTGGACTCTATTAATTATGTTTTTAATGTCCAAGAATTCTGAAGCCCTTGTAAAAGTCTTATGGTTTAAATAAGAATGTATTTTTTATTTCAGTTTAACTTTAATTAGACCTTTGCCGCAAGTCAGAAGTAAAAAGAGAAGGTTGCCTTCCTCTGTCAAGTAGGTGTTTTAAACACCCTGAATGAGCAGAAGGATTTCTTTGGGGCAGATAAGTACTATAAACATTGAGAGGTTCCAGGGCACAATGGTTTGCATATAATGTAACAGCCTTTTCAACTCAGGAAGCTGAGATTCATATCTACGTAGGACAGAAGCAAAATTAATTTGATGGCCTCAGTATAGACCTCTTGGACCTCATTAACATTCCAAACCTCTCTCAGAAACAGTACTTGAGTAGTTTCTTAAATGAGAACCAAAATGAAATAACACTGTAAAGCCTGAGGTGACAAAGCTCAAAGGGAACAGCCATTTTGGTTCATGATTATGTTTTCTATAGAAGAGGGAACAGAAATGCATGTTAATGAGAATGAAGGGTTTGGAGAGAGATGACCTCTTCTTACAAACTTTATCTCATTTATATCATTAGATAAGGAAAAGAGTCAGGCCACCCCTTTTGTACTGTTGTACTATTTGCTCCACCTTTTCACCTCCTACTTCCAGACAATAGTGAAGATAGAGAAGCTCAAATTCTGTTTTATCTTCAGTGCTTAAAAGATACTGTGGATTAAGATCTTTTACCAGCACTAAGCAATGCACGACTGAAAAATGAGTTCCATAAACATCATCCCTCAGCAGGCTCCAGAGCAGATCTAAAGCCATTGGTACAATGTGATACCTCTGCCTCTTTATGGAGCCCTTTGAGTGGTACAGATAAAGAAAAGAAAGTATAAAATATGTTCCTACTCACAATTTTAATCAAAGGAAAATATTAAATAGGGGAGATAATTTCCTTTGTTTTAGACCAAGGGAAATCATGGTCAGAGTATAAGTGAGACTTAATGAAAATGAAGTTTCTTAGAAAAAGAAAGAAATCTAATGAAGTCCCATGTTAATTCTAATTCTCCTTGCAGATTTTAAAAAGGATATCTGAGAAATTTCACTTGTGTAACTTTGATGCCAAGCAATCATCAGCTGTGCAATAAATGGAGCAAAAGTGATAACTTAGCAGA
This sequence comes from Melanocharis versteri, assembly GCA_013397845.1. Lineage (NCBI taxonomy): Eukaryota > Metazoa > Chordata > Aves > Passeriformes > Melanocharitidae > Melanocharis > Melanocharis versteri. The sequence continues at coordinate 615,226 of VZTG01003982.1, forward strand.
GCCCGAGTGAATCAGTGAGGTGATCTTGTCTTACCCTTTAGCCTTAAGCAGTCACTTGGCACATGCATGGGATAAGGCCTTTTTTCCATTTTTCATACAGAACAGAATTGCTTCCCTATCAGCAGAAATGAACATTCCTCCGTCCTTTAAAAACACTCCCCTTCGTGTCTCTCTATTCTGTGTGAGCACACTATGAACTCCAACAGCAAGACAACAATCTCTGCTCCTGTAAAATAAACAGCAGGAAGCTTCCTAGCTTTTCACATTCAACAGCAACAAATTTATTTTAGTCCAGCAGACCAAAGACACATTCCTGCTAAAGCGACACTCACTCGATGAAACAGCAAAGCCATTTTCAGCACTGCTGACTCCTGTTTCGAGCTGCACTGCATCGAACTGCATTATGTGGGGAAGAAGCCTACAGAAAGCACGACAGCAAGCTGGTCTGTAGGGCATCAACAACTGCCTTTTCATGGGCCTCTCTAATGAAGAATGTGGGCACATATGTGAAGGCAGCATGAGAACTCGTGTTACAGAGGCTTGCTGTGAGCCAGACGTCTGAGCTACTTGAAAGTCCCAGCAAGTCTTTGTCTGAGAAAACAAGTAAATAGCTCTTTTTATTTGGCCTTTATTGGAATAATTGATGTTGCTATAGAGAACACAGTCATAAATTCGATCATCATTCTCTCAGAAAACCAAAACAATCTTTCTAAGAAACAGTCTGAAAGCAAGCACAGTAATTTAGCAGATAGATTAAACACGATCATAACTGTGGAGAGAATTTACCTTGCAAATTAAGAACCTACAGGTCTAAATCTATACATTTAAAATGCTGCACAATGCTGCCTTTCCTCAAAGGCAGTTCCAAATATCAAGTGAAAACAGAATTTTCAGATATCAAACACTTCAAACATTGACTTTTGACAGTTTGTACTTACACAGGAGAAAATCATCCCAAAGAACCAAGGTTCCAATTAAATCTCAAACTTTTTATCTGAGAATTTGGTGGCCAAAAAACTCTTTCAACTATGGGCACAGAAACAGAAGGGATTCAGGATACTTTTTTTTTCTACCCAAAATAACTTTCAGCCGATTTTCACAAAACTGTCTTGTTATCCACCCTTTTGAGTACAGATTCCAGTGACTCCATGAGGAGCAGTTGGGAAAGGACCCTTAGAGACACTTCTTGCCCTTTTCTTGCCCTTTGCTTGCTTGAGTTCTGTCTTGGCAACCACTTGCTGCCCTCCCAGTGGTGGACTAATATCACAGTTCAGACAAAGACAGCTTGCTCAAGGCATTCTCCACTGGGGAAACCAACCACAAGGCCAACTGCACTCTCTTTTCCCCTCCTGATATCAATTCATTTAAAAAAAAAAATTAAAAAATACTCTAGGCTGCAAGGCAGATTTGAACCCATTACTATCCAGACAAAACCACCACAACTAGGGCTTTCAGCTAGTTCTTTAAAATCCCTTCTCTCAAGATGGGAAGATGTAACAATTTTCCCCCCAATATGTCTCAGAAACCTGAAATTTCACTCATCTTTACACCCTCTGCCAGAAAGTATCTGTGGTTTCAGTACACGAAACATCAGTAATGTGATTTCATGGAAGTTCACGTATGTGGAAATCAGATGCTGAATTGCACACAAGACTCATCTAGACCAGCATTGCCTCTGCACCGGGTATTCCAGAAGGAACAGAAAGAGCTTCATCTTCTGGTACAGTGGAAGGGGAAGGGACAAAAATTGAGCAACAAACTCTTAATTCTTCTGCCTTGGTCCCAAGAAACCTGGCATTTAAAAAAAAAAAAACTTGAATTTTCCAACAGAGGCTGGGAAAAAAGGTACTAAGCTTTTTGAAAGTTTCTTCATAAAACACCAATGAAATATAAAGTGAGTAGTATTTTTTTAATAAAAGTAACTTTATCCATTTCCCAGAAGTTCCTCAGTTTTCTGAAATGCCACTCAGGTCAGCATGGAGTGTTTTAATGAAGGTTCCTCTGCACCAAGACATTCCTTCCCAAACAGCAGAGAGAAGCTGGCAATCACCCCCTCAGCATGCCAGGGGCACAAAACAGGATTTTTATGGGTCTGCAGACAAGATCAGACAGGAAGAAATAAATTCTCCCTGGATGAGCCAACGAGAATTGCGTGTCAGCACTTCATGAGGAATCAAATTCCCTTCATTTACTACCAATCACACTATATCCCAGGAATTCCTCTCCGAAATAGCCATTCCTCAGGCAAGGTCTCCATTTACTCTTGCCTGAGGTAGACTCTGAGTCAGATCTTCAGAGCTGGGCTCCTGGGTGCTGGTGACACACTGGCAGAGGGAAAAGCTTCTCTCAGCCACAATGTCACATGCTGAGGAAGGCCAGATGCCCTCAATTTCAACAGGAACATGGCTTGGGCCCATCACTTCTGCCGTTTAGAACGAAAAATGCATAAATAAATATCTATGGGAGTTTTTTAATTGGCAGCTTTCTCTGAAGAGAAGTCTGATCTGCAAGTAAAGTATTCTTGGTAAAAACTCTCAAATCTCTTTACCCTTATAGGGTAGAAGATGAAGCTTGTAGCTCTAGTCTGGCCTGCTTCCAAAACTGGAACATCTGCAAACTTTAAATCCCCTTTTTACTATAAACTCAAAACAAGCTTAACTAGGAAGGAGTTTGTACTGACTATTGGAGCCAAACAATACTAAAAAACCAACCAACCAAACAAACAAAAAACCAACCATCCAACCAACCAACCAACAACCAAAATCAAACAAAACCAAAAAAAAGAAAGAAAAAAAACCAACCAACCAACCAAACAAAAACCCCTGAAATACTAACTATTAGTATACCCTTCCCTGAGACAAGAGTGCTTTGGAAGAACATGAGCAAAAATAAGAGTGATATCCAAAATATTATAATTCTGCTTCACATTTTGGGATTTTGATTTGTCAGCAAGGGCCTGTGACTTTAACAGATGATTCAAAACACAGGAAAAAACCAAAACAATAACTCTATTTCCTGAGGAACTCGCCCAAAGTTAAGACATTTATAATTTCTGCATATTAATGAAACAAACAAGACAATCTCATCTATTTTTCAAGATGTTAGAAATAAAGAAAACAAACAAAAACTCTCCACTGCCTTTAGCTTTCTTTAGTCTATCCAACAAGCATGTTAGATACCTTTTCACTTCACAGTTAACCCTTGAAAGGGAACACTGAATATTCAAGAGTTTTTCTTTCCTTCTTTCTTTCTTTCTTTCTTTCTTTCTTCCTTCCTTCCTTCCTTCCTTTCTTTCTTTCTTTCTTTCTTTCTTTCCACAATAAATCACTGGGGGTCAAAATCAAACAGATGCTGAGGATCATCAACTAACTTGCATCACCAAAGACTGTGGAATCAAAGGATATGCACCAATTTCCTCGAGGTGAGGTGCTTTATGCCATGTTCTGATATTTATATCCTTAAAAAGCAAGGCTGAAGAGTGATGGAGTAGGAAGGCTCAAGGGGAAAATGGACATCTACTCTTTTTCACACAACTATTAATGGTCAAAACGTTTAGGGCTGTGTGCAGGAAGCATTCATACAGAATGTCCAAGGCTGAGAAAGAGCATTATCTGGCACAAAAACACACTTCTGGTAACAGAAACTAAAATTTTACTAGCAAAAAAGCCCTCAACAGAACCCTAAATAAAATGTGGTGGAAGGCTAAGATAATTTCTGAAAAATTACTTCCCAATGGCCTCCACCAGAGAAAGTAAAGCAAGATAACTGAAAACAGAGCACGCAGACTTGCCTTTGCTCTAGTCCTGTGGCAGAAAGACACACATTATTCTCAAATTCCATTTCACTTATTTTCTGTAAGTTCTAATTACCACCAGTACTTTAATTACTGCATTTTGCAGAAGACCCATACAATAACCATTGAAAAAAGTCATTAAAGCTAATGAAAAATTCAATTCCAATGACTTCACTAGGTTGGCTTCCAAATTCAGCTTTGAGAGTCTTGGAATAAAAAAACTTTGACGGTTTACATCATTAAATAATTGAATGTCACATAAATGTCCTCTTTTAGTCATCATTAATTTAATTATCTCCACTTTTGAAATAACGCAATAAGCCCATGCTGATCAGCATGACTTAGCACTTCCAAGCACAGATCTAAGAATACAAAACCAGTTATGGTATTTTTCCTCCAGAAAGATCAATTTCAATTGCTGAGTATATCTCCTAATATAGATGATTATTAGCTCCTACTGTTGGATTCACCATTCAACTCAGACTATAACAGAAATATATACTTAGCCATATTAAAAAAAAAAAAAATTAAGGGGGTAAGAACAGCTGAAATCAACTAGGGATTGAAATAAAGAAGATGCTAAAAGCCAGATCAAACTTTACTTTTTTTTACTCTGTATCTCTACAAAGAGATTATTTTCCCTTTTCCAGTAACTTGTCAACCTTTTGTCCCTGGAGTGTAGTTGGTATTTCTTGTTTAAAACTCCATAGTAGCAAACTTATCGCAGCTATCCCAGATGTGGGATTTGAAGGTAGAAATACTGCTATAATTTTTTTTTAAGTGTATGTGTATTAAAAGTCCATATTGGAGTTTGTAATATAGTGGTATCTGAGGTATTCTTAGAATGGACAACACAATGTACAGAAGACATAGTATTCCATGTTCTACTGATTAGTACAGATCAGTAAATGTGTATTTTATTATGATTCATTGGTCAGTAATAATTTTCCCATTTAATATCATTTTAAGTAGCAGTATCTCTATACTACATCCCTATACCAAAATATTTCAAGCTACATTCACAGGAATTCACAAATATGGATATATTTACATGTGTGTGCCACTGCTACAGGTTTCTGTCTGCAAAAGAGAGATGCCATATGTGAAACTGAGGTACTGTTCCTCAAAGCTGTAAAGCCACTTTTATTCACATTAAAAATAATCATGCACATGCCTACCAGGAAGAATCCTCAAGCTTTTCCTACCCATAAAGGGACATTTCTGCTTCTTATAGGTTGTCCACTTGCAACAAAAGAAACCTATGACTTAAGTCACCACCACTTCCTTTTAGGTATTTAATATTCCAGCTTCATTCATCCCATTCTCTGAATTGTTTTCAGCAACTATAAAATGCCGAGTAACAACAATTTTTTAAGGAGAGCAGGTTCACTGGTAACATGGAATCAATAACCAACCAAAAGTCTGACCCTTTGTAACATTCTTCCAATATTGTACTACCTCCAGTGAGGGAGGTATGAAAAAAATCTAAAGAAATCCTACATCCTTCTCTTTGATCACTGCAGACTTGTATAGAAGGAGATCTCAATTTAGAAAGAAAATAGAACAAATAAACCAAATCTGTACAAAAGGTCTTGACATACAACAGGCACAATTCTTGCCATCAATACGCATGGACTTTTTTAACCTTCTCTGGAGAACTCAGGCTGTGGCATTAAGCTTGCACTGGGAAAAAAATGCCAACTGTAGCATTCTTATTTTCAATCTAAGTCATGCAATGGGATGAATCATGTGCCTGAGAGTGGAGCAGTAAAGCTTGTCACTTTGAAAAATCATTACCTAGGTGTGCTGACTACAATGATTTCCCATCGACAACATTACTGAGTAATGCGGAAAACAACTGAACTTCACCTTCTTCTCATGATGGAGCAGTGGCAGTTCCTGCCAGTCTGCCTGTTACACATAAAGGACTTAGGACATGAGGAGTATTACCGAAAAATTCAAGAATTCAGAGAGCAATCACAGCCCTGAGGAGACCTGACACCAACCATGGCTGAGCTGATCCAGAGATCACACTGTCACTTCCACAGGTTGCACCATCTCTAACACACCCACCCACTTGGCTCCAGCTCAGGGAGAAAACAGATTTTCTCAGAACTTGCAGTGTGACCTCTACAACATACACCACCAGATTCCTCCAATTTATCTGTGTTCACACGGGAACAACTTCAAGAAAAACATCAGGTGCTGAGTGCTGGTAAATCCAAACTCTTCACGTGAATGCCCCTGTGATCACTGAGTTATTCTCTCTGCTCAGAAAAGCAACCGGGTTCAAGTCTGAAGTTCAGCTTCAGACTCCAGTTTGGTGGATTGTTTCTTTGTCACCACCAGGTTTTTTCTTTTTCCATTTCCAATTTTCTATTACTCGAAAAAGATATGCACAGATTGTAACCAACAGCCCAGATCCTTGTATTCCTACAACAAAATACACTGAGCTCTCTCCCCATCCTTTTAATGCATTTTTCTACTCATCTGAGCATTCCTGAATCTCATTCAATTTTTCAAAACTATTGCTCTTTTTCTTTCTATCAACAAGCTAGATGTGACTATGATGGTCTAAAGATGTAAGTTCATCAACATCTGCTCACGTGTTAGGAACCTATATAGCTTTAATATAACATTTTAAAATCTTTATTATAAAAGTATTACTTGACAAAAAAGGAAACATAAAAATAACCTACAACTGAAAATGTGCAAAGAGTATATATAAAATGGAGACATATATATATATATATATATTTGGATTACCATATTCAGGTTTTATCCAGATTTCCATAATGCTGTTACATAAGATAACTGGAAAAAGACTGGATTTAATGCACTGTACATGATGTCTGCTGCTATTAACAATGAAATCTTGCTGGTTAACATTTTCTCAAAGGTTTCTTTGTAAGGAACAGGACCAGCTCAGAGAAGAGGATGGGCATAGACAACCTCAGCCTGGCAAACTGAAAACATGGACAAATAACAAGTCTTCCTTTGCATGCAAACACCTAAGAAAAATAAAAATGTCCACAGTCTATCATAACAAATTTATAAATAATTCTTATTCTGGGCTGGCAAGGGACAGCTGGTTAAAAGACACACATCAAACATGTGCAACTGAGGCACATGTGTGACACACCATACGGGTGTAGACAGCCTGCAAAACCTGCAATATTCCTTGATGCAAATTTCTTTAAAATCTGAAACATTTCTGACATCAAAGTATTTGTCCTGCCTTAATGGTAATTTCAAGTAATGAGCTTACAACACGACTACAACAGTACAGTAGAAACCAATTGGAGCCTTTTAAGTCTACATTTTGCAGTAGTAATGTAAATTAAGTAACTCTGGTTATCAGTCTCATAAGCAGCTCTAAATTCACTGATACCAGAAAAATGCTTCAGGTAATCAACAAGCTAAGTGAAAATATTTCTGTTTTATAGAGTTAGTTGCTCCCAGATTTGAAAATGAGCATTTGGGTGCAGTGAAATGGAAGAGGGAATTGGAAACCAATTAGCTGAACTGAAAATGGAAATGGTTTCAGCCCCAGATCTGCAATCTGCACTGAGACTTGCATCAGTGTTCTTATTATATCTTATGCTTTGAATTGGGCTTCACGTGATGAAGAGCTGCAAACACTTCCTGGTTTGGTAGAACTGGAGCATTTTGATATTCATCAACAATGGCAGCAACATCACCACCACCCATGTTTTGGGTTATTTGCATTCCTGAGTTTATAGATGTTTAGGCAGATGGGATTTTGTCTATTTAGAGATATTAAATTCAGACTGGGTGTTTTCACCCAAGGCTGCTCCTCCACACTAAGTTAATTCACCAGTGGGATCTACCACACCTAACACAGCCAGAGTCAGGACACTACAAAAAGCCTTCTTGGGTTTCTCACTTCCATGGAAAGAGCACTTGGAAAGGGGTATTTGGGCACAGTCAGGCATAATACATTGTGTTAAGGAGCAGCACATGAAACACGAGTATTTTCTGGAGCTGCAGAGATCTGTTAATGAGACATGGCCATGTAGCCTGCTTGCTCTCACTTAATAAACTTTGCTGTAATGGTAACTGCTGAGTGATTTCCCATTCTTACTTCACCTCGTGAGCTTTCCCTCTTACTCTCTCCTATCCTGTTGAGGTAGAGGAGCAATTCAGTGGCTGAGGGGACATCTGGCAGCTGGTTAAGTTCGACCCGCTACACACCTCCCCCAGGAAATAACTGCTTGTGTGCTAGATAAATTTAATTCTGTGTGTACATCCCTTCCACACACATCTAGAGTTCCAGTGTCACAGACTTCATACTGAATGCACATGGTATTCTTCAGAGACTATCATGTGGCTACAGCCAGACAGAAATACTCCATATGGTGTTGCTACTGTACCTATAAAAAGGCTTTAACGAATTCTGACTTCATCCTGCCACATAAGAAGTATGGAAATGTAATGCCTGCCACATTTTGTTGCTCTCAGCCTCTCCTGCAGTCTGTCCTCCTGTGTCTTTTCCTCTCTCGTTCTGCACTGGGAGGCTGTGCTCACCTCTAGCAGGCGTCTAAGAACATCCATGGCCCATCTGTCTGAGTTTAGATCAAGCTTTCTTCTTCAATCTGTTGCTCATGCTGCCCATTGGCTCTTGGAAGAATTATGCTGCTTTACCCCCTCCCTGATGCATTTCCTTGGCTTCACAAAGGTGGTGCTGTTGACATGTTAGAGATCACTGCCTATCATGGTGAGCCACAGCACCTCCTGGTTTTCCTGTGTCCTCCCCAGCTCATTCAGTAATTTCTTTTCATCTTTCACACAGATGGTTATTTCTGGACACAATCTCCTTTTTTTTGTCTCGTTGCTTGCAGTGCAGCAGTTATTCAGCAGGATTAGCAGGATTTATAGGTTCCATGCTTGTACAAATAAGAAATAATAATTAACTGATTAGGAGTTTGAGAAAATAAATAAGCAATTTTTTCTATTTTCATAGACGGTATTTTCTAATTTGCTTTCCCACTTTAGCACTTATTAATGCTTTCAAAAAAATTACTTTATTTTAGGTTTCTCCTTATTTTTCCTCTTTTTTAAAGAAAAAATATCCTAATACTAGCACTAAAACTATTTCTATACATTAGAAAACTATTTCTATATATGAGACACAGACACATGGAAAGACAGTCTAGCTTGAAGATACAAATGGGATTTTCATTGTCGAATAGGAACAATTTATATCTCTGCCTAGTGGCTGGCTTTCCAAAATCCTCACCAGGATTCATAGACATGGACAGAAAAAGCAGCACTATTTTAGGTTGCTGGAAGGAGGCCATTACTCACTATGAACACTTTACAGCTGGTGTACATTGCAGGGGCTGTTGACCAAATGAATCTTTAAAGGAGAGCAATTTTAAGCCTGCTAAAACTCAGACACATGCCAACTCATGAGGAAAAGAAAAATCTTGGGAATTAAGGAGAAAAACGTTCTGTTAAATCACACAACTCCTTGCTCAACATGTGCAAGAATCCCTCCTACAGCCACAAGAATGTGGAGAATCCCATGGAAGGGCAACTTGAATATTGTCCCTTTAGAAGGTGCTAATGAGCTCAATCAGTTCTAAATACATAGAATAAGGGGGGTTAGGGTTATTTGATTTTATATTTGGGGTCTCTTTTAAATTTCTGGATCTATAACTTCAGGTGATATTTTACCTAAGTTGTCTGGTGGAAAAACGTGTCATGAAAGACATTCGAGCCTAGTGAGAGGAGTAAAGGAATGCCAGGCTAAGCAGTCGACTGGAAGCAAGAGAAGGACGTTATGAGGCCGAGGCAGTTTCAGCCGAATATTTCATTTTGGGGTAGGAAATACACTGAGGAGTTCAAGCTTATGAAACAGAAAAGGATTGGTCCATATTTCCCCATGTTTTCTTCCTAAATAGTGACAAAGGCACTACAGTGATGGGACAACCACAAATTTTCTTTCAAGAAGACCTAACATAACAGAATTTCTCTTTTTTCTTTGGCTCTGAATTACATTCCTTTGCAACACATAAAAATTCATGGTCCACACTGCTAAAAAGCAAAGCTGTAACAATAGAAAGTAGGTATTGCAGGACAAACAAAGGGAAATTGTTACTGAATTTACAGAAATTCAGTATAATGCATTACAGCTACCTTTTGCAATGCTCTAGACAGAGCCCTACAGAGCTGCCAACAGAGGCTTCAGCTCAGGAGATCTCATTTGTTTTGGAAATGATCTCTCTATCTGAGTAGCATCTGATTTCTGGGCTACAATTTAAAATAAAATATAATAAAGGAAGTTATTCAACTCCAACCCCTCCAAATATCAAGGGAACAGAGAAAAGCAAACAAATACGAACAGTTTAGCAGCCAGTTTCATTTACTATCACATTTTCAGAAAACAAATTAGTGTTTTAATATTCCAGGGGCAAACTACAGTAGTTGAGCTGTCAGATTTCAAGACACACTCCAAAGCTGTTCCTCCTCTCAATTTTGTGTATTAAACATCCCATCTGGTTTGGGTCTGATCCAGTTAAACTAACCTGCATCCTTCAAATATCTTCTAAACGCTGCATGCTGGAGTTTTAATAACTTTATGAATATAATGTGTGTTCTGCTCTTCTACTCAATGAATCAAGGGCTTGCTCATATTTCAGTGTTTAGCAGTTTGTGTGCCCCTTAAATCCTGCCCTCAGACACATTTAGGAATATTACAGAGCGTTCCAGGTTCCCCAGAAGCAAATTCCATTGTGAAATTTTATCTGAGACAATAAACATTCCCTAAATTACTTTAATGCACAAAGCAACTATTTAAGAAGAGTTCTTCAAATGATATCACCTTTTGGTATTACCAATCCCATCTCATTTATAGTTTATATGCACAGTGTTTCCACATCCCCTTCAACACTTAAATATTTATATACCAGTACTGCTCTGGGAGGGAACACACGCCAGTGGCTGTTAGCAGGATGTAAAGCAACGTTTGGATTGGTAGTTAGTGCAAACCTTGCTTGACTTCTTGATAACTGTGAAGATTTCATCACCATGCCACCCAAAAGCATGCTGCATGGCTGGAGTTATTCCAGTGCCGTATTCTGCAACTCAAAGAGCCGGGGGAAAAACAACCAAAAAACCATACTTAGTTCCTTAATACAGGAAGTAATTAAGGCAGAATTCAGCCGAGCAAATGTGGCTGGGTTTCACCAGTTTTACACCTCCCTCTGCTCCCCTCAAGGCTGATGGGGGACACAGACATCCTGACCCAGACAACTACACAGGCCAAGCCTCTCAAACCTTGCCAGTGCCTCTTGCTACACTTCCAGTATAAAGGCTGCCCCATACAACAGGATTAGATAGGGACAACTACCCAGGGTAACAGGAATCTTGTCCTTACTGATTCTGTTTGAATACATCTTCCTTTCACCAAATATCACCTGAGATAATCTAAAAAATACATATAATTCTTCTTGGATGTTTACACAAACAAAGAGTCTCTCTAATGAATGCAAGGTTGCTATTTACTTTCTTCTTAACTACCCAAATCACAAACCCTGCTTTGAATGGAATAGATTTGTTGATTTGTCTGTTTACTTCCACAGCCTATAGCAGCCTTTCTTCCAATAACCCAGCTTTGCACCTCTGATGCCAAATATTGGTTTTGAGGCATTTTTTAGTGTTTTTTTTGCTATTGGGTAGAAATGGAAAGGGAAATACTAGTGTGTCATAATATACCTTCATCAAACAGTAAAAAGAGATGTTAACCTCTCATGTAAACTCTAGACAGGCCAGGAAGTAAGAAATTACAGGCATGGTCTTCCCTCTTTTATGGATTTCATGGAGCTGTGTAGATCAGTGGGAAAATATCAGGCAGGAACATTTATAATTTCTGCAAAGATAATCTGAGATTCAGGTTCTTATACAGCAAGTGAAGTGACTTTGCACCATGAACAGCAGCAAAGAGGCCAACCACCGACCCAGCAGTTTGGCTTAAAATAAATTCAACAGGGAAGTTGCTCAGATTTATGAATGTTTCCTTGGGGAGTTTGTCCCTGATTCACAGACATTTCCACCAACAGGTAACATTATATCTTCTTCTCTGACCTCTTGTACTACCCAGGACATATAATTTCATTTCTTTCTCCTACTGAAACTCCAGTCCCTCGAGTTTGGACTCGAATCTTCCCCACACGTTTTCTGGAGATTAAGTTTATGGTCTTCCCTTTCCAAGAGGTCACAAATGAATCTCTCCTGAAAGATGCTGGAAATTCAGCTTTCTAAAGGAGCTCTAATGGCCTCAAACACTAAATTATAAAGAAATAAAGCCTGACCAGGCAGGTAAGAGAAATGGCAAGTCTCACAGACACAGAGTTAAACTCCCTTCCTCCCCAAAACATCCTCACAGCTCCTATTATTCCCTTTAAGACTGACAAATTATATGATCTGTGATTGCAGAACTAGAAGAACTGCTGGAGAGATCTTTACATATATATATACTATATTCCATATGGTCCTTCTCATTTTCTCCTGAAGGAGATGGAAGGCAGAGAAAGGAAGGAAATGGAAGAGGTGATTCCTCAGCAGGAGCCAGCTACTCTGGTTCTCTTATTCGCCTCTTGTATCAGCAAAAAGCTAAAATAAGCCACTGTGGCACAGGGTTAATGGCTCAAAATGGACTGATGCCTTTGATTTTCTGGCTTTGCTTCCTGAAACATCTGCTGGCAAAAACATTTTCCTGAGAGGGCTCAGCAAAAGGACTGTTTTCACCCAAAGTAAGTGCGATTCCAGGTATAATTCAGAACTGGAAAAACACACTGTGGAGCCAAATAATTATCTAGAAATAATGATTTAACTGTTTCAAAGGCAGTAAGGAATTTCCCTCTGAATGAGAAGAACTAGTAACCAGGAGTGCCAAGAAAACTAATGGAGGCTCTAAAACCCAAAGTTGAATGGTAGAAGCAACACAACTTCCGCTACTATGGTCCCTAAGAGAGGTGATTTACCTTTTAAAGGATGACCTTTGAACACGAGGTAGAAGGCTGCAAATGAAGTGATTTGCTGCAGTTAATAGCATTAATAATAGGTATAAAATACAACAGATGATATACTATGCTGTAATAAATAAAGCACAAATCCAAGAGGGTGGGAAACTGAATAACATCCTTGCTTGGTTCAGAGCAGTGTGAGGAAGAACAACATTGTGGTCACTTCCACAGGGAAATTTCTTGTATGGCAAAAAAACCAAAGCAGAATCTGAAATGGGAATGTCTATTTTGGGACCCTGTGGGAACAGGAGGAAAAAAACCCAGAATTTTTACCACAATATTAATTATTTCTTGGTTTTCTTTCCCCTCAGTCCTAATGTTGTTTTTATGCAACTATTTGCATTTATTAAATTATAATTTATTTCAGATAAAAAGGAAAATAAACATCTGAATGCCTTGTACTGGAAGAGAAAACCAATATGACAAAGAAAATTACTAATATGATAAAAAATTTATATCTAACCAAGGCAGAATATCAATCCTGCAGCTTCTGGCTCACATTCAATCTTATGAAGAGGCGGAATGAAAATTTTTTAAAATATATTAATAAGTAACACCAGCCCTGTTAAAAGCAGGATGCCAGGGTAAAAGGAGCCTAAGCAAAAGCCCACTCTGAAAAATTTGTAGATGCAGAAAGGATAAGCGGCATAAATGTCAATTTTTCCCTATCTATTTTCACCAAAGTACTAATGGACCAAGAGGAGTCAAGAATAGCAAGTTTTGGGGTATTTATTTACTGCACTCACAGCCAGTGACAATCAGGTGCCTTGACTTCGTCTCATCGTGACTGGCAAATGGTCACAACCAGCTGACAAGGAAAGCAGAGAGAGAGCCAGGAGAAATCTCTCACCTCCCCAGATTTCAGCGGCTCCAGACTCGCTCCCATCGTCGGAGAGCACTGATCTGACTTGTCGCTGTTCACAGCTCTGCTCCTCCACCCCAGCACAGCTACAGGCACGACACGAGCGCTGCTCCGCATTCTCAGAGCCAGCCCTGCAATGTGCACGGTACTTCCAGGGCAATTATGTTACATGATGCTCTAAAATAAATTCAATTATTAAACAACACCATATGTCACTCCCCTCCAGCTGGAAACACAGCATACACTTACTTCGGTAAAAAATCAAAACCTGCTGGAGGAAATAGTATTGGATGTGACTGAAAAGCCTCATTCTCTGCTGTGGGATGGGGTGATGGTGTGATTATAAGTTTGGGTAAACTTTCACCTCCTCTCTGAGCCCTTGTTTGATTTCTCTCTCATTTCACTCTCCCACCTGCAAAATTTTTGCCTCTGTAAGTTCTCACCTCTGCTGTTAAAATTACATTCCTAGCCTGATAGTCTGGAAATATCCTTCCCTTCCTCCCAAGCCACCTAAGCTATTACTGTATGGAGTCATCCCCTCCACCCAACGTGCTCTAAAAACAGCACGTGCATGTTCTTGGCTCTTGATCCTTGCTTTGTATCTTGGATTTTATTCCTTCTTGTGGCTCTTTGCTCCTTCTTGAAGCCACCAAGCCCACAGCCTTTATTTTCTCCTCACTTTTGTAATCGTTCCTCTTTTATCCTCCCTCAGTTTTCCACAAATGGAGCTGAAGAGTATCTGTTGCTGCAAGGTTTTCCATTAAAAGACTTTTCATTACAGGAAAAGCTCAACAATTTCCAGACAAATTGCATATATACAAATATAAAAAGTGAAAACACTTAACATGTTATAATCTTAAAACCAGTGCTTTATAACAAGAACAAATTTTGGATTCCTAAAACTATATTTTTCTCCTGTGCAGAAATCATTACCTGCATAAATTTTACAATTTCCTTTTGGGTCTATAAGTATACATATTATGATAATAAGGAACATTGGCAGCATGGATTGGCAATTTAAAAGCAAGTTCAGGTACTTTAAAGTCTGTAAGACACACACTCTCTGGTATTCATCTTTTACTACTGCCTGTTAGTTGCATCCAAATAGTTTTTTTTTTAATTTCTGAATTTGCCTTTATGTTTAAATCATTAAAAATTTAAAAAGTAAAAGGAACACTAAAGAGACCAGGAGCCTACAGTGCCACGGCTTGATGCTGGAGTTTGAAGGGAGAGAAGTCAAAATCTTCCAAAAATACCAGTCCCTGTTCACCCCCTACCTGTACTCCTCTGGTTATGAAACAGGTACTCCATGGAAGGGAGGAATTACCAGTGCTATTTCCTAACAGAAATTCCCAGCAAGGTTCACAGCTCTGGATACCACGTGGGATTTGGCAAATAAAATAAGGTTGCTCAAGTGGGAAACAAAAAATGTAGAAGAGAAGAGACAAAAAGGAACCCCTACAAGGGGAGAGGCTCCTGACGAGCTGAGATCAGAAATCCAATCTCCAGAACTGAATCAAAGAGGCGCTGCAAGTACAGGCTCTAAGCTAGAGATAAATGCATTTTTCAAGCTACACCTAAGACAGGACCAGTAAAATAAAGATTATTGTAAAAAATATAAATAAATAAAATAAGGTCCCCTACAGAGAACATGGAGAAGAAGAAAAGCTGTGTGTTATAAGGCTTCCAGAGGAGATATCCTATTAAATATTAAAATAAGCCCATTATTCCCTTCTGGCTGCCAAAGAATTACACAGAAGATACAAGATCACCCACCAATTTAGGGTGAAGAGGCTGGAAATAAAAAAACAAGCAATACTCTTAGAGATTCAGCCCCTTAAAGTTACGAAAGATTTTTCAGAACTGAAAGAAAAGGATAAAGAAGAAATACATAAAAACCAGAACTGTCTACCAGCATGGCTATGATGAAAAGCACCCTTAATTGATAAAGCTTCCAATCCTAAAACCCAGGCACTGAATGCTATCCGACAAAAATCTCATTATCCCTGGAATTTAAACACAAGGAGATCTAAAACTTTACAAAGAAAATAGGGGAGGGAGAAACAGCAAAAGACAAGGTAAAGAAAACAGTAGGATGCTAAGTTTAAGGGAAAAAACGAACAATGAGGCCACTCAGTTCATTAGGAATACCAAGAAATATCTGATAACTAGTTCAGAACAAACAGTAAAAGTTTTTGGACATGTTTTATAATGGATTATGTGGAACAGATACATCTTCACACAAAAGACAGCCAACATTGCTATGGATTGACACCAGCTTCAGTAAAAACAAGAAGGTGTGAGGATAAGGCTGGATAATCCAGTTATACATGAGTTCATACCTGAATTCTACATGCTTTAAAAGAGCTTAAAACATTTATTAGTAAGTTTCTTTTATAAAATCTAGCAAGTAAAAACATTTCCTTCTCCTACGACTAAGGAGAGTTGTACACAGGAACTGGAACAACAGCTTGTTATATAAATCTGTTGATAAAAATGTTGATGCAGAAATGCTTACTAAAATGCCAACAGATAGAATAAAAGCCATACTAATTGGATTTATGCACTTAGAGAAGGATTTATGGTAAACAAAAAACCCCACAACTATAGGTAATTATAGGAGCTCCTTTAAGCTGCCTTAAAATATGCATTAAAAAATCACTCTCTGTGATACAGACACTGAAAAGTACAAGTGGTTTCAAAGACTAATTAGATAAATCCGACTGAGAAAGTTCAGCGTGACCTAATAAACACAAAGCTGTGGATCCAACATCTGGCTCCAAAAACGCCCAGGATGCAGTTTTCCAAAACTAGAAGGACACTCATTTGGTAAAGTATTGCTTTAGACCTGACATTTTATTCCCTAAAAAAGATCTAATGCTCCTGGCTACTGTCAGAAGAGGGATACTGGGATGGGGGCACCTCTGGTCTCATCAAATGAGCTTTTGGTGTGGCTGCTCTTTCTACACTCCAAAAAAAGCTGAAGAGAAGTATTTAAGTGCTCTATGAAAATGTTTATTTTTCAGTGTAATTTACAGGCACCTGTTTTTGATTTGTATGAAGGCCTTACACCTGCTGCATGAAAACACAGGAGGGTCAGGGTGAGACTTTCTGATATGTGACATCCCACAAGCTCAGACACAGGGGATGCTACTGAGAAGTTCAGCAGTAAAATACAGGAAAGGGCTTGTTATTTATAGGTGGGCACCAGACAGAGAAAAAAAGGGGCAAAAGGGCATCTCGGGTCTGAAAAATTTGGATCACTCTGTCTAGAAAAGAAATGAAACCCCAGTTACTTTTCAATATGCCTTCACTTCCCTGCCTAAATATGAAAAGTTGTGATCTTCTCCTACTAAATAAGAGTTTTAAGGGTGGTAGGATCTGACTCTTTGGGGTCCAAACCTCCCTGGTAAAGTATAAGAAATCTTACTAAGAAAAATATACAATATCCCGATTTTTCCAGTGTTTTCCAAAGAAAAATGAGAAATAAATATGAAAGAGACCTCTGCTGACCCCCTTTTGAGGGACAGAAATGCACAGACCAATGCTTATCTTTATTTGCTTTTAGACTACAAACTTTTCAAATGTAAAAAGGATGAGCCTTGTCCCCTGCTAAAAACTTTCAGTGTTCTATGAAATCCTCAGAGCTAAAAGCAGACTTCAATTCCATCTCTCAGAGTAGCCAACTTCCCAGACTCTGTGCTGCAAAGACTGAAATGCAGCCCTGCTCTGTGTTTTAAGGCACTTTGGAAAACATCCAAACGTGCTCGGGGTATAAATGTGTTTGTTACCTAACACAAAAAATATCAACAGTAAAACAATGCATAAAAGCCATTTGTCCTCCCACACAAACGTTTGCCTCTAACCATGTGACCTTGCAATCCCTCCTGTTCAGTCTTGAATTGTCTACACTGAAAAACATGGAAGTTTTCTATATTTCTTCCCCGAAATGCGCTATCATATTAAATATATCTGCAGATGAAGTACCCCATATTTTTCCTTTTTAATTTTCTCCTGCTGAACTTCCAGCATCAGGTGACAACTTCCAACAACAGCTGGGCCGCTGAACTTTAGAAATAAATAATTTCTTTGGTGTGAGTAAGCTTTCTAGAATAGGTAATCCTTTTTGGTTAGACCAACTACCATGGCTGGCTGCCACAGGCATCTAAAGCTCTTCCTCAGATCCTTAAGTAAAACAGAACAGTGATAATGATCCCATGAGTTAAAGATTGGCCTCATATTGAAAGAAACTGAGAAAGCAGATTCTACCAGGGTTCCAGAAAGTGATGAACCCTCTGTAAGAACATTTTCACCATCTGGATTGGGAAGGTCTCAATGAAGATAATGAGGTGATCCTGAGTAAGGTGGTACATACATTTTCTTAAGCTGGTGTCTTGCCATGATGCAGGGCTAGGACCTACGTTTCTCAAGAAAACAACTGAAAAGGCTTTTTTGGCCTAAAGCAAGAAAGTAAATCCATCAGAGTTTCCATTTTGTATCCCAGTGAAGAGTAACTAAACAACTTCCAAATCACTGCTGCCAAAATAGGAAACCATTTGAGATGGCCTGATGAGATAGAGGACACTGAGTGACCATTAGCCCCTGACACAAAGGATGAACATCAGAAACAAGTGGGGACAATGACACACAAGGTCAACTTGCAGCACAGCTGTGTCCAACTACGGTATTTCCTTTTTGCTTTTATCTGTGCTGCAGACAATCTTTACTTTACCCAAATCTGCCCACATGCCACCAGGCAGTGGCTTACCCAAGAAACGTGCTGTACTCACTGCTTAACACTACAGGCCATTTTCATGTGAGACACAAACACATTTGGATACAGGAGGTGACTGATACACTCCACTCTAAAGATTGTCCTGGGCTCTTCCAATCCTATCCCACAGCCATGTGCTGAAAAGCAGCCTAAATTCACCCTAGACTGGTACCTCTGCCGTGACAGCCAAGATCTGGAAGTTTATTGCACTACCTGTGGCAAAGCAGAGCTCTCTGCTAAGGCACCCAAGCAGGAACCTTGTCCACACAAAAAAACCCACATCCCCCGTCAGAAACATTTTGACAAATACCATTTACACAGCACAGACACGTGTGATTTTAGGGGTTTCCTCCAGGCATTGGATGAGTCAGCTAACAGAGGCCATTCTTTTTTGGTGGGAACTCAATTCTGTTCTAAGCCCTTTAGACCAGACACCACAGCCAATCTTCATGACCACTGGGTGCTGGCAAATGTGCTCAGTCTAGACTTAGATATAAAAATCTGTCTGCAGAGCTACTGAGGATAAAAACATATTGCTGTTAATCAAGACAATGAAAAAAGGGCAAATTTTGTAGATAAATTAATTACTGGAAAGAGAAAAAGGGTAAGGGACATTCTAACTTTTCTGCATTTTCTAGTCATTACTGTTTATTCAGTGACATAAAAAAGCTTGACTCCTACACCTGGATATTCATATTGCAGTTGAAGGAGTCACCAGCAGGGACTTCCTAATTGCAATGAGAATTCTCAGCCTGTAGAAGAGACCATTTCACATCCACACCTTGCCTTCTCCGAGTCCAGGAGCTCCACCAAGTCCCTATTGACAGACATATTTTGTTGTCATGAATGAAGCAAGGTCTAAATGAATACCCCAAATTTGGGTTTCCCTAGGAATTTGTATCTAAACTGGGGGGATACACAAGTGAGAGAAATGGAATAGCACTGATGAGACACCATGAAACAAGCTGTGTCCTTCAAGGCATGCCACTGGCACCAACATCGCTCCTAAAAATTGAATTCTGTCACTTATGAGCAAAACAGAGCCCTCCATTTTCTAATAGGGTGCTCAATAGTATCTAACATTTAGAAGAGTTTGACAGCAGCACACACAAGACTGGACACACCAACCACCCAAGATGTCACCCAAGTGAGGGCAGCTTTGGAAAGCTGAACCTGCTTGCCAAATTTGATAGGGAGGAGTTGAATCCTGGCCAATGTGTTCTCTTCTCTCATCAGAAAGGTTTCAAGAGTCTCTCTGTATGCCCAGTGCAGCACTGCTTTGTTTTCACATCAAACCCATAAAAGGATGTGAGAGTTGTGGTGCTCATAGCTGGTTTTGAGCTAATTCAAAGGACCCAAGAGAAAAAGCTGCAGAGATGAAAAAACTCTGCTGGTCATTTTCAACCAGCTGTGAGATCTGGCAACTGATTAGAAACCTTAGCTGAATATCGATGACTGACAAAGGAAACACAAGAAGGAGACAACTTTAAAACAACTGGAATTTCAGAACATATTAAAACCAAATCCCTTTTTCTTCTGCTTGTAAGTTGGAAATCTGGAGGTGACCCTTCAGAACAATATGCTGTACTTACAGAGAAATAAAGTTTTGTATTTTTATACGAGGCTAAAACAGACCTAAGATTGAAAGTCTACAAAGTTGAAAAGAAACATATGGCTGTTTTAAACTGTTATTAGCCTAATTCAACTTTATCATTAGCTCAACTCAGAGGTTAACACATTACATATTTCAACTTAGCCAGTCATATCTGCTACAGGCATGCTGAACAAATATCATATAAATCATAGAGCCTGACAAGACTTAATAGGAAAAGCTGCTAAATTGACCTATAAATATAATGTATTACAATGCATCAGCTGGTGTTGCCACTTTCTTGGAAACAGTGGAAGAATTGGGATAGTTGTCTAATACCCTCTTACAAGTTTTTTTACATGCCTATGGGATGGATATTCAAAAACCTAAACCCAGGGAACTAATCCCACATTCAGTGTTTTACACCTGAGTTATTCTTCAACAATATGTTGAAATTTACAGCAAGACTCCAACACCTTCCCCTGTTCTAATCTTCTCTGATCTGTCTGAAGCAACAGTTCACCTCTTTGGCAAGTGCATTTACAGTTATTTTAAAATCACTTTTTTGAAATATGGCAGTTCTTCAAACCCAATTTGCTTTGAATCTCATTCCCTCTTTTCTGGGGCAGGCAGAATTTAATATTCACAATCCGTTCTCCTGTAAGGGAGTATTTGCAATTCTTCTGATACATGTTACTGGGTTAATAATATTTTCTTTCTTTAAATGTATCTTTTGTTCCTACAAAGGTAATGAAGGAGAGTTACTCATCTCCATAATTAATCTTGAATTTTAATTAAACCTATTAACTGAACATGTCAAATGTTTGTCACTTCCAAAGCAGCATAAAAATTACACTTAGTCATAAATGTTACTTATTCCCATATTGCCCTGGGTTATATTGCAGCCACAGTATCTATAACAAGATCCTTCTGCTATTTTATTCTATATTAATATGATTTATTATGTTCTAACAATGTACTTTATTCACTCCTCTGTAGCACCAGCAGCACAAGGATAAATTGTGTTGTAGAACATGCTGGTATGTTCTGTACAGTACACCCTGAAATAAATGAGTCTGCACTGACACAGACACACTTTCCCTTATCTCCCTTAACTTTGTATAACACACTCAAAATGCACTATTTATGCATCTCCTATTCTGCACCGAGTCTAGTCAAATGAACAATCCACATGAATAAACATAGGGATATAAGAAAGGGTTTGAAAGATCAGAGAACAAATTAGCAGGGTTGGGATATCATTTGCCATGTTACCTGAATATCTAATAAAAGTACATGGTATGAAGGACACTGGAGATGAGAAGCAGACTCTGCTTGGAAAAATATTTCTAGACTAACAGCCTTATGGCTTTCCATGTTAAAAATCCATACTTCCATGCTTAGCACATTAACTCTGCTCTCCCCTACAAGCTGGTGCTCCATGATCAACCCAGGATCTAGAAGGGATCTAAAACTCAACCTGTGTTATCATCTCCTCACAGAGCATCACCAACAGCAAAGATCCCACCAGCGCCATCAACACCAGTTAATTAACACATCCCTACAGTTCTTAATGCCTCCAAGGGATCTGAAGACATCCAAATTATCTCCAAATACTTACTTCGGGGATAACAAATCCATTCCTCAGATACAGCAGTACCAAGAGGAAATAGTTCAAGGCTGAAGAATCTCAAGCCATGCCCTCACATTCCAAACAGCTTTGCCTTTGCTAAAAGAAATATATCATGTTAATGAATAATTCACTTAACTAGCTCCTGTATTTCCTTACACACATTTTTTTCTTGGGAACATGGCAAGAACACTAATAGTGTTTATAAAGTGAGATGTCGTGATGGATGCAGTACAGGTACCTGCATCAAAGGGAATAAAAGAGCGTGTTTCCAACAATCCAGCACAGCCCTTTCAGGAAGGTTATAAAGCCTCATGATGATGATGCACAGGCATTAGCTGGCTGTCTCTGGTGAACTGGCTTTCTGGGTCCTGAGGAATAAAAGCAGAAAAAATACTTTGCCACACAACTCAGCAGAAAAACATAACTACATAGAAAACAGGGCCATGAGCAAGGTTTGAAGAGTGGCATAAAGCTCCTTTCCAGATGATGCCTTTCTGAGTAAAACCAGGAAAAATCAGGTTGATGATGATGATGATGATGATGATGATGATGATGAATATTATGATTATTATTATATCTGGTAACTCCAGCTGACATAAATACAGTCAGCTCTCTGCACATTAATATGCAAGTGTGACAATGTCACTTTAGCTTTCGTTACTATTAGTCTGTAGGGCAGGAGAACAAAGCACATTAACATTGAGATATTTGGCTGTTAGAAATTAGTGCTTTCACTTATGTTTTGATGTGTTTGGTGGAAATGTAAATATGGAAGTGTTTTAGTCAAGGAGGGGGATGATATGGAGTATTCCCTGTAGGTACAAGATGAATAAAAAATTAACTGCCTGCACAGTGGGCTTTAGATGGTAGCATAAAGCACCCTGATTTACTGTGTTAAAACATAACACAAACAACAAACAGGACTCTTTACCTGGACTTCCAAGCAAAGAAACATCATATGGCCCACCTCTTTTATACAATTTTTGTCAGTCAACATCATCCCAGCCTTCTGAAGGGCGGGAATACAGAAACACTGAACAACATCAGAGACACTACCATAATTCACAATCTTAATGGATATATTCTTGTTCCATTACACCAAATATTGACTTACTCTGTATTATTACAAATATTATGGAAGCTTCTTGACACTGATCTGCTTTGCAGGCTGGTAATCAAAGAGAAAGAAGTATAATGACCAAATCTATAAAGAGACACATTTTTTTGCAACCAGATAATTGCCAGAGCAAAGAATGACAATGCTAAAACCATAGAGATAAGGGCAATCATGGATGCTCATACGGAAGAAAAAAAAAATCTTGACCCCTTTTTCTCCTGATTAACTAAGTGCTAAAGCCAAGAGGGCCACATGGAAGCACATGGAATGATTTGGAATTTCAGTGACATCCATAACTTACAGAATTACAATCATATGCATAATTAGCCGTTAGAAAGCCACTGAAACAGTAGAATTAGAAAAAAAATATACAGGCAATGCCTTATATCTACATGAGATTACAGTAAGTGAAAAGAGAACTAAAGTGGTAAGTGTTTAACACTAAAACCAGATGAACATGTACGGGGACAGAAATAAGTTTTTGCCAAAGGGAGAATCAACCTCAGGCTGGCAAAAGCGAGATTTCCTCTGCGTTTTCAAATGCACCCACCGTGAACTCCAAGGAGTGGAAATGACAGAGGACAGACCTGCACTTGTTATGCCAAATACACTGAAGGAACTCCAACAGGAGACACTGCTGGAGACCAGGGGAGGTGGGAGGGGGAGGAGGAAACTAGACAACTTCTGCCAGATGCTTTGGGGAGACTTTCTCACTTGCTCCAAGTGACAGTCACACATCCTCAGCTGAGTGCAGAGGCACATTTCACATCTATTTCCATGGATCTCAAAATGATCAACTCAAACCTGCATCCTTACATAAGTGCTTTGCCTCCTTGTTCTCCAACATTTCCAAAACTTCCTCTAGGAGGTTGTGTCAGTTGGTCAGGAGACTCCTAAAATCACTTTTTCTCAGTTTTTTAATCAAGCTGACCATGATCTTCTGTGGCCAATCCAGCACATGCAGAATTTCACAGAATCAGAGAATGGTTTGGGTTAGATGGGACCTTCAAGATTAACAAGTTCCAAACCCCTGCCGTGGGCAGGGACACCTTCCACTATCCCAGGTTGCTCAGAGACCCATCCAACCTGGCCTTGGAACCCTCTCAGGGATGGAGCATCCACAGCTCCCGTTGGCAGCCTGTGCCAGGGCCTCACCACCCTCACAGGGAAGAATTTCTTCCCAATATCCAGTCTAAACCTGCCCTCTGACAGTTTTAAGTCATTCCCCATGTCCTGTCACTCCATGCCCTTGTCCAAAGTCCCTCTCCAGCTCTCCTGTAGCTCCTTTAGGTACTGGAAGGTGTCCTAAGGTGTCCTCAGAGCCTCCTCCAGGCTGAGCCCCAACTCTCTGAATTTGTCCTCACAGCAGAGGTGCTCCAGCCCCCTGAGCACCCTTGTGGCCTCCTCTGGACCTGCTACAACAGGTCAATGTCCTTCTCAGGATGGAGGCCCTCGAGCTGGATGCTGCGCTCCAGGTGGGGTCTATTGGTATACAAGACATACAAAACATCTTTTCAGCATCTTAACAACACATAAAATACTTTTCTGCATAATCATTATGTGGGTAAGTTTCTACTGACTTTTAATAAATGTCTTATGTAGGATTTGATCACTTCTACAGCAGTAACAACCCAGGACAGTCTGTGGAAACTCCATCCAGGCTGCCAGTCAATGCTGTTGGGCACTCAGACTAGACAAAGCAGGATGATACTCCAATGAAAAAAAAGGACAAAATTGGGCTACATTTTTGTTACAGCTATTAGACAGTCAACATGCAACAGTTGTTGCAACTTCTTGCAGCTGATAGGTTGAATTGGCCATTTTCTAATACAGAGCCAAAACTATTTTAATCATCCGTCTTAAATAATTATTTACAAAATTAAAAAAACTACTCTGACCACAGAAAAAAAAGAAGGTACAAGTAGCATTCATTCTCAAAGCAACTACAGTGATGAAGGCAAAGCCCACAACTCTTGCAGGAAGAATGATTTCTACAAGTCAAGGACAATAGTTTAAACATGGAAATAAATCAGAGCAACTTCCCAGGACTTCCTCTATGTATCCAAATATAGAATGCCTTGAAATTTGTCATGATACTTTATAGCCACACACTGATTCTGGAAATTCAGACCAGTCTGTCTGGAAATATTTGGAGAAAAGCAGATAAAGAGATAAAATCTACAGTTACAGCCAAAAAGGAAGAAATTATTTTCTGATCACTGTGCACTTTAAGTTATTAACTGATATACATGCAGTTACATTAAACTTATTCATATTAAAAAAAAAAAGTGTACAAACTAGAAAGGTTAGATGACTGGAGTCTCTCACTAAGGATACAAATTCAGAGCAGTGTAAAACTTCTAGGAATAGATTTCCCCACATGTCCATGCAAGCCCATGTGTGGAGAAGCACATCTGTTTCTGATGGACTGATACAAAGGATGTACAGAAAATGTTACAGATCCTCCAGCCTTACACAAATACAAATCTGTATTGCTTCACTTCTTTTCCCCCTCCTCTTAAATATTAATTTACAGTAGTCAAGCAAACACTTTGTAGGCTGTAAGAGATGCTTGTTTTATTTTTCTCCTACAGAAGACACTGAGCAAGGATACTACAATGATGATTCACTTCAAAAGAGGCAGATGGATGTTTTTAGTCTGATGATCTGATGTTGCACCACACCAGTGCTGATTAACTATTACTACTTAGCATATGAAAAGACAAAGTCCAGAAGCACAGCCCATTCATTACTTTGCTAGTTCACATGCACTTTAAATAAATATTTTAAAACGCTGCATCCTAGCAGTGATGGGTACAAAAGAGCGATCATCAATTTACAGGCCTAATTATGCTTAATCTTCTGGAAATGAGATGAAGGGTAGAATTACAGAAATATTTTTCCTCCATGCCCCAAACCATGCAGAAGGAGTTTAAACCCAAAGAAAGCTGCCCCTTACTGATCTACCTCGTGAAACAACAGACAATATATACATATATACATGCATATGTGTACCAGAAATGATCCTAAAAATTGTTTCTCATCTCCCATTTCTTTGTCTACTACAATGGAACTTTTCTGTTCTACAAGAACATTGAAAGGTTTGGGTTGGAAGGGACCTTAAAGGTCAGCTAGATCCAAGGCTCCTGCCACGGGCATGGAAACATCTGTTATGATAAAATTTCCCCGATATCTACAGGATTACCTGTGTGTAGTTCACACCTCAGCTCATGCAGGGTGCACACCAGAGATGTACAGACACGTGGAGGTTTTCGCTGGTCGTGTCAGTCTGAATTTCTGCAGTGTGCACGTGCATTCCACTGGCTGACAGGAAACAGAGTAAATGTGGGGTGTCTACCTGCACACTCAGGAGCTTCTCCTTCTGGCAATGAAGGCAGAGATGAGACAGAAGTGGGAATTTTATGCAACACAATAATAAAAGAAAAGCCTTTCGGTAAGAATATAATCAGATGAGCTATATTCTTCAGGAAACTCTTAAACCTGAAGGATTAAAAAGTGTAAAATATGGATATATTTCTTTGGGAGGAATCAATATGTCCTTTGCTGCAGCTCTAAGTTAATGTACTCCCTCACTTTCAACTTAACCCATTCCACCCAGACAAGCCCACGTACATTTTGAGCTTCAGTCGGTGTAGGGGACAAAAGGAGCCACAGAGTGTTATCATGACCCTTTAAAGGGGACAAAGGGAAAGCCACTTTCAGGAAACCACAGAAACTCAGAATGGTTTGGGTTGGAAGGGACCTTCAAGATCACCTCATTCCAACCCCCTGCAATGGGCATGGACACCTTCCACTATCCCAGGTTGCTCCAAGCCCCATCCAACCTGGCCTGGAGCACCTCCAGGGATGGGGCAGCCACATCTTCTCTGGGCAACCTGTGCCAGGGCCTCACCACCCTCACAGCGAAGAATTTCTTCCTAACATCCAATCATCTCTTGACTGAATATTGGATATTGATTGGTACCCTCTTTCAGTTTAAAGCCATCCCCTTTTGCCCTGTCACTTCATGCCCTTGTCTAAAGCCCCTCTCCAGCTCTCTTGGAGCCCCTTTAGGGACTGGAAGGGGCTCCAAGGTCTCCCTGGAGCCTTCTCCAGACTGAACAGCACCAACTCTCTCAGCCTGTCTCCACAGCAGAGGTGCTCCAACCCTCTCATTACCTTTTGTGGCTTCCTCTGGATCCACACCAGCATTTTGGGGGCCCCAGGGCTGAATGGTATCCATGTAAACAGAGCACTGTGATTAGGTATCACAGTCCTGCCTCCAGAGGTATTTTATTTTATAGATTTTTATGTCTTCTGCCTCATGAGCTCACTAACATTTTAAATCTGTGCCTTGTGGTCAGGAGCCTTGAACAACGCAACTTCCACAGACCTTGAAAATACAGGATTAGCCCTGAAGGGCCAAGCGCTCCCCACTCCTTTTGTGGCCCCTACACCAATGGCATTTTGAATACTCAATTCCTTGCATACCAAGCTGATGTGCAGAGGAGGAGCACCTTCTGAAGATGACTCAGCACTGACTTTCCAGGGACAGGTGCTCTGATATTGTATAGCAATGACAGGAGCACCAAGTGTGGGCACAGAAGTATTCGCATCATACACAAGGAAAAAAAAAGTGAAGCATCGAGAACAAGATTAAATGAATAGATTAGACAGACAGCAGAGTCTATTTTTAAAGTTCCAATAATAACCATCTATGAGAAAACAAAATAATAGTGCTTTAGGAGATCAGCCCTAACATCGGCTGCCCAGTGTGCTCTTCAGCTTTAGGGACACAGACAACATAGAATGAGAATATTAAAGCTATTTTGGTCATAGTTTTGTGTACTTTAAGTTCTTGCTTTCTTGATACAATATAAACCATCTATTGACAACATAATTCTGCTGCCATACTTTCCCTACCCTAAAGCATTTGCTTGATATTTTTTAATTGATAGTGCTGAGGAAGTTCCAGGACTGTCTGCCTGATCTAGGATGAGTTTGTAATGCACTGAGATGTAGCAGTTTGATTATGAGGAGACCACATCAAAATAAGAGGTGTAATCACTGAGCACACAGCAGTTACTCTTCCCATGGAGCAGTGCTACGGATGTTATCCAACTGCAAGTACAATCTGACACATGTACTCTACTAGTTGTAGAGTCTGAAAGCCTAAAGGAGGGTCAAAATAAAAGATTAAAAAAAAAAAAAAGTCTTTCCACCCTAACTGCCAAATTCTGAGCTTCTGTTTCTGTTCCTTGGAGACAAGCAGTAGTATTTCTGGGTTTGCAGAAGCGGCTCAGGAATGTGTGAAATGTAAGACATGACTGGACAACATCCATGCAGCTCCATGCTGTACTTCAGCCTGCTGCCTCTTCCGTGCAGAGCAGAAGGGCTTTTGCAGAGCTTGAGGGCAGGTGATCCACGCCAGGCCAAGTGCAAACCTCTCCCAGCCCGTGACACGAGCTGAACACATCATCAGCAGAACTGCAGCCCGAGCACTGAGCGCTGAGTGCTGCCTAAAGCTCTCTCCTCCTCTTCCAAATGGATTAATTTTTAAAGATAACTTGCTTTTCTTTTCCAGCAGGGAAAGAGTGGGGACAGACTTCCAAAAATAGGCTAGCCTGTCACAACTGCTAACTGTCACACAGTGCTGAGATTGGAGCTGATCTCTTGGGGAGGCGGCTGAGAACAGAGGGGAGTAAGGAAGTAAAGAGAAAGAGTAATTTCTCTTTCCATAGCCCAGCCAGAAAGAAAATTAATAGGCAACCTGTAATCAATCACAAATAATACATAAGCCAAAAATCAGTCATTCTGAGTAAAAATACCTAAACCTATCAGTTTACCAGCATTTATTAGCAAAAGTGCTATATTCTGCAGCATCAAAAATGATGCCCAAATGTACCCTCTGTCCAAGGTCTCACCAGGAGAAATATAAGATTATTGTCCATTTAAACAAATTGACCCAGCTAATTAAACCGAAATGCTCTCTTTAAATTCAGTTTTCAAAATGCTGTCCTAAAAAGGCTCCTGCAGTACAAAGCTATCTGCAGTACATAGACACTGAAGTCACCAGATGACTAGAAAAATTATGTTTAGACTTTCGTGAGATGAAGCTCCATTCAGATTACACAAATTGAAAGCTTATTAAAAAAAAAAGAAGAAAAACAAAAAAATAAACCCACTTAAATCCAGGCAAAATTTGCCCAGTACTAAATATTTAAAGTTAAAAGAGAAGGTAGGAAAAAAACTACAACTGCATCATTATTAAATGGATGAGAACATAATCTCATTCAACAGTGATCTTAGCTCTGTGCATTCATTTTATTAAGAGGTCTGAAGCAGAATATTTAAAAACAAAATTGTATTAGGAAAGTCTTCATCATCCTTGCTGGTGTTTTTCCTTCCCGCTGCATGAAGGAAATGTATTTTTTTCTGTATAATCTTTGCCAATAACAGACTAATTTTTTTTTCATTGCCTGCCTTAGTCACATGTTGTTGTGGAACATTAAGTGTGCACTTAGTTGAGCTGCAACACCAGGTGTTTTCTGATGCATCTGTGTAAGATGTAATCTCAGCATCAGGACAAAAAAATAAAAGACAACATAAAATTGGATATCATCACTAATTCATGAATTTAATTTCCCTTTTTAGGTCTATAACGCAGCCCACTTGTCTGCAGACAACAACAGACTTTAGTTGTGTAGAGTCATGAAACACTGATTTAATAAGACAGAGATAGTGACCGAGAAAGATTATTTGATTTTTTGAATGATGACCATACGTAGAGGCCCCAGGAATGACATAGCCATGATTTTAGGGGCTGGCTACAAACCGTGCCAGCGTGGGCTCTGCCTGACAGCCCCTTCCTTCTGTGTGCCCACTTCTTTATCTGTACTTCTGCATGGCACTCTCATGAAACAGGCATGGTAGCTAAATTTGATTATTATAATAATTCTTGAATCCTATAGAAAGCATTGCTCTGCTCCAGACATGAATGTGCAGTGCAAACACCAAATATTATCACTCTCCATGGATAAACACTGTAGTGCTCCTCCAGAGCTGCACACCAAGGGGCAGCTCCCACACCCAGAGTCCAGGAAGGGACAAGAGAGCAACAGCTTCAATTCCTGCTCCTCAACCAAAAGTTCTTCTACTAAATGTCTATGATAAACCATTAAAACAAGGTTGATTTGATAGGGAACAGAGATGAGTAAGGCCTGTGGCAATGCACACCATCATTACAGTCATCATAGATAACTGAGAGCTCTTGCACAGATGTATCACAGCTCTGTCCTCCCCTCCAAACTTCAATTATCGAAATAAAAGCCTACTTAAAGAAATAATAACCAGTGGCATTTTTTTTCCCTTAATGTCAGATATAAAATAAAATTAATTCCAGTAAACCACTCCTGAACTGAGAGTCTGAAAAACAGGACATAAAAAACACAACACACCTTTTCAACAAGCCCTTGCTGGGAGCCCTTTATTCTCACCCAGTGTTTATGAGAGCTTTTTATGAGAGCTTTTGTGGGGCTCATCCCTATCAGAACAGACACAGCAGTTACTGTTGGGGAGAGTGCTCTAATAACACGTGGCACCTCGCTGCGAGCCAAAACACCACGGCAAAATATCAGCCAGATCACAAAACAGCCGAGATAGGAACAAAACAACAGCTTCCTCTGGGTACAGCAGGAGAAATCCATCTGCAACGAGGAGATGACTGGAGTCCCAAGGCAATTATTTCGTTATCTAAAAGTGGCTTTCAAAGTCAGACATTCTGCCCCAAGACCTGAGCAAAAGCAGTGTTTAGGTGGCTGCGTGGAGGTTTGTCGCAACAATTTTCAGATATTAACTCTCTTCTAGTACAAGTAGCTTGGGGAGAACCAACAGATTATGTGTATCACTGGCTCTTTGATCATCTCCTAATGGAAAATTAGGCCTAACTTGGATCTTCTCTTTTTGTGTTAAGGATACCCATGAATTATTGGTGAATTAATAGAAAGGAGGGGGGAAAAAAGCCAAATATCTCTAATAAAGTAGTTATAAAAGGCCATGGCTTTAAAGCAACTGATTCTGCACAAAATGCAGTATCTAGAAACAATCACTGCAATTTCTTCCCTGATCTGAATCCCCTCAAAGGTACTTCTTTCAGGCAGATGGCAAACAAGAAAAATACTGAATGTACAACATGGCCATTTCTTACTTATCTCCTGAAACACCTTGGCAGCCTCAAAAATTGGCACATCCCATGATTTCAGCTCAGGGACTGATCCTCCCTGAGAATGTCCATCTTGTACAGTCATCCTAATGAAGGGGCCAGTGCCAAGAAAAAAACTTTGCACTGGTGGGGAAAAACCTCTCAGCTCCACATTTTTGGGTGGAAGGGCAGGACAGGAAAGACAACTCTTGGGGGTACACAAAAAAAAAAATCCTCTTCCACTTATTTTCTCAAGTCAAATCCAAAGGTTTGCCAAATTGCTTGGACACTAACATGCATTTACCAAAATACTGATTCATTGCCCTCACTGGAACACAGTGATGGTTAATACTATTTGCCAATTATCTGCTCCTACCTTTCCATTACTGAGATAGCAATGCATGTATCACAAAGGGGTTTTGAGTGTGTGACAAAGAGCTTTGGCTACTGAAAAATAGTGCTGCACAATTTGCAAACCCAGAAGGTTATTTCAAGACAAAATTGCCATGAAACACTGTCATTTAAATAATGAATGGCTGTGCTTGCTCGCTTGATTTCTTTCTTCTAAAATAATTTTTCTTGCTTTCTGTCAGTTGGCAACAAATACATCTTAACATTTGCATTTCAAGCAAGAAGAGAAACCCAGACAGTTGCTCCAAAAGGACTGGAAAATGTACTCTGAACTCTGGTATGTACAAAGCTATCAAAGCCATCCAAACTTAACCATTAGTAGTTTGCCAGGAATTCAGAAGGAACCCCAACTTTGCTTGGAGGATTTGGAAGTTGCTCTTCCCTCCCATTTGAAAATGCTGTTCAGCCTCATCCCAGTCTGCAACATCCATTCAAACACTCAGATGAAAAAAGGGCATCTCACTCTGCTCCCTCCCCAAAACCACACAAAGAGACACAAAATGTCCTTTGCATAATTTATGAGCAAAATGGCTCATGTAGGGTCAATTTTGTTGCATTGGAATCTTTTAGGTGGTGCTGTTTTATCACCAGCAGTCACCATGGAAATCACAGGTCAAGTATTCAAGAAAAAGATGCCCATGCAGAATCATCAAATCGGTCCAACTCTCATTATTATTCAGTAAAAAAAAGAAAAACAAAAAATGGGCTCAATTGCTAACAGAGTTCCTGTTTGCAAAAATCTACCTGAGACTGAAGCAAGAGAGAGATGTGGAAAGAAACCCTATTTCAATTGCTTATACTATAATATACAGAGAGCAGGGCAATTTTGGGCAAGAGATTTTAGTCCTGTTAGGAAGAAAGAATACAAAACTAGAGCATTTGTTTGGGCAGAGAGGAAAACAAAATTAACACCCCCCCATCAGGTTTTGTACAAATATTTGGCTATGAGATGTCTATGAAGGCAACTGGTCAAGCATTTTGTCTGATAATTTGAGTTTACAGCCTCATGGACTCAAAGCATCTCCTTTAGAAGCCATCTCAGCTGACTTTGTGTTCTGTGGGCATTTGTCAGAGGTCCCAGGCTGAAAGGCTGCAGCCTTGGCCCATTCTGCTCCCCCTCAAATGGAAAGGAGCACAGAACAAGTCTTCCTAACCCTAAAATCCACCCCAAAGGCAGCTTCACCACCCCTTTGCTGCAGTGTCTTACCAAGTTAACAATAAAAGAAAACACAGTGCACAGACAACACTGCTCAGGAATAGTCTTGGATCTTTTTTAATCTAAGGAAATAATGATGTTAAAACTGTTTGCTTCACTGATTTGTTACCACAACATCAGAGTTCACCATATGTAATTTACCGTGCATGTTGACACTTAACTAATGGTGTGTGACATAAAGAATCTGATTGGGAAGTGGGCATGTGAGTTATACAACTTCAAATATACACACATTTGTACAAATGCATAGAGAGAGACAATAAAGATCTCCACACACATTTCCACTCCTGATTTTCAGCTTACATGCTGCTGTGTTTGGGTGGGATGCTTTTAAAAACTGTCATTTTATCTCTGTCTGTAAGACAGCATCCTTGTGAAAAGAGAAAATATTCAAAGGGTTTAATTATTTTTATATCTTTTCCTGAGCATTCAGCAATCCCTCAGTGAATTATTTTCACTGCATTCAAACAGGCAAAATAAATCCACCACAGGCTAACTCCTAACTCCCTCCCACCCACAAATAAATCCAAACTGTTGCCCACTTCTAAACACAAAAGAATACTAAACAGCAACACCACAGACTTTCAGGTTAAGCTGAAATGAATAGAGAAGCAACATTCAAAACAATTTTAAAACATGGGCAACACAAAAACCAGAGAGGAAGGACACAAGATACAGAGAAACTTATTGAAAAGTATTTCTCTGAGAAGTTCTACAGGACATTAGCATTGAGGAAATCCAGGTGTGAGAAAACAAGAGACTTCTTATCTATATTATTTAAACGTGCACAATACTTTTGTTATATACAAATATATATATATTAAGACTGATGAACACATACAGGCAGAGGGTGGGTGAGATGACCTCCAGAGATTGTCATCTTTGGAACTGAAATTACTCTATGGAAAGGAAGCAATGACTTTACAGGACGAACTGAGGGTGGTAAATCCCTGTGGAGAAAACATCTTCCTAGGTACTTGAATAATTTATAGCAGCATGGTGCAATGGTCACTCCTGGTAAAATTCTGCTGTACTCAAAGATTCTACAAATTCAGAAGTTTTAACCATTTTATATACTAAGCTTATGTCTCTGCATTAACACAGCCTTTCAGAATTAAAAAAGCTTTCACAGTAGCATATCAAGTGGATGATTTTAATGGTCTTTCACAGTGCCAGGCAGAGGCTCGAGTTACATAGCTTTGAGGAGAGAAAGTGGATTTAGAGGCAGCTATTTATTTCTTCCTTATATTCCACTTTATTTCAAAATATAACACTAGTTTTAAGGGATTATAAATGCAACAATTTAACATTAATGCCTATTTTTTGAGCCTCTAATGAAGAAATTAAGCCACAAATCCATCTGCAGCCTCATACAATTGCCCTTTGCATTTTTTATCCATAAAGATGCTCTAACTCAGAATGACTTTTGCCTACATTTTTTCTCGAAAACTAAAATAAATACCAAGAGAAGCTGACGAGATTCAAAACAATCATCCCTGAGCTTGAAACACAAAGATAACAACCCCAAACAACAGTTATTAAAGAAAATAGGCAGAAAGCAGTCCTGTCATCAAAACCCGGAGGCCCAAGGCCATCACCACAGAGAGCTACAGCACCCAGGAGGTGACAAAG
The DNA here is from genome assembly GCA_013397845.1 of Melanocharis versteri. Classification (NCBI taxonomy): domain Eukaryota; kingdom Metazoa; phylum Chordata; class Aves; order Passeriformes; family Melanocharitidae; genus Melanocharis; species Melanocharis versteri. Next base: position 649,505 of record VZTG01003982.1, read on the forward strand.
GTGTGTGTATAAAACCTCTCACAGCTCTGAGCAGACCCAGCACCTCGAGCCGCCCAGAGCCAAGCAGGAAATAAACCAAAGCTAGGAAATAAACCCTGCCTTATGGTACGAAACATGGTGCAACTTTGTGCATGGATTTACACATGCACACCCCATACATTTTAGGCAAAAAATCCTTCCAGTTTCTGCCACGTGCTCTACAACCACTGCTCATTGTCACATCTGTTTCTGACCTCTTGCACTTTTTTACTCCTGTGAAATAAACCCATGGACAATGACACTACAGACCCAAAACCTATTTTTACCTGGCTAATGAGAAGCCTGGTAGGAGCTCAGCCTGAACCTAAAACATTCTTCAAGATGTTCTGCACACAGCTGCCACTCAGCAGTGTTCAGCACCTTTTATATCAATGAATCAGGGCCCATTTTAGCTTAAAATAAACAGCTGCAGGCTCCCAAATCAGCAATTCCAGCACATCCTGGCAAACCTGGCAGTCAGATTTCAGTGATCACATTCCCATCTTAAAATACTCATCTCTGCTATGTTTTACTATTTGCAAGGATACTCCTAAGACTGACTACTTGGGAAATCAAGTGATAGAAATTTCTCCCTTGGATTACTCTGTGTGTATTCAGATTATTCTGCACACTGTGTGTAAGGATGGCTTCAAACTCAGCAGCAGAAGGGCCCATATCTCATGCACCACACTGCTCTGAGGAGTCACAGCATTTTTTTTCTTCAGGTTCATAGGACCTCTGGCCCTACTGGCCTCAGAAGGACAACTCAGGCACAGACATTAAATGTGCCCTTTATTGCCTAGCAAGAACATGGCCAGTGATCAGGACCTTGCAGCATGTTAGCTCTTCCCAAAGCAATTTATTTTCCCTGTTTTGTTACCCAGAAAGTCAATCAGTGAATGTAATGATTTTCCTCTCAGAATCTGGACTTATTTTTAAAATGTGATTAATGGGTCTTAATGTAGCAGCAGCTCTTACACTTGACAGAAAATAAAAACTCAACCCAACATGCTCCACTTTAAAAAATGCATAAGGGTAACTAGAGCAAAAACAAAGCAGTTACGTTCTACAATGCCATCTCAGGTCTGCTCCCAGAAAGCACTAGCAAACTAAGATAGATTTAGTAAAAATTAAGGTGTCACTATATGTCTGATTTATTAAAAAACCTCAGAGGAACTAGAAAAAGAAAAAAAAAAAAAGACTTTTACTTTTATCCCTGCTTTTGTGCTTCCTGAAATGTTAGCAACCATGGCTACCAGACGTCAGTGTGCTCTCATTTTCATCACCATGAACTACCAAAATGCAATACATTCCCATTCAACTTTATCTCTCTCTCTCTTTTTATTTTTTTTAATAGAAGCTTCACATAGTTCAGTATCAGCTGCAACAATGGCGAGGTGCCCTCACATATCCTACCCTTCTTGCCTAAGAACTTGTGAAATCAGCACTCCTTAACCTGAAGGGTAGACTAAAATCAGGAGTTACAGTGCTAAAAATTCATAGACACATAAAACCATAGAATGTTCTGACATGGAAGAGACCCCCAAGGATCATCAAGTTCAACTCTTGGCCCTGCACAGGGCATCCCAACAATCCCACCATGTGCCTGAGAGCATTGTCCAAACACTTTCTTGAGCTCTGTCAGGCTCGGGGCTGTGACCATTTCCCTGGGGAGCCTGTTCAGTGCCCAACCACCCTCTGGGTGAAGAAACTTTTTCTAACACTCAACCTAAACCTCCCCTGACACAGCTCCAGCCATCCTCCCCGTCACTGGTCACCACAGAGAAGAGATCAGTGCTTGCCGCTCCTCTTCCCCTCATGAGGAAGCTGCAGACCAAGACTGGGCAGCACCAGTCTTAAACAGCTTAGGACTTTGGTCTTCAGTAACATCTGGGCCAGCATAATCTACAAAAAGAACAATGAAACCCTTTTTCTCCAGTGTTCACTTACTTTGGAGACAAGAAAATTAATAAGCAGAAAATGTAACCCCATGGGAGATACGAACAGTGGTTGTACATGCTGGGAGGTGAACTTTGATTACCTTCAATCACATCCTGGTTTTCCCATCCCAAGCCAGAGCAGCATCTGTGGGATAAGAGGCTGCCTGTCTCCTCTCCTCCCAGAATAAGCATCTGCAGCAGCTTAATCATCAAGTTACAAATAAACATATTCAGCTTGGTGCATACATTCAATTACAGATAACGAGCTCTAGACAAAAGCTATTGAACTATAACTGAAATTCTATGAGCCGGTACACAACAAGCCAAGATTAAATGATACGGACTAGGGACAAGGAAAAAAAAATATTCTTCCCTTGAAAAGCATGCAAACTATGGTGATTTTCTGGGGAAAATCTGACAAAGAGGTAATTGTCAATACCTATTATTTTCTCTAGTCTCATCCATTTTTCATAATGTTCCAGTGAAAGTTCAAGTGGTACTCAAATTTTTTCACTCTGACTGTTGCTGTTTAAATGAGATGTTTACAAATAAAAGCTTAGTGTTTGCTCAAAGTCAAACTTTATAGTACCACCAGGATGCACCATAATATGCTACATGCCTGCAAATAAAAACTAAGACAAAATGAAGCCTGAAGGCACATTTTGGAAATTTCTGTAATTTTAAACTCTGTAGTGATACACCAAATAAGCTCCAAGTATTATAAAGTCAGGAAATTCAGACTTACAGTTTACTTAAAGGAAATGAAAACATCAAGAGTGCAGACAGGGAGAAATGAAGTCAGTGGAAAACCCTGACGTCTGTCCGATGCGTCAGGCATGGTCAGGAGCTGCACAGATTAATTTTCTCCAGCTACAAGACAATTTACAAATGTACACAGAGTTCTCTGAACACATTATGACTATGAATGGCTATGAAAATGTTTTGCTGTCTCAGTTTTCTGGCATATGGGAGTGTTCTTTACATTGGCTTTTTTCCTTATAAACTGAGTTTTCATTTGCAATGGCATAAAGATTCTAGGATTCTGCATGCAAACCTTATCAGAAATACAGTTTCTTTATCTCTTCAAAAAGGGCCTGTTGTAGTGTTCCATCTGAAAGGTTTGCTGTAATCCTTCATCCTGGATTTAGTTTATTCAGATTCTAAATATAAAATAATCTGGAAATGCTAACAATTGCTTCTGCTTAGTATCTATCCAGTGGCTGCAAGTTCGTCCTAATTTTTTTATTTTGGGCACGTCAGTTCAGAGTGCACTCTCCTGATAGGACAAAATTAAAACCTTAAGTGCTGCCTCCTACTTCCAGTGTAGCAAAACCCAGACATAGACAAGCAGGATGATTACAGATCACCTTTTGGAAGAGGTATTTTACTCTGCTACCTATTGCTAGAGAAAATTGATTTCTCTAACCACAACCTGTAGCAAGCTTTCACGAGACCGCAGCTGTGACTTTACAAGCACCCCAGCCAGCCCCTGGTTAACCAGGGAGGGAGAGCAGGCAACACTGAACGGATTCCAAAGTTTACTTCCTCCACATCAACAGGATGCTGAGAACTTGCTACACAGCAAGAAGAGACAGGTCTTCCTCCTTTCCAGGGTGACTGCAAATTACTGTAATCTGCCAACAGCCAAGGAAACTTCACCTCATACAAAAGAATATCTTCCAGAAGACCTGGAACATGTTACCCTGACAAAGGCCAGGTGCTTTCTCATAACTCAGCTGTCAAATGGCCACTGTCTTGGAAAATACTGCTCAGTGAAAATACCTGCCTCCATAACCAATTGTCACTATATTCCATACACAATGTTTCTGCATCTCCTCTCAGAGCCATCACACTCTGCTGTTAGGGCATTGAGGTCACCTTCTTCCCCTCTTTACTGTTACAGCTGATGGCTGGAGTTGTATCTGGAAGGGGCCACAAGCCTGGCAGAGTTCAGGGAGTGTCTGGTCAGTGCATTTGGTCAAGTCACATGGTTTAGTTTTAGGTAGCCCTGAAAGGAGCAGGACTTGGACTCGATGATCCTTATGGATCCCTTCCAACTTGAGATTTTTAATGATTTTATTATTTTATATAATCCCTTCTCTGTTATGCAAACTCTAAAACTGTCAACTGACTCCTGTCATCCAGGTCTTATTGTAGGGATGAAGAAATTGTTCTCAGAAGATTTAGTGTGAAGGGTTACCCAAAGTGAGAAAAACTGAGCTAGAGAGCAAAAGCAGAACAAAAGAACACAGAGTTTTGGGTGAAAAAGAGTTGAATTTGCTTCATGTTCCTGTAGTAGCCATTGGTTGCTGCATGGCAGTACCCAATGAATCAGACTTTCTAATGAGGTGGGAGTCAATCTTTCGCAAGGATGAGCTTTGGATTTATTTTCTCAGGCTTTTACAGCATAGGGCACAACTTGTTATTTCAAATGATCTGGTTCTCTCAGCTGTATCAATTCCTCTCTAGTGCTCCAATCTTGGCAGCAAGGCACTTGATGTTTATTATTGGTGCCTGGTACAAACTGTGTGTCCTGAGAGCCGAACCACTCACACTCAGAGGGTGCAGTTGGCCTCACACAGGCTGTGCTTAAACTCAGCATCAACGCTGAGAACAGACCATCCAACAGCTCTTCTAGAGGGTCAGGGATGGGTACCTGGAAGGATGGAAATCAAGGTGTAGGAACTTCTGAGGAGACTTTCAGCCCCCGATAGACAAGTGAATTCTGACCTGGCTGTTGGGAACAACCTCTCCCGAAATGGGAGACCACCACGACCACCGTGGGGCCACCAAAGAGTCTGCAGCTCAGTGGAAGCTGAAATTATAGGAACATACCAGCATTTTATAAATACCCAAAGAAAAAACTTCTTCCAGCCTCATAAAAAAGGCTGCTCTAAACAATGCAATATTGAAGGTCAGGAGGACAAAGCAATCGGTAAAACCACAGAGGGGATTAGCCAAACAGGTCCTCAGGCTCTATCGTTGCTGTTCCCAAAAATACCTTCTGCCTCATGTTGATGCCTAAATCTTACCAACAGGCCGATTTAAATCCATCCTTTTGGTCAGCCACATTTAAACCTGTTCCACACATCGAGTTAATTGTGGTGTCTCCATCTCTGTATGGTGTGTTTCTGAAAATTATTTTCTACTTATGAGTATCCTGTTGGAAGACTCCAAAGAGCAACAAAAAAAATCGACCAACCAAACAAACACAAAAACAAAAACAAACAAAAAACCAAAACACACAAAACAAACTACCCCCCCCCAAAAAAAAAAAAAAACCCCCAAAAAAAAAAACCAAAAAAAACCCCACAAAGAAACAAACCAGACTTGCTACTCTAAATAATGTGAAAGCACACCAAGCAAAAATCTATATCTAGTAGTGTCTTGGCTCCATTACAATTGACATGTTCTTTTAAATAAACTATTATTATGACATAATTCTAGGAATACTTGTGCTTCTAACAACCTCTGCTGCCAAAAACGCTGCACAGCTTTTTCATTCCTCAATTCTTTCATATAACTTAAATAAAACAGAAAAGCAATATATCTGCTCAATGAAACTACAGGGTAAATGCCATTAATTCATCCAAAAGCAAGACACAGATGAGCATATGAAAGCTCTGAAGTATGAAGACATTTCCTGGGACAGGCAGCAATGGGAAGAAATTGCAAAGATTCTTGTTAAAATTATTTTTCTTGAACTTAAATCTAGTTGTCACCAATGAACCAAGCCATGAGAATGCTGAAAACTCTTCCCCTACTCCCACCAATTATCTCCACTTCATTCTATATATAAACTATGCTTATTTGTGCACTGCTTTTGATGTACAGAAGAGGAAGGGAACTTGAAGAAGCCAGAGGTGGTCAGAACCACGGCAAACCAATGTGGCATTTTTTCTGCTATGAATAATACAGAGTGATAAACACAGACAATGAGTGTCAAAGTGCCACATCTCTGTCAAGAACTGAATTTCCAGCTCCTGGTCACTGTCATATTTTCAGGATGCAATTTTAGGAAGGATTTTGTGTTATACTTGTGAAGAGTTTGAGAAAAAACACAATGCAGTGTGTTTTAGAATGAATTCCCAGCAGTAACATCCCCATTTAACTAAAAATAATCTACAAGATTAAGTCTTCTGCAGTGGAATGCGACAATGTCCGATGCAAACACTTTGAGGATGAAGCAAATTTATAAAAGAGCTTCAAAACCTCTGAAGCTCTCTGGAATGAAAAGCAGAACTGGAGCACAAAAGCTGAGGGCTGAGGCACACAAACTTCAGTGAGGTGCAAGCAGAGAAGGTTTGGTACAGGATTTTCATGGAGTTACAGTCTAGTCAACAGAGGCTCAGGAAAGGAAAATCATCCTTTTAATCTGAATCTAAACAAAACAGTTCTGATAAGGAATCTACGTGATCTTAAAAGTGAGCTAAAAGTGCTACAATATACATTAGAGGCCACTCAAGGAAAAAAGGAGGCAATTAGCTGAAAAGCTGAAAAAATTAAAGCAAAGCAGAAAATGTAGAACTTGATTGGAGAGGTAAGAGCTACAAAACCTTAGAAGTGAAGCCAAAGCTCTTGTTATCTGATCAAATGATGAACTGGAGCCCATGTGTGAAGTGTTTGATACAGTCAAATACACCGAGTGAGGATGTTCACTACAGTGATTTCCATTCATACGCTATCAGAAGAGTACAAAGAGTGTCAAGAGGGTCGATTAAGAGCATCTATGAGCCGCTGAAGGACACTGCCATGAATCTCTCCAACAACCTGAATTCCCCAATGCCTTTTGCATCCTTCATCCAATGGCTGGGCACTACAGTAGCTGAAACAACACTGGGTGAAAAAACACACAAGGGCATCTTACCATAAAAACAAAGGCCCAAATCAAAATGCACATGTGAAAGAAGCTGACGTTCCTCCCCTGGAGCTGGATTTGGGGGATGCTTGCTCTGCTCTGTGGAAGAAGCGGAATTCAGACAGCTCAGCTACTGCACCCATAGCTTCTGTCATTAATATACACTAGAGTAAAATTCTTAACTAAGGAACCTTAAATGCATTTTTGGCCTTTTCTGTAAGAGTTAGGTGAGTCAAAAAGAGATACAGAAAGTAAACTACAATAAAATCATACCCCCAGCATATTAAAATAATTATTTTTGATTATTATCTCACTGTCCATATTTAATTTTTTAAAAGTCCAAACAAGCGAAAAATAGAAGACTCAGCACAGTGCTGTTGTTTGATGTAATACTTAAAGGCAACTATAAATAGATCCACATCAGAGTATTTCCTCTCATCATCTAATTTCAGACTGGCTGGAGTCACACACCTGTATGGGAAGTGTGAAGGACTCCTGGGCTGATGAGCTGCTGCTGCTGCTGCTGCTGCATGGACTCCACAGACCCAGAGAAGCTCGAGACAAGGCACTGAGCTCAGCTGAGAGGAAGTGTGGAGGTGACAGGTGCATATTTACATCCCACCCCTCACTGAGCAAAATCCTTTCAAGCAGCAGGGAAGCAGTTTTGTTTCACTGAGAGCCACAATCTCCATTTGTCTCTCTCTGAGAGAAATGCAAGTGGTAGCTTTCCTGAAGAAACAGTCACAGGCTGAAGAACTGGTTCTGCCTTTCTTGGATACTCCTAAAATGTGGGAGTCTGCCTCTCCCACTGCCCCCAGCATGAAAAACCTGTATCAGGAACCCCACGCTTCTCCCACTGTTGCATCTTTGGGACAAAAAAGTATCAATAGCTCAAGAAAAAAGGGAAAGACAATGAAAATGGCTGTGATGCTGTGTGTTCCCTTCCAGGCAAGATCCCCCAAGCCAGGTATGCTGAAGAATCTCTACCCTGTGGCTCATGATAACAATTTTGCTTGCAAACACACATGGCCAGTCTTCCAAAAATCATGCAACTGGTGTGGTTACCCACTCCTATGACACATCACTCCTGCTCCCATCATTCAACAGCTTTGTCCAATCTTCTCTTTATCACTTCTGCTGATAATAAATCCTCTGCATATTTCACAAGTAGTTTGGCCACAAAAATATTCACTTAAATAATCAGCAGTGAGATCTCTCCACTGGTACAAATGTATTATTCATTACTACGTAATCTCAACAGCTTGCTCAACATGCCTGGGGCTTCTTTAACTTCCCACAAAAAGGCTGACAGAGAACTTTTTACCCATTTTTAAGCACTCACAAATTCAGTTTAGTCTATATGCTAAAGCTTTCCTGCTTCCTCCAGCCCTTAAGCATAAAAAATCACAGGAAAATCCATTAGGAAAAAGTTTGACTAAATGATTTCTAAATTCATCACCAGACTATAGTTTCAGTCTGTTGTTAGAAATGAATAAACCTGAATGTGTTTGCACTCTTCCCTTTCTATGTGAATAAAGGACAAAGCAACTAAAATGAAATTTTGACCTGTTTTCTGCACAGGAATTAAAAACACCTCATGTATGATAGCAAAACCTCTCCTTTTGCTTCAAGAAGCAGAAATTTAAAATGGGCAAAATCCATATACAAGTACTTAGAATGTGAGTACCACCACAGGAGAAGGGGAAGAACAGAGAAACACTTCACCCTGTTTGGGACAACCCGTTTGGCACAGGCATCTTTTTCGAGGAAACGTCTTTGAGTGAAAACGAATCAGTATGATTCACTAGATCTCACTCACCTTGTAGTCACCAGATGCCTTTTCACTGATGAACTTGGGAGCTCTCAAATGTAGCTTCAAGCAGGGTAATGAGTGTTGCCAGGCTCAGAACAGCTTATTTCTACTTGCCACTCATTCCTGCAATTGTTTCTTCCTGAGGTGAACTCATCATATGAGCTACACTAAAACAACTCACCAGAATACCTTCCCCAAAGCTCTGCAGTAACTGATTTCTGCTATTGCAAGGGAAACCAGGCTGAAAAGCAAGGCTCTTTTTGAGAATGAAAGCCATTTTTTGCCTCCTTTCCTTATTTTCATTATGTCTTTTTCTTCCCCAGCTAGGACCATGTGAGTGCCTGCCTTCAGCTCAATGACCTTGCCATTTCTGCACGCCATGTTATTTCTCCAGGGATAACATGCTTCTTTCTAAGCCCTGTGGGATGAAGGATTCTGGGCTGCCCCCCCTAAAAAAATCTTTTCTTTCCTATCCTTTTTCATCATCGTCCAGTAGCTCAGATAGGAGCCAAAACAATATTTCCAAATAACTTTGCACTTGCTGCCAATCTGTTGTGTCCCAGTGTGGCTGAGCAAGTGTGTGAGGATTGAGTCTGCACCTCTAAACCGCATTTAATGTTCTCATACACCAGTCAATAAGCAATTCACTCACAAGCACATACTAAAATTACATTGAAAAAACCCACATGAATTTGATTCAAAAGCAATTGAACAGGTGAACAGCCAGGTGCCAGCTGTGTGCAGCCCATGAGAAGAAACATGAAGCATCTTCTCAAAAGCCTAAGTCTGGATTCTACTGGCAAATGGATTTACTGGGTTTTTCTGCCTTATGAATTTATTTCTATATTCAAAATAGCCATTTGTGATTAACCATCAATAATGCAGGATGCCTCTGAAATAACAGTTATGCTTTTCATTCCACTACGAAAAGTGCCAAGAATAATTCCTTACATTTTTTATGATAACTGAGAAATGGAAAAATTATACTCACCCAAAGCATATTGCATTGAATCTCACTCACTCACTGATTCCAGCAAAGAAGCCTTTCAATGACAGCTCAAAGTCATATGGCCAATCAGGCAAGAAAAACAAAGTAATTTTAAAAATCAGTGCCTGTGTTTATCATCCGTCAATTAACAGATGACCAAGCTCTTAAACAAGTATTAAGGAAATACTCTGATTTGCTTCTAAAACTAAAAAGACCTCTTGTTGGTTATATTAATGTCCTCCAGTATTTGACATACAGGCTTGAACATCTTTTTACCACATATGACAGCTCAGGTCAGGTCCCAAGGAAGCAGGTTGTGAAATTCACAGTGACAAAAATAACTGGGTCTGTAACGCACCTTGAGAACTGCCAGAAATGCATGATACTTATGAAGAAGCGTGATCTTTTTAAGCATGACTTTTGATGTCGTACAGCACTGCCCCATATGTCCAACCAAATGCCATTTTTAAACCCTGAGGATATATTTAGCACAACATACATCATCCTACTGTCGTCATTTCACTGAACAAAGCAAAAGACGGGATCATGCTAAATGATGCATCCTCGGCTCGTGTCAGGAGCACAGCAGAGAAAGGACTGCAATACCAACGACGGCTAAAATGCAGCCAAGGAAGCTGAAGAAAGAGGCAGAAGATGACACGATAGATATCAATGGGTTTGAATTATGAAGTCAAGAGTAAAGAATGGAAACATAAAACACGCTGACACACGAACTATATCTGTTCCTGACTAATCTCTGCTCCCCTGCCATTCACAGAAGGCACCATCTGATCTTTCAAGTTCCTGCATGCATGATGAGCTCTTGGCTACAGCCCGGGCTGGTGCAGCCAAATCTTTGTGATTCCACCTGGGCAGGACAGAATGCAAGTTATCACTTCCGACTGGCACTGTTTCCTACGCCCAGAGTGACCCTGCATGACAACTCTATGCCTCATTACACCAGCCAAGAATTAATGTACATCACCAGCCCTGTACAGCTTACTGTCATCTCAGCAGAAGCTTGAATTATTTACCAAAATTCAGAACAACTGATGGGGGTTTTTTTTATTTTTAAGACCAACATTTAGTAAAGAATAAAACGTAACTCTTTTGGAAAAAAACAATGATATCTTTTATTATTCTGTACTCGATGTCCATCACAACAAATACTTTGTTCACCTCACCTTCCTGTTAATAAACTGCCTTTCTGATGTCTCTGGAGCCTCGTCAATCACTTTGTTCTGGTTTGTAAAAGATGAGGGCCCCTTTCCCCAACAAACTCAAGCGCACAATCCTTTACTGCACAAAGTAGTACTAAAAAGCAAAGCCATCTAATTCAGCCTGCACTGAAGGACAGCAGCAAACAAAACTGCTCTTGGCATGTACCCGAGTTTTAAAGTAGGCGTTAGAATGTGAGTTTTGTTCAGTTTTTAGGTAGGTATGGAAGGTACTTAGACACACTTCAAAGATATACTTCACCGTTGGATACTGCTGATCAATCCTGAGGGAATCATTTTGTTCAGCATTTACCCACAACAATAACCAGTCTTTGTGCTGAGCAATATAAACAAAAATATCATCTGGTAAAGAACCAGCAGAGCAAACTGGTTTTAAAAACAGGAGTTTGAAAAGAAAGTAGAGCACAGCCAGGGCCTTGTGCAGGAGTCCTTGGTGCACTTCAGGTGTCCACACGAGACAGCTGCTATTTCCTACGCCTTTTGTTCAGAGCTTGCCTTGAGACATAAAATAACTTGTCCGAGCTGCTAAAAGCCACCAGAGCAAACAGGAGAAATGCCAAAGGACATGTGTGCTCTGCCTCCTCATCTTCTCCATCACACGGTCATCTGCACTAAGCAAAAGCAGTTAAGCGCTGGGGTTAATTTGGACCGACAAATAGTTTCTGCCAAACACAGAATCATTAAGGTTGGAAAAGACCTCTAAGACCATTGAGTCCAAACATCAGCCTAGCAAATCCAGGTTCACCACTGAACCATCTCCCTAAGCACCACATCCACACAAACCAGACAAATTCTCCGGATTCTCTCCAAATTCAATAGCATTTGGGGCCCTTTTCTTCAATTTTTTTGTAAAACTGATAGATCTTTAAATGACATTTGAGTCCTCCTCCACTATTTTTAAATATGGGTTTGGTTACCCAATAGGTTAAAACATAGTGGGAATGAACAGAGATAAGCAAAAGCCTCATTCCACAGGGATCAGTCAAAAAATACTAGTAAATGCAGGGAATAACAACTGAATTCATAGTATAGATGTGTAAGAATGGGATTCTGCTCTCAGCTGAGATGATTGCCTAAAGACTTGACATTAAATGAAATCCCTTCCCACATAAATCACTTTGATTAGAAAACACGTGCACCTTTCAAGTATTTGCAGAGAAAGCAGTTAATTTTGTTTTATTCCTTGAATGTCCCAATTAAGACATTTCTACTAAATAAGCAAGGTATTTTCAGTATTGATTTGGGGATTATCATCAGCATTAGCCTGATGCACAGTTCATCCAGTTCTTCAAATTCAACATTACAAACATTAGATTAAAAACAAAATCCGTACGTAGACTTTCTTGAATTTTTACTGTATCAAGGAAGGGAAAATGCTTCTCTCATTTCTCCCCATGACAGGCATTTTATTTCCCTTGTGCACTTTCAGAATACATATGCTGTAGACTTTGTTTTCTTCTAAAGCCAATGAAAGCTTTAGCTTTCAAAAAAAACCCTTAAAAAAGAAAAGAAAAAAAAAAAAGCTATTTTCATAGAACTGTCTAACATAGCAAGCTCATTTTTGGAGCCCAGCTCTGCCCAAAGGACAAGCCAAGCCACCCACCTGCTTCTCTGGATAAATCTGTTCTCATCACCAAGAATTTGCTGGTCCATAACATATTATTGTGCTGTGTCAATCTGGGAGATCGTGGACTCACAGAAACACAGAATGGTTTGGGTTGGAAGGGACCTTCAAGATCCCCTCATTCCAACCTCCTGCCCCTTCCACTATCCCAGGTTGCTCCAAGCCCCATCCAACCTGGCCTAGAACTCTTCCAGGGATGGAGCATCCCCAGTTTCTCTGGGCACCCTGTGCCAGAGCTAAATCACAGCACATCAGATAATTCAGGGAACTTTATGATTTCAGAGGACACTTGTCTGCAGTGAAATATCCCCCTCGCTGGCTTTCTGACCTTGTGGTTTCTCTTTGCAAATGCTAGGTCTGCATTTGACTTTTATGAAGATTTAGTCCAGTGCCCAACTCTCCCACAGTTTGCTCAGAGTTCATGAATGTTCAAACTTTTGAGACGCGTGGGAAATCACCCCTGAGAGACAGGTTACCCACTACATCCTGTGCTTCCTGCTGCTATAATTAAACAAAACCTCAGTTTCTTCTTAGCAGCACTTGTCTCGCAGAGTTTGCTGGGCAGTGAAATCCCCAGAGCTTCCACGCCTGCTCATTCTCTGCCTACACCTCTGATACACCTCAGGGGACTTCGAACTCTGCTCTTCTTGTAAGTGAGAGAAAACCCAAACTACCAAAACAACTTCACATGAATACAGGAAAAAAAAAAGAGTGCGAAGATAGATTAATTCAGGTTCTCACCCCCAGAGAGGGATGACTGAGCACTGCCACAAGTGCCCAAGTCCCAGCACACCTGAGGTTCACATGACAGTCTCCCATCTCAATTCACACTTCTCATCATCTTGGCAATCTCTTTGCAATCTCTTCAAGGCTTCAGTGGTAAAACATCCAAATTTCAATTGGAGGAAGATCTACAGAGCAAACAGGGGACGGAAGCAGGGCAAAATGAGGAAAATCTCTAATAGAAGACAAGTGGGAATGAGAGGACAGTCAATTTAGAGACAGGCAACACTGTGTACCAGGTACACTGTCAGAAAACCCACCAGTGATAGCAGCAATTGCCAAATATACTAACTATTTCTGCCACCAAACAGCACAAATAACAAATGACTGAAAACTAAAGTACAGAATCTAAGCACGGGAATCATCTTCTGGTCGAGACTGCTAGTTCCTTCAGATAACAAGGGCTGAAAATTTCAGGACACGAGAATAATTTCTAGGGAGCCAGACTGATAGCTGGGGCTTCAGATACAGAATTTATTCACAGCAGGAAGGGTGGAAGGGCAGAGCACAGCTGACAGTCTAAGGCATACAATTTTTTTCCTGTAGCACAAATATTTAGATCTGCTTCCCAGAATGCCCAGACCCAGAAAAACATTCTCTATTAAGTGTGGCTTGATTTACTCTGAATCCAAATAAATTTTCTCTTGTTACACTATAAAATTGAGTATTAAGAATACAACAGCACTGCAAGACAAAAGCACAAGTACTGCATGTACCACTGACCTTGTGCATATGCATTGCCTGTGTGTGTCAAGATGACATCTACTTTTTCATCTCATGCTGGGAAGTATGAAATATTTAAAGCATGGTCAACCCTTCCATCCCAGCTACAGCAAAGTGAGATGTCCCATGAAACGGACTTTCTGCTCCTCCTATTGGTTATTTTGTTATCCCTTTGCTGAAGAAGCTTCCAAGTCAGTAACGACATCCTTTCTGAAGCACCCACTCCAGTTTGGAGAAGTTCCAGGATGCAGGGTAGCATTTTACAAACATGGGACACCACTGCTTTGAGAGTAACATGCTGAGATTAAACACTTCACCCGTGTTTGGACAATACTCTCATTTAATCACAGTAATGCAGAGCTGCCTGTGCCACAGCAGCATGAAACTTATCAAACTGGTCCCTATTCTTAGCTATGACAACATGTTTTGCAAGAAAATGTGTTAGGGGATGTTTAGGTTGGATATTAGGAAAAGGTTCTTCACCCAGAGGGTGTTTGAGCATTGAAGAGGCTTCCCAGGGCAGTGGTCATAGCACAGAGACTGACAGAGTTCAAGAAGCATTTGGACAACTTGTGACACTTGAGGATGGTCCTGTCCAGGGCCAGCAGTTGGACTCGATGATCTTTGTGGGTCCCTTCCAACTCAGGATATTCAATGATCAAAGACACACCAGTCTTGCTTCATTCTACATTTATCCGCTAGTCAGACTTTGCTGACTTCCAAGTCTTGTTCCATGCCTTCAGAAGCTTTTTTTTTCCCAGTAGAACACATTCAATTTGTCCTCTTGCCTCAGCAGATGCACATGCCACAAGAGAAGGACTCTTCTTTACCATCTTCTCAGGCCATTGACAAAGAAATTAATACCAAAATTCTTACATTTTATATGAACTTTTACTGGAAACAGGTTCTGAAGCACTTTAAACACTTCAAACTGAGTGCATAAACTATAAAACAAATTCTGTCCTTCCCTTCATACGTAAAAAGTTCTGCTTCTATAATAAGAGCCAGGGCATAAACCATGGTGACAGGATGAATTTCAAGGCTTGGATGCAACATGTAGAGGATAGTTAGACATCTGTGCAGAAAATACATCCTCATTTTCTCTTGGGAGCTCCCCTGTGTCCCCACGGGAGTTAAAACAAAGTCTTTTTACTTTATTCAGTCGTTGCTGAATTGTATACGAACACATGAAGAGGTCCCTGGATAAATTTTGAGGAGAAAGTCCCACTCCTCTGGACATTTAAGCACCTTTTAGCTGTCTTGTTTTGGGTTCTTGACTTTAATATGTTAAAAAAATCTCAATTTTTAAAAATAAAATTCAAATGAAAAATGAAAAGGCTTTGCTTTAATTTTTATGCATTAGATAAATTTCCTGATAGTCTGAAGTGCTGGGCATCCAGCAAATCCCAAAATACTATTTGGCACTGTACTGACCATAATTTCTACATTAATTCAGGAATAGAACTGCATGGGGTTGGGTTTTGGGAGAGTTTTGTTCAAATCCCTGGGCAACTTCGCAGTACAAAAGATTTTACCATTCGTAATTCAGCACTACAATATTGGTAAAATTGATTTACATTAATCTATTTGTAAACCTCAAAAAGCCAGTGCTACCAGTGGAGTCTTTATGATTAACACAGTAGTGTCATATTTATGGAATTTGCTGCCTTCCATACTCGAAAATCATTCAGGTAAAGCCAAATAACACAATAAGATCAATATTTCAACTAAAAAAAAAACCCAACCCAAACCAAAACAAACACCAAACCAGAAATAAAATCTACATGATTACCAAAAAAACAATAAACAGCCCATAGAAATGGAGGCTCCAGGGGATGCTGCCATCTACAAATTGCCCTATTTAGGATTAGCTGATACACAAAAATGACTGAAAACTTGCCCAAAGAAAGGATATTTTAAATGGATTTAACTATTCATGTGAACACCGCATTTCGAAAAGCACCAGCTTATGTAGGAATATACACAAGCAGTATGGCAATTTTACAGTTGGACACAATGATCTTAAGGATCTTTTCCAACCTAAATGATTCCATGATTCTATGATTGGCAGCGTGCAGCTCTGGTGCTTCTCCTCAGCTGGCAAAGATACAGGACCAAAACAGCCCTCGGCATCACCACTTATGGGAACAGCACCAAAGCACAGCAGAGACAGAAACACAGTTCTTAATTAGCCCTGTGTTACTGTCCCATTAACAAAGGTGATAAACCCCAATAGAGAGGAGAAAGAAGCTGTTTCATGCAGGCAGATATCAAACCTCTTTGGCTCCTTACCCGGCACCTTGGGTCTCTAGGCTTCTCCCACATTCAAAACACTAATTTCATGATTCTGTAGAGAGTACTGAGGATAGTTTTTAAGAAGTACCAACAAGCTGTATTCAGTCCTTAATTTTTGGCACTGATGTGAAGGCTCCATTTGGTGATGCATCTGCAGTGCCGGGGAGGTGTTTGAAAGGTGGGAGAGAGGGTGCTTTCCCCCCTCCAGCATATGCTGTGATTATTTGGTGATTTCAATACACATTCCAAACACCAGCTGTGGTCAACGGGACCTTCTGTTTCTGTGGTGTGTTGTGTTTCTGTGTGAATTGCTGCAGCTTAGGAAAAATCAAAGAAGGGTTTGGGTTCAGAAAGGATCTTAAAGATCATTGATTTCCACCCCACAGCCATGGGCAGGGACACCTTCCACCAGACCAGGTTGCTCCAAGCCCCATCCAGCCTGGCCTTGGTCACTTCCAGGGATGGGGCAGCCACAGCTTCTCTGGGCAACCTGTGCCAGGGCCTCACCACCCTCTCAGTAAAGAATTTCTCCTTAATATCTGATCTCAGTCTCTCCTCTTTTAGTCTGAAGCCATTCCTCCTCATCCAGTCACTCCGGAACCTTGTCCAAAGTCTCTCTCCAGCTCCCCTGGAGCCCCTTTTAGGAACTGGAAGGGGCTCTAAGGCCTACCCAGAGCCTTCTCTTCTCCAGGCTGAACAGCCCCAACTCTCTCAGCCTGAATCCATAGTGGAGGTTCTCTCCAGCCCCCGGATCATCTCTGTAGCCCATGCCACAAAATG
Source organism: Melanocharis versteri (assembly GCA_013397845.1). NCBI lineage: Eukaryota > Metazoa > Chordata > Aves > Passeriformes > Melanocharitidae > Melanocharis > Melanocharis versteri. The sequence continues at coordinate 666,565 of VZTG01003982.1, forward strand.
CAGCTGATTTCTGTGGAGGAACATTGCTGATGGGTGGAACTGATGTTCAGTGTCCTGGGGTGACTTTATGATGTCATATCCTTGTATCCCCATCGTCTGTATCTTGCTCAGAAATGGCCCCTGTAGCTTTCAGCCAGGCCCAGAGAGACTGAATGAGTGAAGGAGGGGAGAAGGAGAAGTGGTGGAATTTTTTTCGCTGCTGTATTTAAAAACATTGAGATAAGAGCTTCAGTTTTCTCTCTCTCGGTGCGTGTTGTCTGCAGCACGGACAGAGCGGAAGAGAACTCTCTTACTTTTAGTTAGTTTTTTAGCTAGCTGAGGCAGAGAAGTTCCCCGGACTGTGGCTTTTCTTTTTCTTGGGACTGTTCAGCCCTGCTCTGGACCAAAAACCCACCGGGCCCTGGGAGGCTGCATTTTCCAGTGCAGGAGGGACTGATAAGAGACTGAGCAAGCCGAGCTACACTTCATGAAAAAGACTCTCTCTCTGAATTTTCCACCTCTTCAGAACAACAAGAGGTTCCATTGTTTGATGTTGTTCATTTTTCCATGTTTGTGGGTGCTTTGCTTGTTGAATAAACAGGCTTTTTCCACTTCTCTCAGGAGAGATTTTTGTCTCCCGAACCGGTGGCGGGGGAAGGGCTGCTTGAATTTGCTTTCTGGAGGCTTTCTCCATAAATTTGCCCTAAACCAGGACATTCAGATACACAGATTTTTGTAAAGCATGTATTTTTTTATCATCCATGGCACCCTATGGAACTGTTGGGTGTAAAACATACCCACAGATACTTCTTTCTAACATTAAGTATGTTCTATGGTCTGACCAGGCTAATTACCAGCGAACAGCAGAGCAGCTATGTCCTAGAAAAAATAGGTCAACTTTTAAAAATTAGGCCCAATCTGCTTTACATGCTTTTGCTTCACTTTGTTTCTGAATAGGCAAAAATAAAACTTCTCTTTTTCTTTTTTTCCCTGGAAATTCTGGTAGAAACTTTATTCTGTTTCCTTTTGTACTAAATACTGTAGATAAATAGCCTGAGAACAAATAAAAAGAAAAGAAATAATTCATCCTGTGATCCTGGATTCTGCTGACACGAAACTTTTTCTAAGAATATGCATTTCCGACTCACAGTACTGTTAATTCCTGCAGCACTCTCATGTTTTGTTCATTAACTTCCTTTTAGCACTACTGTAGAGTCAGGGAAAAAAAAATATGCAAATGGAGCAGAAAACAGAGCAGGGACTACAGAAGTTTGCTAGTTTAACATGAAGCTCCAGGAGCAATAACATTTTCAAACAAATGCAACACAAAATCCTCCCACACTGCAGTGTAACAATTTGTTTGCCCAGAGAACTTCTAAAGCTCTCATAAGGGAAGAAAAAAGCAAGACAGACACCTGAACAATATTGGGAGATGGAAATTCTTAGCAAAAACCTCCTACAGCAAACTGTAGGCAAAAAAAGAAAGCTTCCAGTGAAAAGACACAAATTCATCTAAAAACAGTAATTAGCATTCCTCTCCTTGTTTCAGTAACACTGACCCCTTTTGCATGGGTTTTCATGCAGGGAATGCTCAAAATAAAGTACCAAAGTCGGGGTTTTTTGCAAATGCGTACTCAAAGGGAAGACTTTCTGGGAAAAATTGGAAAGCTGTAAGAGCTTGGAATGCTCCAAAAGTACCTTATTTCAGAAGCAATACACTCAATTTCATCCCCAATGCATGAACTGCACAGTAAAACTGTGAATAAGGCAACACTTCCATGCATGTGCCTACAAATTCAGCCATTTTCACAGAATAAATGAGAACATGAACACATTTGAAAGAAGGAGGGAGAGGAGTTTATAGAGATACAGTAATAAAGTACAAATAAAGCCATGAAGGGTGAAAACACCACCTCTGATACTAGGACCTGTGCCCTGTTTCTCTTAAATAAAACTCCCTGCAATGACGTATTTCATTATAAATTCTACAGGTTTAAAATAAATACCTTCCCTGAAAAAGAAACCTTTAATAAAGACAGATGCTCTGCAGATGCATCCGTGCCTGTTCCTTTTTCTTCCTTCTAATTAAAACACCATTCTAACTCCTGGTTGAATTTTTTCCCATCCCAGTGCAGTGTATTCCAGAGGGCTGCAATAACACAACTTCGCACACGCATCCAAACTGGATTTCACATCTGCCCAACAGTAACTTTGCCTCAGATTCCAATTTACTCCATAATGGATTACATGGCAGAGCTTCATTCAGCTGATTTCCATAATGACAACAGTAGCTGAAAATAAGTACTTGCCTACTAAATGGAAATGTGACATCGATATTAAGGTAAACATTCGAGTCTGTTGAATACTTTATTGGCAGCCGCACTATTTTAGCTACAAAATAAATTTTCCCCAATAGCAGCTTTTATTTCATTTCAAATCCATCAGCTCTTCTGGCTGCTAATTCCCAGAGCTGCCCCTTCAAGTTTTTAATCTTATCTTCCTAGTGTGAAAGTGCTGCAGACCAGCACTTTTAAACACAATAATGCAACAGTTTCTGAAAGCTATATAAATCGTGTAAAAGACTATCCTATTAATTCCCTTTCTTATTACCAATTTTTCTCTTTTATTTACAGAGCTCGGGGACTTGAAAATTCAGTTACTCTGAGGGAAGGAAGAACTTCAATTTCACTGGGACCTCCCCTCTGGCTCTTGACATTTTCAGAAACCTGTTGGACAACACCATTCGGGTCAGCCCAGACATGGAAATTATGCTAAGCCTAAACTAGATCAATTTTAGTTTGTAGCTCTCAGATAAAGACTTTGTGCTCAAGGCATTTTACAGAGACACCAGCAAAACAAGGCATCTACCTTCAGAGTATCAGACTGGTAGTACTGAGAAAACCCTGGCTGGAAAACAGGATGGTGAACTGATTAAAGAGCACCAGAGGCTAGAGACGCAACTGGTTGTTTTATTCTGCTCACAAGGACCAATATCTTTGTGCCAGGTAGGAAAGAAATTATCCTGTAAGCTGTAAATAGACAACTTTCCTGGTTTAGATGCAAACATCTGCAAGTAACAGACACAGAGGAACTGAAAACAAATATTTATTAGATAATTACCAGAGTGCAAGCCTAATGTTTTATGGGACTTTTGTTTTTTAAACATTAATTCTCCAAGGAGGGAAAGGATTAAGATGATGCCACATGCCACTAATAAGCCACTGCTGAAATGTTTTATTTATCTTCCCTGAGTTAGAAGGACTGATCTAAGTATCTGGAAGTTATGAATATTAAAGCTAAGCTAAAAAACTTGTCTCTAAGGCAGCAAGTTCTTGCTGATAATGTAACCTTTTGCACCACTCTAATCTGGGCCATAAAATTGCAGCAGCCATCTGGATCAGGATTTCCGTAGACCAGCCTCCTTTTCCCTCTAGTGGTGCAGTGGCAGCTGGAAGCACTTTAAAAAAAAGATCTGCATCTCTCCAAGCCCCCTTAAAGGAGATGTCACACATGAAAACTCTGTGCTTGCCCATTCCAGATAAAAAACTGATTTTGCTGCAATAGATGATCTTACAAACATCAATATCTGCGTGGTCAACTCACACCACCAAATGACCTCCACCAGCTCACCCAACCTCTTGGATCCCCACCTGAGGCAGTGTCCCCATCCCATCCATCTCCCCAGGCTCAGACATCAATGGCACTCGGTGCCACCTAGACACTCCCGGAATTTCAGAGGCTCCAAAGTTTCCTGCCTGCATTCCATCCAAAAATAAACCTTCAAAGATATGAGTACCCTTGAGCTGTTCTCAATTCCTCCTTGTCTCACATTTGGTTTGCTCAGAGAATTAATTGGCTTTGTGGAGCATGAAGAAACAGAAATGGCAATATGTACCTCAATTAGACTCTATTTTTAAAATAATTTTTAAACTTCATAAATTATGAGACTTTAAGGACTTTAACAAGTTTGCTTGATTCACTTTGATCAAACAAGGTTAGGGACTCATTATACTGTACATGCAGCTGTTTAACAATATTAAAATATGCCATCAAGTCAATCTTTCTCTAAGTGACTTCGCATCACACAGCAAGCAGACCTAAAAAGCCCTGTCATTTGCAACTGGCAATCATCATTCTGGTAGCACTGTTAGAAGCTTTCTTAATTCCACTGGTGTTTAAATTCATGAGCCAAAACTCATCATAAATTGTTTTTTATGGCTGTCAAGAACAATGATGTATATTCTCTTATTTAGCCTTTTGTGACTTATTGGGATCCTCTGAGTGCCTGAGAAGCGTTTGCTTCACTGAACAGTAGATTGAGACTCTCCTATTTTTATGTTGGAAAGACACAGCACATAAAGTAACAAACTTAGAGGCTGCAGTCAGAACCCACTGGCTCTTTAAGCAGACTTACATCAGCTCTTAATAATTTTTATAGAAATTGTAATTATTAGAAATTTTTAGCATGGCAGAAATAGAGGGTGAATGCTCCAGCTCTGAAAGAAAATGCCACCTTCTGCCAGAAAACTGAGGCTGCTTTGCCATGCTCTGCCAGTGCCTAAGGGGAATATAAATGGACTGAGGAGGAAACACATGATGTGTCACTGATAAAATAATCTGGCATTACAAAAGGACCGGTAGCTACGGCTCCACCAAGAGATCAATAAATGTGCAAATAGCAGCCTCTTTAGAAACCATTGCTTTCCCTCCAATATGTGGTGACAAACTCTGTGACAGCATTTACTTCATGCTATCAGCTTCATTAAATAAAGCAGCCTGTCCTCATCCACCCACAAGGCCAACTCCAGAAGTCTATGGAAAATATTGATTTTTCTTGACTATGTTCAGGTCAACGATGCAATGCAATAAAACAGCTTAAGACAACGATTCCCTTTCCAGCTTGTAATTAGAGCCTAGAAACCCTGTTTCTAGGTCTTGGTCTGGGATCTGTTGTCAATTCACTTTGACCTTAGGCAAGCAAATTTCAACACTGGGGAACTTGCTGCTTGCTGTAAAAGGAGCACAGTTAACTTCTCTCAGAGGGCTGGTTTGCTGGCTTTGAGACTTTCTGCTCTTTTAAGTTTTAATGATGGGATAAAATCCATTTCGGTTTGAGTTTGTTAGATAAAATACATCCTCAAGTGAAATCATTACATGTGAATGACTATGCACCTGAGGATTCCTGCCAGGAGTTGAGCCTCCCTGTATGTCAAGGAAGAGCAACAGGCTCTACAGGGCACGATTTCCAAAAACACCCTGCACCATCAGTGGAAGGAGTTTTTCCTGCATTATCACTCCTGGGAGGACCCACATATTTTCCTGAAAAGGATGTAGTTCAGAGCAGCAAAGAGACGTCGTTAAGAAAGTTAAATCCAGGAAACAAGAAAAAGCAATTTCAACTTCTAGGTTTAGGTAAGACATAGAACTATATCTCTGCTATTGCAAGGACCAAAACCAGCCTTTTCCTGCTATCTACTACAGATATATAGATATAGATATAGATATAGATATAGATATCTCCTATATATACTGAGCAAAGGATGGAGCCCTGAGGAACCAGCAGAGAACCACCAGAAAGCTCATCTTGCCAGACCTTCCGAACAGTACCATCCTTAAGGAACAGACAGAGAACTTCATCTTTTTTTTTTTTTCTTTTTGGATTATCTGGTCCTTCTTTGATTATTTTTTTATCATTAACAGTGAGCATGTATAAACACCACTTTTTCTTTACTCCATACAGCAGCTGACAGCTGAGGTAGGTGCTCCCCACAAAAGCTATAAGAAGAACCCTTCAGTCATACTCTACACTAAAGGAAAAAAAAAATCTTCAGGCTCTGAAAGATATTAATATGGAAACAGTTCAATGCTTTACGAGAAGAAGTAGAAAAAAATTGCTGGCCTATTCAGCAGTGTTATTTAGTCTTTTATTGCTCTGCAAATTTAGCCAGTGACCTATGGGGGATTCCCGTGCGATTCCAAAATTTGGAGGAGAATCCTCTTCATCCTAAAGTTGTGCTCAGACCAGCCTCAACAGCAGAATCAAGGGCTCCTCTCTCTCCAGACTAGGACCAAGCAAAAACTGGTAATCCACATTATAAATTCAACCTGTTTCACTCTTTTTCCTTATGCTGTCCACTTCAATTTTTTGGACAAGAACCTGAGTTTTGTGGCATTTCTGTTATAACCTCTTTCTAGTTTAGGAGCTGAATACTGAAGGCTGGTACAAACATCAAGCATGCTTAACTACCTTGCACATAAAAGACACACAAATCCATACAAAGTCTTTGAGACATTTGGAGTTTGAGGCTCAGCTTGGAACCAAGGAGACCTATCATCTTGTTCCCTGTTTCTGAGAGTACAGCCCGTGACAGCAGCGTGCTGACTGTTCTTGCTTAACTCTGTGATTTCAAGGTGATTTACTTTTTTTGGGCACTGCACACCCACCTGCTGAGAGTTAAACAAGATTTCCATCTTTCTTTACTGTTTGGGTAATCACATGGGTCTCAAAGGAACTATGGTTTATACGTACCAAAAATATCCAGCCTCTCACATGAAAGTAAATCTTGTTCTCACTCCTCCTTATGGAAAACAGAGTAATAAAGGGACAGTTTTGGAGTCCTAATGTTGGTGCAAACTCAATGTACTTTTTCAGTTTTGGCTTAATATTTTCTGAGCAGCTGCATCCCAAAAATTGTGTGCATGAGCTACACAGAGTCTCAAAAATATTTTGAAGACAAAAATGCTATTTAGTAGTGAAGCATGAAAAATACAGAAATTTAAATCTTTAGATCTGATTTTTGCTAGATAGGATACAAGATGCACATTCAGGTTGTTAAACTGCCTCTTCAGGATGTATTTATAGGATTGTATGGGCAAAGAGAGTTCCACAGAGGCAGGGAGCTTGATTCCCATGATAAAACACCTGCTCCTCCAGCCAGCAGAGCAAGGCACTCACTTGGGCTCTTATGAAACCTCCTGGTCAGCACTGGGCTGCCACTGCCTCATTTCACACTTTAGGTCAATGCCACCATCCAAAAAGTGACAGGACAATATATAGACAAAAAAAAGAGTGGTTTGGATTGGAAGTAACCTTAAAGCTCATCTCATTCCGCTCCCCAGCCATGGGCAGGGACACCTTCCACTATCCCAGGTTGGTCAGAGCTCCATCCAGCCTGGCCTGGAACACTTCCAGGGATGGGGCATCCACAGCTTCCCTGGGCAGCCTGTGCCAGGGCCTGCCCACCCTCCCAGGGAAGCATTTCCTCCCGATATCCAATCTAAACCTTCTCTCTGTCATTTTAAAGCCATTCCCCCTTGCCCTATCACTTCACGCACTTGTCCAAAGTCCCTGTCCATCTCTCTTGGAGCCCCTTTATGCACTGGAAGGGGCTCTAAGGTCTCCCCGGAGCCTTCTCATCCCCAGGCTGGACACTCCCAACTCTCTCAGCCTGTCTGAGCCCCAAAGGCAGCTTTAACCTTGTTACCAGTGCTCAGGCTGGCCACAGCAGTGTCATAGCATGGGCTGATTCACCTCGCTCTCCTAGAATGATTCAATCACAGCATCAGCAAGAGCACACAGACAAGAACTCCTTTTCCATCTCCAAACCACAAGTGCTGTCTGAGTGTGGCCTTTTGTACCATTGAAAGAGCTCTGAGTGATCCACCAGAACTATTTTATCACCAGCAGTGAGAAGACAGAGTCTGGTAACACAACATCCCTTTGCAAAGGAAGGGCTTTTTCGTTCCTCACCGAACAGGTACCTGACAGCCCCACGCTGTGCAAAATCTTTATGTACTGGTGCAAACAAGGCCATTTCAACTTACAAAGGATGTGAGATTTAAAATATAGGACTAACAACTTTATATTTTTTTTTAGTATTACAAGAGGCAGCTCTCAAAATTGTTCAAAACAGCAAACGGCCAACCAGCAAAAAGAAAGCAGAGAGAGATAAATAAAACTGCATCACCAAATGAAAGAGCAGCTCCTAAGTCTCTCCTTTTTTGGGTGCTTTCACCATAACTTGTTGCCATGAGCACACTAAGCCCAGTACATTGTTTTTGTATTGATATGGAAAAAACCTGCATAAAGCACTACTCATAATATAATGACAATGTACCCAGCTTATTAAAACTGTCCTTTTATTTAGCTTTATGAAATTGCAGGAAAATCAAGAGGTCTTCAATACAAACATAGTTCCAAAGTACTACATTCCAAGCAGGAGAAGCACAGAAGCAAAAACATGAACATGCTGAAACATGAACAAGCTGAACACTTTTTTTAAAGCCATCAGGATTTGAAACTGATTAAGAAAAAAAAAGGTTAGCATTTGATAAAATTTGAAATCGAAAGTATAAGCTATTTTAGAAAAGGCTGGTATAGAGAATCTCTTCATTATTTGCCTGCAAAAAGCAATAGGGTTTTGTGAATGTCCCCTGGATCACAGTTCTGGTGGGGTTTTTATCACCATCTTTTTCCTTCTGGTTTGTTGTGTGTTATCAAACCTAGTGATGTTAAATGGGTGTATGAAAGCCATGAAGTCTGGTATATGGGGTGCAAAAGCAGTCATGAAAAATGAGGAAAATAAGGTTGTGTGGTGGTTCAGCTCAGGTCCTTCCTATCAAGGCAAAGTATCAGCTAAATATAATAATAACAGCAGCCTTAATTACAACAGTCATTTTCAAATATTACACAGCCTGACAAAGCCAGCTAAGGGACAGTCAGGGGGTCAGCACCAGAGCTGGAAGCAATCCTTCCAACAGGCTCCTGCACCAGCCTGGACTCCAGGCTGCAGGGAGAGTTCAGGCTCGGGACTCGGATGGGAGCTGGCACCACTCCTGCAATCACCTGCCAGGAGCTTGGACCTTTATGGGGGACTTGGTCACCCCAGCACCTCCAAATCAGCTGGAGCCTCCCCCTACAAGCCTATTTAAAAAAAAAAAAAAAAAGTCCTAGTTGTGCTGAGGGAAATGAAAAAAACAACTCACTGACTTTTAGGAAATAAAAAAAAGTGTTAATATTCAAACACAACTATTAAACGCTTCAAGATCTTCTGTATTGCCATTTGTCACTCACATGCAAGCTGCCAGAGATGTGGCTGTGCTTCCTCTCAGCAAATCTTAAGCCATTATTTGAAGGAACTTTTAAAACAGTCTTTGGAACATCTCTCAGGTTGTTAAATTCCAACCTGATGAGGCTTAGAAGTTCTTTGTTTTCCTGTTCTCCCATTTATCCTTAGATACTTTCCTGTACCTCAGCATGTAGTTTCTGAAGAAAGGGGAAAAATGAAAACTTTCTACTGCTCCTTTTTTCTATTTTCTGCAGAACCTTAAACATAACTTCACCATTTTAAAATTAGATGTTAAATTTGTAAAGCTTACTACACACGCCTGCTTCCACTGCTAATTAACAGCTTAAAATAAAGACATTCATGTTCTGCTACTCTGCTGGAACACAGTTATAGAACAAAACGCCGTAGAAAAGTCAAAGTTACTGAGACAGGCTGCTACTAAAATGCAAAACCAAGCAGGAGAACAACCAGCAATGTCAACCTGTCTATGAAGAAAATACCTACTGGGCAACTGAAGCTTAGAAGATATTTTGGGAACCAAAAAGAGGACATCTATTGGAAGAAGAGTAAAAAATAATTGGAAATTGGTAGTAAAATGAGTCAAAGCAAAGGAACAGCTCTTAATATCATTAAATCCTTGTCCTTTAGTTTAGTCCTACTGTACATAACAGCAACAAAAGGCAGACTGAATATTTGTAAGCAAACTGCAAAAGCAGCTGTTTTGCTGTGCCTTTTTCATTTAAAATCATCATAGTTCAAGAAGTGGCTCATGGATGGATGAAGCCTCACGAAAAGACCTAAAATCTTGAAAAAGAGGAAAGAATCACACCAGTCATCCTAATGGACAATGTCAAACCCAACAACTTGCAGGCTGACAGTTCTGCCAAATATTATTTATGTGCATAAAAGTAAAGCTGTGTCCTTTTCTGTAAGCAGCAATCTCAGAAACAAGTTAGCAGTCGCTGACTGTGGGCCAAGGTGCTACACCCAAGGATTTAAGGACAAAGCAGCTCAGATCAAAGACAGCACCTGGCAGCCCAGGACTCAGCTGAAGTGAGAAGGTGCCTCAGACAGGGGGAAAAGCTGTTGCTACTTAGCTGCATCTATCCACTGAGGGCTTAAATTCCAATTTTTCAGCTAACAGAACAATAATCAGAGGGACAGATGTTACCATCAAGGGGAATTTAAAATTTAGCAGCATGCTTTGAATAGTATGACTATTTAAGAAGCAAATATATTTCTGAATGGTAATATGCAACACATGGTCAAGTCATGAAAACAACTCTTAAATCCCCTATTCTTCCTCTTTCCTAGATGACCTTTCTTTCTTCCCCTGTTAAAAACCTCCTCCCTGAGGCCTTGTGTCCTATGTCATTTCCCTCACCTTTTCCCTAATTCCTTGACAGACACTTTTCCTGGTAAAATCTATTATTTCCAGGAAAGAACGAGGACAGAAGAGAGGGATACAGTGATGAGGTGTAACACAGGGAAGCACAGCCCCCACTGCAGCTGAGGCAGCCACTGCCAAAGAGTGAAGGAGCAGAACTCGAGTGCTGCTCACTGTGGTGGAAGGTTTTGCTTTGTGCTTTATTTCCTCTTCTCAAGCAATGCAAGCAAAGCTCTCAGAGACACCATTGATGTGGAGCTCCGTTTACCCAGCACTGCTGTGTGTCCTTCTGGAGACTTTTGGTTATAAAGAAGCTGATGAAAATGAGGGAACTCAGAGTTAGGGCTGAAAGGGCCTTAAAGGACCAAATTCATTCTGGTTTCTGTGGCTCCCACCTGACAGTGGGAAAGGAGAATTAAAGGAAAACAGATTTCTCCATTTCTTGAAGCTTGAGCCAAAACCAAGTGTAACTCAGGAATATTTTTAATCACACACAATACTACATCTCTTATAGAAGTGACCTGGGAGAAGTCTACTCCAACTTCCCGTGCTGTACAGAAGAGCATCTGTCAATTGGAATGCTCAAACCACAAGCCTACCAAAACATCATGGTAAGAGAGAGCTCCAGTATTTTTCATAGAATGATAAAATGGTTTGGGTTGGAAGGGACCTCCCATGAGCAGGGACACCTTCCACTATCCCAGGCTGCTCCAAGCCCCGTCCAGCCTGGCCTTGGACACTTCCAGGGATCCAGGCGCAGCCACAGCTTCTCCGGGCACGTTTTGGTTCACTCCACAGGTCTGAACATCAATTACCTCCTCTGCCATACAAATGAATCAGGAGGAATAGGTAATCTCTAAGCACAGTGAAAAGGCAAGTGTTTATTTTGGTAACTGATGCTCCACACAAGAGTTGGGCAAAAGAAACCCCCTATGATCAAGCTCAGTGTTTCAATATAGATTTTTTTTTCCCCCTAGTGTTACCTGATTTGAATGCTCAAGTGCAGCAGGGCAAAGGTGATGCTGTTGGGTTGCCTGCACAGGCAACTCCCTCATTTCTGGAAAGCTGTAAGACAACACTGGGCTACTTTATTAAAGACAGATTTTGTTATGATTTCTGAAAGTACTGCAGCATGTACCCAGATATAAAAATAATTTGCTATTTGGCTTATTACATAAATTGAATGATAACAGCTGAATTATCTCTAAATATTCCATTAAAACTTTCCATTGTCTTTCAAGACAGTTATTTTAAATATCTGAGCATTATTAAATATCTCAGCTCTGGCTTTTTTCTTTGGAGTTTTAGATTTAAAAGCAAGCTTCTGGTAATGTTTTATTCACATGTCAAACAGTTCTATGTGTTGCTCTATAATTAGGCAAAATTTAATATTGGGTAATTAAAGTATTAGGTTGCTAAACATTGAGCTTCTCCAATATCATATTTTCAAATAAACAGAAATTCTAAATAAATTCTTAATTGAAGAACAAGCAGCAAAGAAAGGCAATTTTCACCTAGCACTTACTTTTCCAAAGTTTTGCTAAAACAATGCCAATCTGATTCTGAGGCTGATATACTTCCAGTGTGAACACTGCATCCTCTCTTACAGTTTTCAGATGTTAAAAATTACATATAATGATTAAAAAACAGGCCACTGAAGCTGAGGCGTAACACAGGCCCTTGACAGATCAGTGGTTTCTGGTGTTCTGCCTCCATCCTTTTTGTCAATTGCAAACACTCACACTTAAATATGCCAAATCCTGCCAAAAGACAGATGTATGTTTTCCATTTTACCTATTTTCACGGACTTCTGCATCTAGTAGGATGATACAAAGGTAAACTTGGGGGAAAAAAAGAAATCAGTCAGTATTCAACATATTTGTGTCCATGAGAAGCCATTGTTCGAGATGTTTTTATTTGAAATGCTGTTCCTCAGTTCTGCTGATGGAATCAATAGCAACATCTCATAATTGTGACAGATTCTTAAACAAGTCAGTAAGCACAGGGGTTTTATGTTTTTTCTTCTACATTTAGAAAATAAGACTAAGGAATACTAAAATTCAAATCAAATACACTACTATCAAAGTAACCTTAAATTTGAGAGTGAGCTACTAAACATACAGGAAGTCAAGGAAGAAGTTCTGGTTATTAAAAAATAAAATATTAAAAGGAATAACCGTGCTATCTTCTCTACCACCCTAGAATAATACTCTATCAGCAGTAAATAAAATGGAAACTGAGAAATTTTCAGCCTTCTGCTTGCACAGCTTTAGTTAGACAGAGAAATCAAGGTGTGGGCTGAATTTCATTGAATCAGTGAATTTATACTGACATAAAACTGCAATGAGACAGAGCTGAATGGGAACTATATTCCTGCAGGCTCAGCTATTTCGCCTTCTCTAATAATACCTGTAGACCACTGAGCTGTTGACATATTTTTTCTCACTAGTAAGAAATGCTGATGGAAAGCGTAAACGTATGAATATACATAAAGATGATAAAAATTTTAATTACTTTCACCTATATCACTTCCTTACATATTTCTCTTATATTATGACATCTCTCCTGCAATTTTAATTTATTTATTTCAAGCTAATTTTTCATTCAGATTGCACCTCTTCTCAAATTTTTTTTTTTTTTTTTTTTTTTTTTTTTTTTTTTTTTTTTNTTTTTTTTTTGCAAAGGCAAATCTGCAATATGAATATTGTTAGGGCTTGGGTCCACTGAGTCATCTAACTTTTTATATTCATAGGATGCACACAGGGCTAAGAGATGATCCATTCTTGGCAGCACACTCTCTGTATCACACACTAACATAGCATCAGAATATGGAATAACAACAATCTCGACTGTAGTTTTTCATTGTTATTCACTGCATGTGCAGGGAATCCATTTGTTTCAAATTCTTTATGAATTCAACTCAATATGTTGCAAAACAGCCCTGAAAAAGCCTCAAGTCAAATTGCCTTAAGTAAATAAAGAAAAGCAAATTACTTTAAATTCTTCACCTCTATACTTCCAGCAAAAACACAAGGTTGTGCATATTGCCAAGTGTCTTTTCACAATAATCAGTTTCAGAGAAATTGGATCTAAAAAAAGATTAGCAGACTCTTGCATCCACTCGCTTGAAATACTAACAACTTCTTCATATTTTCCGGTCTTTTCAAGCAGAGGAGAGAGTCCCACACGTTTGGGCATGGAGACCACTGCTAAAGGTGACTTTTCATGGACCAGCTGGTGCCTTCCTGCCAAAGTGCTTAATCAAAATCCTGCCCGGGGGTAGGATCCAGCCCAAGAGCAAGACATCTAAATTTAGTCAGCTGCAGGTAGGTTTGTCCACATGCAGTTGGTGTTTCCAGCCCCATGGAATGGAGATGGAGCTGGCAAAGCTGATGATGTGCAGGAGGAGGAGGAGCACCAGGACAAAAACTCCTGAGAACTGCTCTACCACCTCCAACATTTCACTATCTAATATTCAGCAGACACCCAATCATGCTGAAAAATCCCTTGAAAACATATCTGAACATACACATCATGTATACTGCAATTTTTTACACACATATTATAACAGCATAACCTACCATATGCATTTGACAGTTCTTTGGTAACTTTTAAGACATTTTCATGTGCTTCAGAAGTATTTTATTTGTGGCAACTTCTCCCACAATTAAGTCTGCAGATTGATCAACATCAGGCAATAAATTTGGACAGTGCCCATGAAACATAAGAAAAAGTCCAACTTATTTGGATTCTCACCTGGTTATTCTCTTGCTGTTAAATGTAATGCTCATGAACATGCCCCCTACATCTCACATTCCATGCTTGATAAAACCATTTCCCTTCCCACTCTTCTACTTGCGTAAGAAGCCACAATTTAATACCTTTGAAGAACAGCTGACACCTTGTGGAAAACTTAAATAAAACATTCGATTTTGAAGGAGTTTTCATCATGACAGGTATGTTTTTTTGTTGGCTTATTCATGATGTATAACATCAAACTACTCATTCAGGCAACACCTCTTTTAAAGGTCCTGTTCTCAAAGTGAACACCAGTTTCTACAGCAACCAGATGTGAAAACTTAAGTCCAGGATTAGCACATAAATAAAGCAAAGCATGAAGGGAAAGGTTCCTTTCTAATATAAAGAACCAGAGAAAAACAGCCTCAATGAGGTCTAGTGAAAGAGCTATACATAAATATAAAGTTTCAGGAACTTTATCAGCCACACCAATTCACCAAAAACTTCTTCAGCAGTTACATTGAATCGTAAACATCCTCATCCTGTGTGCAACAAAAATTATCAAATCTTCTTGTATCACATTTATTTCATGGGTCTTCATAACTCAGTATCTTAATGTCTTTTTTCCTGAATCTCCCCTTTTCGGCATAACCAAGCAGTCAAATCTCTCTGGAAGTTCTAGCGTATGAGCAGTGTGCAACATGGAGAAAAATCGTATTTGGAGGAAGACCCAACCTAAGGAGCATCACTGGGGCTAGAGAGATGGTTTTATCAGAGGGGTACACATAAACTGAAAAGCTCCATGTGTCTGGACAATAACTGGAGCATCCAGATGTGGATGAGATGAAAGCACTGAATGAGAAGAGAGCAGGGAAGGGTGCTAGAACATTTGCAAGGCAGTCATGGGGTTATACTTTTAAGCAGAGATTAAGCAGCTAATTAATTGATTAATCAAAACAATTAGCTAGATGTCAAATCACCACAGCAGCAAATTTAAACTCGATTAATTCATATATTCAAAAGAACAGCAAATAATTAATAAGGAATTAAAGAGTTTGTTAATTATGTGGCAGTAGATTAGTTATGCAGGAAACTAAGTGAGAAGCAATTAATTAATTATGCAGAAAATCAAATGAACCACAAAATATTTATGCAAAGAATCCCCACAAATGGGCAGTTTAAAAGCAGATGGTGGGAAAATGCTGGGGTATGTTTAAAAAAATGTTTAATAAGTATCAATTGCTGGCAACTGTAGTTAGCTGAGCTATTAGGAAAACCGTTTCAAACAAGAATGGAAGTCAGGTCAGGAATCAATTGACTGAGGAGAATTAGGTTATCAAACAGATTCTACGGCAAAGACTCATCGAGACACTGGTTGTTATTGACAGTTCCAAGGAAAGGTCTGGTTTAGAAACACAGGTCAGTGAAACCCAAATGGGTACTGGAAGTAGACCTTTTGTCACAGTATTTTATTATCACAATGTCACCGTATGCTTTGCCTCTCCCTTTCACTCACTGCCCCAGTGCTGTACCCCGCACTGTGTTGAGTTTGGACTAGAAGTTAATTAGGATTCATGTCTTACATTCATGTGTAAATTGTCGTGCATACAACTGTAATTTCAGACAAAAATAACACTCTGCACGAACATTATCTCCAAAATTTAACTCCCCCAACATGCCTTGGTTAAAATTGTAAATGAGCTGCATAACGGAGTGAGAAAAAGGCTCTGTTTACATCAGTAAAAGGGAGTGAGATTCACATTGTGGTGTCAGTGTAGCTGGAATGGAACTTACACAGATGTGATGCTACGAACTTCTCCGAGCACTGGCTTCGCATTCAACCACAGATAATACCAGGCCTCAGCAAGATGAAATGTGGTGTCTACTGAGAAGAGATATTTCATTTCAAATGCCTGATTTATTACTCAGAAGACTGAGATGAATTTTTAACACTTCAGCTAATGCTGACTTATGGGGAAAAAAGCCCCCCTCACAGGAAAACGGTCACAGGGCTGGAGCACCTTCCTTATGAAGCCAGGCTGGGAGAGCTGGGGGTGTTCACCTGGAGAAGAGAAGGCTCCAGGGAGAGCTCCGAGCCCCTGCCAGTGCCTAAAGAGGCTCCAGGAGAGCAGGAGAGGAGCCTGGGACAACAGATGGAGGGACAGGACAAGGGGAAATGGCCTCAAACGGAAAGAGGACAGGGTTAGATTAGGCATTAAGAAGAAATTCTTTACTGTGAGGATGGTGAGGCCTTGGAACCCTTGGCCCAGAGAAGCTGTGGCTGCCCCATCCTTTCCAGACAGCAAGATACAAGCTTTTCAAATGGAAAAAGAACTGCTAGTATTTTTCCATACTTATGAAATCTAGCCTGAAAATTTTTGTTCAGAATTTTAAATTAATCTTTTCAAGAAAAACATTCACTCAATTCCCCTCACACCCACAGAGGTTTAGAGAAGACACCAAAACAGCCTGACCTGAGGTCTGAAGCTCTAACAAAAAACACTTCAACAGTTGTGTGAAATTTGGGATAGAAGCACTGTTTATTAAAGAAACATTTCACATGTTCAGGAACATGGTCAGAAACAATGGAGAGCTTTGCAAATCTGTACAGAGCAAAAGTGGAATAAATAAATGGTGACAATAAACCACCATATTAACCTCTTTTTGATTTAAAACTGACCTCCTACTATCACTTCAAGACAAGTCTCAACAGAAAGAGACAATTACTATAGCTGAAAAGGCCATTGTGCTCCCTTAATAGCTGCAATGAAAATCACTTTTAGGAACCACAGCTTTATCACCTGGATGTTTTCTGGAAGTGTATTTGTCATTTAGGGTGACTACCTGACAGGTTATATGCACTGCAGTGAAAAGCAAAGTAATTTTTATTTTTCTGACACACACCAACTACTGAATGATGTCATAGGAATATAATATGTGAACTCATCTTGGTATATAAAGGCAGTTAGCAGAATTGGAAGGTACATTCTTATAAGTAAGTGCCCTCTCTCTCAGGACTTCTCTCCAGGCACTGTGGTAGCCCCTTGCTCTGTGAGATGCTCAGTCATAAATAAGAAAGAAAATAAAACCAGTAAATGATACTTAAAATAGTATTAGAGATAGAGTGGAATGAGATGCTTGCTGAGTGGGTAAAAAAAAAAATCAATATTATTTAACACATTTCTAGATTGCCAACCACCACAGCACATAGGAGCTTACAACAATAAAAATACCATTTCAATACAGTACCAACAGTGAGCAGCAACAGAATCGATCAAAAGCTAAGTGAAATGCATGAGGCTTTGGTTCCAGCTGAGAAAGCTCTCCTGTCCTCCCAGAGCAGCCTGCATAAAGGAGAGTGGGCTCTGGCTAGAAATTCTCATGATTACAGCAAAACTAAGGAAAGCCAGGCTACAGCTAAGGTTTAATATCAATTGTTAATACTAAGGAGAAAAAATGTTTTTAAGTGGAAGCAAAAATAACTAAATGTACAGTATTTCAAAGTGGCTCAAAGATAACAAGAGATGGAAATGCACCCCAGTATTATTTTTCAAAGGCCTCTCTGAATTCATCACAAGACCCCACATCTTGAGCTAGAAATACACACATGAGTCAGGGACAGTCACAAGAGATTTTCTGCCAGGAAGGCAAACCAAAAAAAAATAAAAATGAAAGAGCCTATTGACATCAAAGATCATAGTGTACCACTTTACTCTGCCTAAGGACTCACTTAAAGCAATGAGCATTTCCTATATTTACAACTGAATTTTAAGTGAAGAATTATATTCTTCCAAGCGTTCATTCATTAGTAAATGAGAAATAAGGGGGAAAAAAAGTCATGGAATGCCTTTTCATACAGTGCTTTACCTGACTGGGAAATTACTTTTGTTTTCAAGGTAAATATAGCATTTTACACATATACTTAGTATCCCCCACAAGAAATATATGTCTGCATTTCTGTGACTCTTAGCAGCTCTGAGCATGTGAGGAAAAGGGGGAGGCAGCCTCAGCCTTCTGATTTAGATAAGGGCTGATGAGGTGTTCCCAGATATATCTGCTAGGAAATGATGTTCAGAAAAATTCTGAGGTATTTTTCCAGATAGCTGAGAGGCAAGTCTGAGCTACCAACTCGATTTGGGTGTCCAGAGATTCAACCCCCAGTGAGTGTGCACATCAACTCCACGGGCAGCAATTCCACATAACCCAGCAAACAACATCCAAAAGCATGTGCTGATATTCCCATGAGTCCAAAGACCTGTGAGGGAACATGCAAATGCTACGTAATGCACAATGAAATTTCTCTCTCAAAAAAAAAAAAATCCTGCAGGGGAACATGCAGACGTGTGCTACACATCTGATTCGTACATTCCAGCTGTTCCCCATCTCCTGTGCTGCCGGGGCTCTGCTGCTCTCCTCTCTGGCTCCTGATGGCTGCAGGACAAACAGATCTCCTAATGAGCACAGAGCCAGAC
The DNA here is from genome assembly GCA_013397845.1 of Melanocharis versteri. Classification (NCBI taxonomy): domain Eukaryota; kingdom Metazoa; phylum Chordata; class Aves; order Passeriformes; family Melanocharitidae; genus Melanocharis; species Melanocharis versteri. The sequence continues at coordinate 685,209 of VZTG01003982.1, forward strand.
GGTGCAGAGAAGTGCAGGAGTGCCCCAGCATCACCACAGGATGGCCAAGGCAAAGCACTGCACAAGACTGATACCACCAGGAAGAGTAAGGAGGGAGGCAGGGGAGGAAGGTTTTTAGCCTGGGGAATCTGCAGGTGGGGGTTCACAAATCAGAAAACTGAAACCCAGGCAAAAACAGCCCCAGTCCCATTTTACCCAGTCGCAGCAGTGCTGTAATCAAAGTTAAGCTCCTCAGCTCAGTATCTGATTCACTGGATGAAATGTGATGATTTCAGCCCTCAAGTTAAACAAAAAATGATGAATTTTAGTATTAGACCTGGTAGTGTGACACCACTCAGGGCAGTGACATCTTCTCACAGCCCAAAACTTGGCTTTGCAAGGTGCAGAACATCTCGCATTCCAGACCTCCAACTGGCATCATGCCTTTTCCAGTTAGGCAGTCTTTATTAATACAAAGAAACATATGAGCCAAATGCTTTTATTGCTTTCCTAATCACCTTTATTGATATTTGCATGGAACCTGACTATTTTCTCAGTCCATCTGTTCTTGCTGCTCATTTATAATGTGAACTCTTAATTCTGCCTTGTTAGAACTGGCTCATATGGAGGTAATTATGTCAGCAAAAACAAAGGATCATGATTTCTAGAGGGGAATGGGAAGCAGAAGCTACTAAGCTTGCTATTAATGGCATTTCTAATAATTCTTAAATAGAACTGCTTGTACATACAGACCTTTTCAGGATGTATTGACTGCATTAAAAAGTCAGATAAATGTTAAGTTAAACTGAAAAGCCAATCTTTTTTAAAAAAAGAGTAGAGAATATTATCTCTTTTAACCTTTCTTGAATGCAACCAGAGCAATAAGCAATAAGATCTATGGTGTTTAGAAGACACCAAGCTAGTTTCACTGTCTATAAAATGTTTAATTACACTAGCCAAGAAAGAATAATTTTTGACAGGATAAATTATATTTCCTCTATGCCACCATGGGAGCAGTCCACTAAAGCATTTGTAATGTAGACTATTGATCATGTGCTTCACTGTGCCACAGCAAACCTGAGATTCAAGCTTGCTTCACACATCCTAATCCATATGCCCAATTTTGTTTTTGAAATAAATATATATGAGAAGGACCTGAAAATTCCCTGAGCTCACATCAGGCCTATTCAAGAAACTATTGAATTAATTGTAGTTCATTTTTCACTGGGAAAATAAAATGGTATGTGTAAGACATTCACTACTTCATTAGCAACTTTCACATATTTCTAGTTTGAAACTCATTTCAATTTGCAAAGATAAATGCCTTGATTTTTCCTCTCTGCTTAGTAACAGCATGCAGGGTAATAGAAGCTGGGAAAGGCGACATTTTTCTTTGAGCAAATTCTACTCAGCAGGATCCAAAACCTTAACTGGAGAAAATCACCATAATTTGTTGAACATTAAATGTTTAAGAAAGACTGAGCCTCACCTTTCTGAGAAGTTCTGGTAAAAAAAAAACAAACCTGTACTTTTTTTTTATTAGTGTGTTAGCCTGCAGAAGTTAAATTTGATTAGGGTAGTCAATAATGCTTGGAAATGGTGATACATAACCCCAAAGAGCTCTTTCCTAGAAAACCGAGGATGTAATGAATGAACCAGGCACAGCCGCAATGCAGAGCCTCTCCCAACAGCCAGACCTGAGAACTTCCTACCAATCCTCTAAATAGCAGCTGTGATTTCTTTTTCTAATTACAATTCACTCCCTCTCCCCCCCCCAAACTAATTTTGACATAGCTTCTTGTTAATTAACTACGTTAATTGCTAATGCTTCTTGGCAGATTTAGCAGGTTTCTGCAAGCACTGGCTCTAATATCTATGTCTAAATGCACAGTCATCCTGATAAAATTCATAAAAATCCCTCCCTCCAGTCTTTACATACTTCTAATTCAAAAATCTATCTTCTCTTTACCTGAAGTCTGGCTGTGAAGTCACAGAAAATTCTGAGAAAATCACTGCTGAATACACTGTAAGCCAGAAATTAAACGAGCACACCCCATGCTCTGTTCCTCGGGATATTTTCTCCTGAGGGTCTCTGGATACGCCATAGTTACTAATTTCTGAATTTATTAGGGGAAGAAAAATAACATGCAAGTGCAAACTAATTTAATCCAGCCCTGCAAATACATTATTAAGTGCTGAATCTTCTCTGAGATTTGGAATTTAATGAATTAAGGAGTCCAAGTCACCTGTAATGGCATGGAGCTGAATTTAGCCACAACCATTATTAAGTCAATGGAAGACACTAGGACTTAGCTTCACTGAAAGCTGTTTGTTTATTTATTTAGGCTTTCAATTATTTATTTACCCAGGCACCAAGCTAACAATAGATTTCAAAATGCTGACTTTTATGACTTTAAATTAGTTTTTAAACACTTATCTGTACATTACAGCAATGCAAATTATGTCATCACAGTAATGTTTTAGCAGGATTTTAGAGAAGGGAATCTTGCATCATCTCCCCTTTGATTAGCCAGGATCTCCCACCCCAAGAACCCAACACCTTGCACTGAGAAAGTGCTGTGGATACCCTTTTCAAACAAATGCATATTGAAAACCATTGCAGAATGTTACTGCACAACTCAATATTCAGGTTTTCTGCTTTGAAGGAAGGAAAAGAAAATAAAATTAGTAGGCAGTAGCATCCCCTCCACTCTTGTCTTACCCTCCTTCCTCATTCACTTTGCACACAATCTGGAGCAGGACAAAGGGCTTTTAGGAAATTACTTTCTAGAGAAGGACATGCTTTCCTGCCATACTGTTCACTGCAGGGATGATCCTGCAGTACCTAGAAACAAGTGACCTCCCCCAGAAGCGTGGAAATCACTCCAAGCTGTGATTCCAATCTGTGGTAATAGGTATATCCAGGGGAAACCATTCCCCCTGGCCTCCTTGCTGCTGTTCTCAGTACAGGACCACTTCCAGCGTGTTCTGCAATGAGCTTTGTTAACCACAGCTCTGCAACAAGACTGGTGAGAAGAGAAAAAAAAAAAAGGACTTGAAAGCATTTGAAAGCAATTTTAGAATGAATTCTGCAGCCACATAATAACTGCACTGGGCCCTGGGAAACAGGAGCTGCCAACTCAACTAACAGGTAACTGAGTAAACAGGAGAGTGAAACTGCTGGAAAATAACTGCTAATAGGACTGGGAAGAAAAGTGCCAACTTCATCTGCACCAGGACTCACATCCACAACACATCTGCCTGACCTGCAGCAGAACAAGTAGTTCACAAGTCTTAGTCCATAGGGTAGTGAAAAGCTCTAAAAGCTATAAAATTTTCAATCGTTCATTACAAAGTGACAAATGTTACAGTGTGAGAAAGGTGTCATCACTAATTTGTCTCTGCACCTCTTCGATAAGACATGCTGTGATTTTAATGTATGTCTAAAAAATACACCATGTTTGCCCTCTCTATTCAATCTTTAAAACCAGTTTTCATGATTTTGTGTACTATTTAAGTTTTTATTAGTGGAGTTCAGAAATACTACTGAAGCTTCTCCCCCTCAAATCCAGCATGAACCCTTCTTTCAAAAGCCCTTCAGAGCTGAGAGATCACAATTTCCAGAAGAGAAAGGACTGAACTAGCATTAATACAAGGGGAAGAAACAAGTGGGGAATAAAACCCACCCTGACTCAAGACTGCCTTCCGAAACATCTTCTTCACAGCTCATCAGTCCAGAGCCCAGCCAAGCTTATTCATTCTCTTAGATCCTAATCTCCAGCACTGGGGAGAGTGGCCAAATACATCAGCAAACCAAAATTAAGTGTGGGTGAAAGTAGCAAGTACACAGAAGCAGCTCACAGAATGCACCCTCAACACAAACACGAACGGCAGCAGCTGGGATTTGCCAGAAGTGTCACGGCATGTGACCCCTGCCAGATTCCCTGAGCAGTTTTAATGTACAGCCATAGAAAATTCCATGCCATTTCACATTGTAGGAGAGCTCTCAAGCTTTAGGTACAATGTTATATTAACTTAATAAGCTTCAATATTATTCCACACTGGAGTTTCCTCTGTACCAAAACTCTAATAAATGTACCAGTCTTCAAAACCCAGGTGGATTTTGGTCTAATTACCATTTATACTGAACATTTTTTTTTGCATAAAATATTTCACACAGTCATTTTTGTTATTTTTCCTTTTAGCTACTTCCAAGAAGATATAAATTCAACCCCTAAACCCTAATAAGCAGTCTCCAAGGGTTCTACTTAAACAGGCACAAAAAGTACCAAGTTAAAGAAAAGTAATTTCATCCAGCTAAACTTCTTCACATATTGTGTGAGATTCCTTGAATTTAACTACACATGGTTAAGTATCTGCCATATAATAAAATATCTTAGCTTACAAATAATGTGCTGATTTACTGCTACCCTGCCCCTCATCTAGTTGCAGGAATAATTTATTATAGAATCACAGAATGGTTTGGGTTGGAAGGGACTTTCAAGATCATCTCATTCCAACCCCTGCCATCATTTCTGCAGGAACTTGCCTCAGATTGACAGAATTTGGCTTTCTCTTACAAAAAAAAAAAAAAAANTTTCTTAAAAAAAAAAAAAAAAAAAAAAAAAGGCAGAACAACAAAAAACAACAAAAAACTTCCAATCTAAATATGTCAATGCATCTGGTAAACAGCTCACATGATGGGCATTAAAATCTATCAGTGGAATACTACTGAAAACTATTTCAATAGAAACTTTTGATACATTATGCTGTCTCAAATTTTATTCCACCATGGCAGCATACACTATCATACAATTTAAGAAAATACAGCAAAGGACATTAAATACAGCAGCATTGATCAGACAGTTCTGCCTTTGAAAAAAAGGACCATAAAACTGAAATAAAAAACATTACTTCATTCTGATGGTCAGACTAGGGCCATAGAGCAAACCAACACAGGGAAATTGTATTTATGTACATCTAAATATGAGGACTACCAGATGATCAATAGTTATTTGCTTGCTATTTTTCTGTCTAAAGAATCATAACACCGTAATGGCTGCAGCAAAAAATCATTGCACAGCTTCATAAATTTTCCCAAAAACAAAAAAAAAAAGGCACTTTTCATTTATGAGCAATGCCTTGAGGCTGATGGTGATTCATCCTTAAATGTCCATCTAATCCCAAAAGAGGGGCTGAATCTGTCCCAACCAAGGCAGTCATGAGCCTCCTTCCAAACCAAACAAGGCACAGAGCAGCGAAGGGAGGTCCCTTCAACACCTACTCAAGCCCCTGCTCAGTTGAAACATGTTGGCGCTGAGAGCCTCGTGCAGAAGACCAAAGACCACCAGATTCTTTACATGCAGTTCACTGAAAAGCTTCAAAAAGAGGCATGTTTGGATATTGCAGGAAAAAAATCTATAGTTTTCTAAAATTATAGCTTGCTTATCAGTTCTCCACAGCAGGGAAACACACAGGGGACCCGTGGGTTTGAAAAGATTAACATATGATCTGGAAGATGATTGACTATAGCATAGAGATGAAGTTTGCTGACAACAGAAAATCATTCGGAATAATCAAAATCAAAAGTTTACTGCAAAAAATTGTAGCCTCGCACAAGGCACCCAAGTGATGGGGAGATAAAACAGGAGCCCCAGCTGCACTGCTGAGGAGGGAGGAGATAAAGGACTTGGGAGTGAAGTTAAGCCCAAGAAGAAGGGAGGAGTGGGGGAAGATATTTTAACATTTAGTTTTTATTTCTCATTATCCTACTCTGATTTGATTGGTAATAGATTATATTTTCCCCCTCAGTCTATCCTGTTTTGTCCATGACAGTAACTGGTCAGTGATCACTCCCTGCCCTTTTCTCACCCCATGAGCCTTTCATCATATTTTCTCTTCCTGTCCGGCTCAGGAGGGCAGTGACAAAGTGGCTTTGTGGGCACCTGGTGTCCAGCCAGGGTCAAGCCACCTGGATAAACCACCTGAGGGATAGGGTGATGAAAGAGCAGCTGGAGTGCAAAGGGAAGCAGACAGCTCTGAAGTATAAGGTGAGCACTGACAGCTTCTTACTCATCACCACTCTGTAAAGCAATCTCAGCTACGTGGCCAACAGCCCTGTGAGAGCCACAGCAAATGGGACTGCTCAGCAGACAACACAAAAGAATTATTATTGTGAGACAATAATAAAGAGAGAAGAAAAAATCAACAAAAAAACCCCAAAAGAACAAAAAAACCCAAACAAACAAACAAACAAAAAAAAAACAAAAACAAAAAAACCCCCAAAAGGTATGACCAAAAAAGAAAAAAAAAGAAAAAAAAACTAAGATCCCCCAAAACCCACAGCACTTTCAACATGAGAAAAAAGTAAGCATTTTGATTCTACAGCTCGTGAAACAGGATCTGATACAGATGTATAAAATCACGAATTATAAAATAAAGATGACAAGGGACTAATTCTTCCATAGTTCCACATGACACAACTGGGACACGAATAAAGTTATCAAGTGACAAATGTAAACCAAACACTCGAAAATGCAATTCAGACAGCACAGATGAGCTGTGGGACTTTACCACCACCAAATGCTACAGGGGCCATGAGTCCAGCAGCCCACAAAGACATCAATCTCACTTCTGTAGCATCACACCATTAGCAGCTATTAAGCTGCAGATGAGAAAGTCCTGAACGTGCTTGTTCCCAGAAGCTGGGAATGTAAATCCTGGCCGTGTATTTATGGGAAGGATCATGTGGCATTGTCCCTGCTCCTTACACTCCCTTCTGAGCCACCAACTGGATTAGAGGACAACTTATGCCACCAGAAGACATAAATCTGTGTCCTCCTCCTGCAGGGCTGCTCCTGTGGGCAGCTGAACAAACACCTGCTGAAAGGCCCATCCTCCCAGAAGGTGAACTGGAGTGTCCCAAGGGGAACACAATTTAACTGGGAAGGTGAAAGGACACGTTACACAACCCCATCCTCCTCCTCCCTGCTCCTGTCTGCAAAGCAGAGTCTGATTTTGACGTAGTGAGTAGTTACCTCACAGTTCCTCCTAGTTTAACTGCTCCAGTGCTGTGTGATCCTTTCACTTTCCTATTCAATTTACTGAGCCTCTGATATCACAGATATATCTTCCTGCTCCTGGAGAACTTCAGGCGCTCTCTTCTTTCCCAAGAGAATATTTAAGGGCAGAAATGTGGTTTACAATACCAAATTGTCTAATGTTACAATCTGTTTCTGTGTGAAGGTGATCATTTTTCCAAGCAATATTAAAGGAGAAATACAACAGATAGCAAGGGCTGGATAAATAGTCTCCTCTCCCAATTTAAAATCTACAGTATTTTACACAAAAGTAATTTTAACTGAAAGGAAAATCTAAGTGGTCATTCATCATTGGGAAGAAATGCTGTTATGAGTCTCCAAGTCCAAGAGCTGAAGCTGTGAAAGGCTGAGATCACTGTTCCCAACAAGTAAAAAATGCTTTTTTGAAGTACTGATATAAAATTCTGCTGCTTGGTACTTCCATTATGACAACTTCCAAGAAAATTTTAAACCCGTGATACATATTTAATAACATGGATACTTTACACGTCATTAACTTCTGCTGACACTTTATCTTTTCCCCTCTTTTCCTTTAATAATATTTGAATTACAGAGGATGACTTTAAAGTATCATTTCCCAGATCTTAGAGTACTACTGCTAATGCCTAATAGGTCTGCCAGCACTATAGTACGGAGATTTTGGGGATGATTCCTACTGTTGCAGTTGAGTTTAGATACTTGAACAATTTGCAGGTAATTTGTAGGCAACAACTTCAGAAAGATGACAATTAAAAGACAGTTACTTGGAGAATGCTCAAATTCCCATTTTTTTTCCCCTGTAATCAATATGCAAATGTAGGCATTTAAAACCAGATGAGAATTAGAGAAAAATGGTACATGTATAAATAAAACAGGCACTGTGATTACGCTCCTCTTTTTAGCAAATGCTTTTAAAGTAAATAAATGCCTGTAAAATGCACTGTTATAATTTGTCTACAGTTTTATCAGCATCATTATGGAAATAAATCTTCTGAGGGGATCTGAATTTTACAAGGAGAGTAGGCATTGGCCTGGTCAGAGATGAAATAAAGACAAGGGCAGATGGTGAGGCAGGGAAAAAAGGCTTGATGTAACAAAGGCAATGGAGATTGCCTAAAAATCTGGAAACAAAGGGACCATGAAAAAATCAAAGTATACACAGAATAGTCTGTTCCAAACTACAAGATGAGAAAAACTTTCAAAAGCCAAGATAATATAATTTATATGGCAGTAGAAGGAAAATGAGGAACATCAGAGGCAGACCTAAAGCCTCCATCTGATGATTCAAGCTGACATCGTGTTTGTGAGTCCAAGACCACTATAAAAGAATTCCAATAAGTGTTTAAGAGATGAATCAGAAATATCTCCATCTAGTAACACAGAAAACTTATTTCTAATCACATAGATCACTTTATTGTTCAACACATCCAGTACGAGTTTATTTTTATAATAAGGTTGACTATCTTGTAACATGGATATGAAAAAAAGATATTTTTGAAGTATATATTACCCATTACTACAACAATTCTGAGTACAGCTTCCAACTTGAACAGTTACTTGTTTCAACACTCTTTATCATACAATTTCAGAATTCATTTTATGAACAGTCTTCAATATGAGAACATCAATCAAGATTCAACTTTCATTGTTACCACTAAGAATTATGTACTAAGGGACTTGAGGAAGAGGCACTCTAGTGCACCAGACAAGGAAAAGGTAATGTCTCTCAGAAGACTTTCAAAGCACCTAAAAGTCTATAATAAAATTGATGACTTCAAGAGTTTTTATACTGCTAAAAGATTTTAAACCACAAGTCTTAAAGTTTTATGTAAACATTGAGTGGCAGGAATTTAAATGCCCTTGCCAACTCTCATGGGTTTATGGTCTCACAAATGCAAAACAACCAGCTAAGAAGAGACTGCTTGGAAGGATTGATACCAAACATCTACATCCTAATAAAAAGGGGAAGGTCTCTTATATTTGATTATCAAAAGTAATGAGCTAAAACAAAAATAAAATTTAAAATATAGGCTGTCAAATCATCTCCAGGTGCAGTTTTCTCTAACTGCATATTCTGACCACAAGGACCAAGCCAGTTCTCAGTCACAAAGGTGAAGAAAAGCCCTGATGTCAAAGAAGAGATTGACTGGATGATTGATTGATTGATTGATTGACTGCAGTTTATGCTATTCCAAAAGGGACATTTGTAAGTAATGTCCCTGCTGCTTGGAAAATGTCAGAAAGTGCAAATTCTCCAATTCAAAACAGCAGTAAAGAGGCACATTTAAAAAGTCAAACCTTCTCTCAGGAGAAAGGGTGCACAGAGACATTTTAAACATTTACAGAGAGAGCAGAGCTTTCCACAGCAACCAAATTGTGCCTGTTAACGAAGCAATCCTCAAAATCCCAAACATTATTTGAAAAGGAGTGTAGTTTTCAGAATAATCAAGTTATAGCTTGCAGTTCCTTCGGAGTCAATGTTTATATGTCATTCCTGTATTTCATTAACCATCATTTCAGAGAAAAGAGTGTAAGACTGCAATAATTTTAAATTTTAATTAAGAAAAAAATTCTAAATTTACCTTTTTCTCTGAATCCAGGAAACTTTCATTACATGACCTGATGGCCAGGCCATCTTAACACATGACATTAAAGGTGAAATCCTTGTTGTCACTCACCCAAAAATCAAATTCATAACACTAAAGTAAAACCAGGACTATATCTCTGAGAACTTAAAACCACACCATGGGATAGATGACATGCTCCAGTACAGGGAAACATTCAGCACCTGAGGAAGCACCTAAAAATACACTGTGCAACATTCAAATGGAAATTAAAATTGCTTCAGGAAAATAGTTCTTGGCTTTTATTCACATGGAGGAGGGTGGACTGAAAGCTCAGCAGCATCAGTCGCTGTATTTTGCAAAGATAAAAAGGAGCAGCAGAGTGAAGTTCCCCTTCACACAGCTACAGTTGAGTGTCTCCCAGGAGTACGAATATTCAGTAATTAAGAGGGTCTAATCAGCTCCCAGGACCCACCTCACCATTTCATTTTCTTCAGGCTGCCAATAAAGATGCCAATTACAGCTAAATATAACAGAACAAGATATGCTCTTCTGAAGTACAAAGAAAGATCACATCTCATTTCAAATTGGTCATCAACTAGCTAATAAATTGTAATGGGCTTTCATTGCTTTGATTTTGAATACAAGAGAGTAAACTGCAGAAAAAAGCTTTCAGAGCAGTTGTACCACAACTCAGCCAACTCTGCCAGGTTTGGGAACGTGATGAATACATTATTTTTTCATAGAATCAGAGAATCATGAAGGTTGGAAAAGACCTCTAAGATCAACTATTAACATAACACTGCCAGGTTCACCACTAAACCATGTCCTAAACACCATGATGTGATTCACATTTTAAAAGATATGTACGCTGAATTTCTTAACTCTCCTCAAAATAGCAAAAGTAGGGTTGATACTCCACACGACCCTAAATGAAACTGTGAAAATTGAAGTAAAATGATAACCACAGCATTTCACTTTTTCTCCTTCAATCATCCTGGTCTGTTCTGAAAAAAAAAAGTAAAAATAAATAAATAACCCCCCCACACACACATTTTACCTGCTCTACTTATCGCCAAAAGTAATCCATCTTTACACACCGGGCAATTAAATATTGAATATAAAAGGTACTGACACTATTAGAGCCTCCTACCCCCGGCTGAGTAGTAATGTGCAGAGCCTGCAATTTTATTTTTACAGAAGGAAGTCATATACCCCTTAAGGCTGCCACAGCACAGCTGCTAATTTTGAATACCTCTCTTACATCTGGATCAGTAAACTCCAAATGGGGATGGAAAAAACAAGGTGGTGGTGGATTTTTAAAAGGCAAGTGAAACAAAAATAGAAAGATCTTTTTATAGTAAGAGAAGCCTGGGGGAGATCTCACCACCTCTTCTCTCTGCTGAAAAATGCTATTTGCTTTTTAATTAAAGCTTCTTCAGTCTCTTTTTGCGGCCCAATTTTCTCTGAGCACCAGCACGTCTGAGGAGATGAAAAATGCACTGAGTAATGAATTTTAGATTTGGAAGAAGTCAGCTCTAGAAATAAAAAAGGCCTCCACACATAGCCAAGATTTGAAGGTGAAGTGATTTAATGGCTGACTCGACTCATTATAATTACCATTATTCATGTTGTGGTGCCACCCAGAGGCTCTGTGTTAGGTACCGTACCAATAATACAATTTCAACAATAAATCTGTTTGCAGAACTGGGCAGGGGTTTAAGAGAGCAGGCAGACTTTAGGCAAGAGGAAGAGCAGAGCATGGCAAGAGGTGGGAAATGAAGCTCCAGCAGACAGCTACCAACGCTTTATCCAGTATGGGTTTGCTTGTGAACAGGAAAGCAAACACTTACAGGGAAAATAACCTGGCACAGGTCACTGTCCCTGGAAGAGAGGGAGAGAGGACACCAAGAGTGACAAATCTTGCAGCAAGACACCCATGAGAGAATGGGATGCACCCATCTCCTTCTCCTGTGTTGTGAACCTTGAATTTAAATACGTATGGCAGGAACAGTGCAGGAAGAAGGAAATACCGTGTACGCAGGAAAGCTGAGGGGACATGGAAGGCCAAGGATAAGTAGTTAGGGCCAAGAGGGAATAAAAGCAGAGATGGCATCATGAAAGGCACTAGGAGCAAGGGAGGCTGCTGAGGAGCAAATGTGAAGGGTCGGTAGTATGTGGATAATTTATAACAAGTCAAAACAAAAGAAAGATGCATGATAATGTTGGTATAATGGAATGGCAAAAGGCAAATTGGTGCTTCAAGTGATAATCTTTAGGCTTTTAATTTTAAATTATTCCTTGCCCAGTGGCTATGCTACGCTTTCTTCATAGCGAATTTAGCAAAACTTTTTGTGGACAGCTGCCCATCACCTTTCTTACACAAGAAAATCCACTCTTCACATAACTCTCTATCAATAATCAAAAATAATTATGTAGAAATTCTGATTAGACATACCCAAACAAGATCAGAGTTGTAGGATGGGGAACAGCTTGAAAATGCATGTATAGAGGAGGGGGTGGAGTCAAGTCATTGTCAGCAAGAAGTGTTTTTTTCTGATGTCTCAAATTCTCCAGGCAATGTCCTTCACTCTGCCAATCAGGGAACTCATGTAAACTTCTCACCAAAATTTAAATGCAATACCACTGACATGCAACTCAATTTTCCTAAATTTTGGTTAATTGACTGACCCTAATTGCAACAACAGCAAAAAATAAGCCAGTAACTTGCTACGATGCTCTGGCTATGCCCTGGGAGCTCTGCAAGGTTTACTTATGTTTAGTAGTGATCCTCAAACTCTCTTCAAAGGATGTTCACATCTGTGATGATAACAACTATTAAATTGTTTTGACCTGTGTGTTCATCAGATCCAACCAAAGGAAACAATCAAATCACTAAAATAATTCTAACTCTTACGCTCTAAATCATGCTGTTCCACAAGTACCTTGGGTCTCGGCTGTGGGACTGTAAAGCAAAATATTCTGTATTTGTCATGAGAACCTAAACTCAGCAGCAGTTATATTAATGTAAATTTTCTGCTTCCCTTCCTTTGACTTTATTGCTGCTCATCATTCACAAGGTTTTTTCAGTCCATACTTGTGCAATCAGAAGGTTATCAAGCACCAAAAACATTTACCCATTTAACCAGCCTTTCCTCTCTGTTTATTAAAGACAGGTGTCCATTTATTCTCACAGGCACAGCACTACTGGTTAAACAAAACATAACTGCAGCCACTAATTCCCAGTCAGCCCTGTAAGGACACTGGGTCAGCTATTTAATCCTTGTAAATTAAAGGCTGGAAACAGCATCCCAAACAACTAAAAGCCTAACAACAGGCTGCTTTCATTACACTTTGTATCAATAACAGTTGTCAAAATGAAAAGAACTGAATTCAAGCTTCATTTGCTTCTCACAAGCCATTAGGAAATGTGTAAGTTTCTGTTTTGATATGTGAAGGAAGCCTTTATAGTCTCATAAATGTAAAAATAAAAGAGCTAATTTATGCACTCATCAACGATGGAGGATATAGCTTGACAAGTTTATATGCCTGAACACACACCCACCAATTAAAATGGTGAGGATGGGTGATCACATAGATTTCTGGTGTTCCACACAGGGCAACCTCACGAGGCTGTCATGAAAATCAGATTATCTTGATCCTGGAGAAGACATCTGCTCCATCTCCTTTTCCCACATGAGTGTCTTGCTACACCTAATCATTTCTGAGACATTTCTGTCTTGCTGGATCTCAGAGGCTTCCACAGTGAAGCCACCACAGCCTCCCAAGACAACCTCTTCCCACAACTTTGTGATTTTTTTTTTCTTTTTCAAATATACTGTATAAAAAACACTTTTCATAGAACTTTATTTCAACTTTTTTGTTTTTTCTAACCAGAAAAACAAGAAATCTGTTGTTTTTGTCCGCTCTTACAACAGAGGTGTTGTGGTTAACCCCAGCCAGCAACTCAGCCCCACACAGCTGCTGACTCACCCCCCTCCTTGGGATGTGGGGACAACTGGAAGGGTAGAACTGAGAAAACTCCTGGGTTGAGACAAAGTTTAACAGGGAAAGCAAAAGCTGTGAACACCAGCAAAGCAAACCAAAGAATTCATTCACCACTCCCCATGGGCAGGCAGGTGTTCAGGAGAGCCAGGCTCCATCCTGCAGAACGGTGACTTGGGCAGACAAACATCACCCTTCCTCCTTCTTCCCCCAGATTTTACTCTGTGCACAGCCTGACACAGTTTATGGGATATCCCTTGGGTCAGTTAGGGTCAGCTGTCTTGGCTGTGCCCCCTCCCAACTCCTGGTGCACCCCCAACCTCCTCTGGCAGGGCAGAGGGAGGAGAAGAAAAGGCTTTGGTGCTCCGTCAGCAATAACTAAAACATCCTCATGTTATCAACACTGCTTTCGTCACAAATACAAACCACCTTACAAGCCAATGCAAAGAAAATTAACTATCCCAGCCAAAATCAGTACAAGAAGGAACATATTAGAGGGCTGTCATGTACCTCCTGGTCTTCTGTCAAGTCAAAAAAAGATTCTCTCGTTCTTCTCTCAGATCATGCTGTGCAGATGTCTAATCAAAACCATGACTGTACTCTGGATTCTCTGTGCACCCTGCTGGAAAGGCACACCAGAAAATCAACAAAGGGTTCTCTCCTAAACTCAGGATCTTGCCCTCGTTCCTAGAAAAATCCTTACATTTTTCAATCCCGTTCTTCAAGTAATTTCTCTCCTAGCTTTCCTGCAAATTTAATAAGAATGTCTTCCAGTCCACCAACAGGGTTGGTAATGAAAATACTCATCAGAAAGTCTTTGCTGAGCTCCATCCCATACATCCTGCCAGTCTCACAGCAAACTACTCCATTTTTTTCTACAGGTGGTTTTCCAAAGAGTTCTGCATTCTTACACAGAAGAGTAATCTAAACTATGTGTTTTCAGCTTCAAGTATTATGAGAAGGAATGTCAAAAACCTTATTAAACTCCCGGCAATACATTACTTGGTTCTCCTCTCTCCTTAGGGATTGTCACTTCCTCCTGCAAAACCAGACCTTTTTTTGTGACCACTTCCTGCTCATTAACTTTATTCTCCTGTTTGAGGGTATTAATGCCTTTGATTAATCTTTTTCAACTCAAAAGGATAACAGCAATTTTAATCTGTATAACAGTTCCAAATGATGAGGTGGACATACCAATACATCAGAACCTGCATTACTGTCAATTTGATGCACAGCACACCTACAAAATTCCCCAGAAGTGCCAAAAAACAGCTCCAACTAGAAAATTCAGCTGTTTGAAAGAGCAGAAACATGGCACACCTCATATTCTCTACAACCATGACAAATAGGTTGTTGACCAGTTTAAAGTGTGAGTGCAGGGCTCATTCTTGGTGGACTCCTGGTTTATGCCTCCTTTTGCACAGAGCACTGTGGCTCTGCCATATGAGACTATTATTTCAGAAAGACAGTAATACATGGCTTTGTAGGAACATTGATATTTTTGTGACTCAAGGTTCTTGTCTGCCAATGTCTGCAGATTAAAGTGGCTGAGTGTGCATTCAGCAGCCCACTTTTTCTATTATGTACCTTCACAAACCCTCAGGCTGATAAAGGTGTCATAAAGAATGAACACCATACACCAAACCTAAACAATGCATTATTTTAAAAAGATACAGATTTATATTCCTGAACAAACAATAGCAAAAACCAGCTGCCTTATCTGAAAGCAAATATGCACCAGGACAGCAACAAAGTATTCCTGAAATATTATTTCTTTTTAATGCCATATTTTAATCAGATTCTTAGTAAAAAGTACCAAGTGTCTTTTAGCTGGTTGTTTTGAAACAGAAAATCAAAGGGAATGAAAAGCAGGGATAGCACAAATAAGTAAACTCATTCTAGTTGGGATTTCCCAGGTGAGTGCAGCTCTACATACACAGTAGAGAAAAATTATCATGAGAATATTAAGGAGAAACGGGGAATGATATTGCAGAACTATTTAGAAACTTGCTTGTTTTAAATAAGTATCATCATCACCTCTGTGAGCAGAGCTTTGTAGAAGTGCAGGGATTTTAGAAAGCAGAGAGATTTTAGAAAATGCAGACTCCTTTCTGAGGCAGAAATTTAGATGAAAGTGAGAAGAAAAGCATTTTTGTCCTGCATTTGTAAATTAGAATTCACACTTTTAAGAACTGAGCAAACGGGAATTTTTATACTCTCACATCACAAGCACAGGTCTCCTTGAACACAGCTCACTCAGTGGAGTTCTCACAGCAAAAAGGAAAGGAAACTTTGGGGTTTTGTTCATGAATTCTGAGTGAGGTGCTAAGAAAGTGCATCTTCAAGACAAGAGTTTTTGACAGAAAGCTGTTCAGCACACGCTTCCCACTGCATGGGCAGGGCAGAGGAAGTCTGGAAAAAGCAGTGAATATTGGTCCCCAGTTTTGGTTTTTCCATACTCATTCCTGAGTGCTGAAGAGCCCAGTGGTAGCTCTTAAAATCTTCAACTTACAACAGTAAGAAGTTACAAATATTCAAGTAAAATGTCAAGAAGATCAGTATATTTCCTTGTAATCACAACAAAATTCCAAATGCATTAGCCAGAATTTCAGAGGTTAAAATTTTATCAGGGAAACTTGACAGGTTTGATAAAAAATTCAGAGACAATCATAGTGACCCATCTTTATGCATCTTTCTGTTCCCAATTCTTTCTCTACCCAAAGGAAAAATTGCAGCAAAATAGAAGTAGCAACAGTTTAACACTGCAAGACATCAATCCTTCCTTGGATTAGTGAGAAAGAAATAATTTTATCAATCAGTATTTGCTTAGGATGACCTGTGATAGAGACATGATTCCCTTATGTGATGTTTAATCTCATCAGGCTGGATGAGAAGAAAGACTTTATTGATAAACAATCATATTTTGCATCAAAAGTTTTGTGGTGAAAGAAAGCAGGCCCAAAGAAAATACCTTATATCCCACCTGGTTTAAAGCATATGGTTATAATGCTACTGTAACAAATCTTGCTCAGATCCAAAATATAACACACTTCAATACTTCTCCCTGTGCCACAGAAATTATTTCCAGGGGAAAATCGACTGACACAAAGTGATTTTATAGCAGTGTGACATTTATAAAAAATTAATGTTCTGCTAATTGATTGGCTGAGGGAAAACATGGAGCAACCCAGCTAAGTCTGAGTTTGATGACAATTCTTGCAGAGTGGAAAAGGAAAAACTCCTTGTGTATCTGACTCAGATTTGCTCAACTGTAGCAGGTTTCATTATAAAACAAGGTTTAGTCAATCACATCATCTCCAAATTAAGTTGCCTCCTTCCAGTAACTTTTTTAAAAATATGTTTTATTACTTCAACCAAATTTGATAAAATGAGCGGAGTTCTTAAAGTGTAATATTCTGAAGGGCTTCTCCAAAAATTAACATTATACACGTGAGGAAGTTCCCCAGTTCTCAAATTAAGCTAAATGCAAGAAGAAATCAAATATCTTTTAGCTATTACCTCCAATACTTTAGTTTTCAAGTATCCTCCTTCACCCCTGCCTACAAAGGAAAAAAGACATCAACCTCCCTGCATCTCCAAAATGTCACCTTCTATCCTTGGTCAAATCTGGTCAAACCTTCTCAAAAAACAGATGTCTGGTTAGCATCTTCCCTTGTTCACATAAAAGCTTAAAAACATCTCTTAGCTCCATCTCCCCCCCTATTTTTTTTCCTCTTTCTTTTCTTTTTTCTTTTTTCTTTTTTCTTTTTTCTTTTTTCTTTTTTAATTTTGGCTCATCAAACTCCACAGCAGACCATGCTGACTTTCTTATCCCAGCTGTGGTGATTGCAAATGAATGACAAAAATGTAAAATGTGGGTTAGAGTTTACAGTAGACAGGAGAAGGAAAGCAGACAGGGAGAGATCTGGCAGGGCTGCAGGAGGCCACAGGCAGGAAAAAGACATCCCCAAGTCTTTTCTGTCTTTTCTTCATGCCTGATTAGGGAGAAAGCACAAAGTATCTCTCAGATCCCTACCAGAACACTCAACTTGGATGAACTTGGGAGGGAAAAGCTGGCCTAAGAAAGTCATTTATGTTTGTGTCTACAATACTTCAATAAAATATATACTATATTTTTGGAATGTTAAGTGTATTTTAGTAAAAAAAAATTCACTTCCACTTTTTATTTTAATAAAAAACACTTTCAATTCCATACTTTGAATAGAACTTTTAAATTATTTATTTAAATTAAAATTTATCTGGTATACTGCAAGACAAACAAACTTTACATTAATTCCAATTAAAGCTGTTATGCTCTTTTTCTTTTGTTTTCTAAAGTGGCTGAAACTGAAATGGGAGATATCAGAGTTTGTTCAGGTCTGAAACATCATCTGAGAGTCCACAGCAACTTTCATGTTCAGTTTCATTCTTCCACTCAGGGCACAAAATGCAAAAGACAAGTAATTTTTTTAATTAATGGAAAAAATGTTCCTGTATAATTTTTAAAAAATCAGCATATCAACATCACAAAAGAAAAAAAAAATAAGTCTATGTTGAATCTTCCCCTTTATAACCAATAGAAAAGCTAGAGACAAGATGTGGGACTTAAAACTTTTCCTCTGCTGATTTTCAGTCAGCTGTCTCCTCCTGTGCAATAATAAATTAGCAATAATTAAAACCTTCTCTTAGTTATCAATTTTAATTCTTGTCCAGTCATTTGGGGAGTCTTTTTAAAAGTATTTATCATCAATGCATTTTACTGCAACTCTCTCTTTCACTTTTATAAAGATCTAATTTGCATTTCCTTTGTCATTTCATCATGACAAATTCCCGTTTATTTAGACCTCTCTTGCCATGAAACATGATAAATAATTGAAAATAAATTTACTCAGCTAATTTATTTTAATAATGAACACAATTTGGACAGTTTTTAAAGCAGTCCTAAAGAAAATACTTCAACTGCTCATTACAGCAGCAGCCTACAATAAGCAGGCATGTTTTCCTAAAAGCAGAGCTCCAGAGTGAGATCATGTTTGCCAATATTCTGCCTCAGTTTGGGAAAGAAACCTTGCAGAACTTTTGATTGATAATTTCCCTTCCACAGTGATTGATGCTGACCTTTCTGCCAAGGTATGAGGTGCCATTTTCAGACCAGAGACTCCTTCCCTCAGCATCCAGCAGTAAGTTAATTATAATATTTTCATGAGAATTAAACACAGCATCCACAGCATCCTGTAATATTTCACATTTCCAGCTCCAACTCTTTTTCCACCTTATGACATATTCTCAAGTCAACCCTTTATGTTTTCCCTTTTCTTTTTTTCCCCAAGAGGAATTAATGATTCTAATGAACACTTGGAAAATAAAATCCACATATTAAATGTTCTCTCATCCCACCAATAAAATGACAGCTCAGAGTCACTGGTTCAGCATCCTGGAAATCACTGAGGGATTATTCCACTTGACACCGTGTGGGTGTATTACACATTATTAGACTCCAAGCAATACACATAATAGATTTAAACAGAACAGAATGTAATTTTTATCTTTGTTTTGTCTACACAAGCCAGTTGATCCAGGACAACTGATGACTTCCAAACCTGCAGAGCAGACAAGGGCACTCTTATTTCAGAAGCTGAGATTACCAAATGAACTGAAAAATTTGCAGAACTATGTCTCCCCAGAAAAAATTGTATCACCAGAAAAGCATCCAGCAGCATTGTTTCACCACCCCTTGAAATTTGTCATAACTAAAAATAATGCTGAAAATTCATACTTCAGAAAACAAGTTGAAATTATACTTTCCTCTTCTAGTTCTTAGGAAGACTGATTTTCAAATAAGGAAGCAAACACTGTTTTCTCTAAGCCCATGCCACCCTTCACACAAATGACACGATTTGCAACAGGTCTGCAAGGCTGGAGCACTGCAATAAAACTCCCCTGAGCCTTCCCTGAATATCTGGGGTTTATTAGAAGTGTTAAGAACTGGACTGCTTCCTCAAGAAAATAGGATTTCTTTATCTTGTCCCTTTCTGACAATTTAGGATGCAAAGAACCCAGTGGCCTCTGCATTAATCCCTTTTTCTGTGCTGTGCAAACCTGCCAAGGCAAATTCAGTCTCACTGCCTTCCCTTTGACACCCCAAACTGATAAATGGACAGGATTTTTTTTCTGCAATATTTTAAAACTGTAGTCGCATTCGACATTTATTTCAAAACCTGGGGCACTCACAGCCACTCTCTTCCACCTTAACTTGTCACAGAGCCCCAAAGAGAAGGAGCTGATGGTGGAGCTGAAGAAAGACTGAATTTATGTATACAAGAACCACCTGCTCTGTGTCTCCAAATCTCTCAGCTTAATCAGAGCCCAGGGCAACACTGCTTAATGTCAAAATTATCCACTCCCTTTGCTACCAAAATCCTCACTAAAATACATCAGTGGTCTGAAACCAATGAATAAAACCCATTTCTATTATTAATGTATATCTCATCCATTTCTATTGCCATCAACATTTGAAAACTTTTTCCTTTTTCCTTTTTTTCCCCTTGCAAGAGCACACATTTCCTAGGAGTGCTAACACTGACAAATTTAAGGTAAAATTAATGAAAAATAGATGAACACGTAATATAATGGAACATCCACTGGGATGAGTACAAAAAGATTTATAATTTATTTCTATTTTATGAGGAAGAAGATTTTGCTATTTGCTTTGGGAATGAGGAGAAGCACTCACAATGCCTCCTAAAACCAGCAAAATGAAACAGCAAGAGCCTGAACCAACTCCTACATTCCTACTCCATCCCTCGACTTTACAGTACATTGTTTTTACCTCTACTGATGCTTACTCCAGGTAACATCACTTTAAGCACCTAAAACAAAATACCACGAGCATGTTAACAAGCTACACATCTTCCAGTGTAATTATGAAGGATTTCTCAGACTCTCATTCCAAAGTGAAAATCTTATTACTATGGCTTCATAAAAATGAATGTGAAAAAAAAAGTTAAAATACATATTATTGTCTACATTTTTTTTTAATTCCCTCTTGATTGGCAGTGCTACGGCCACACAGTTCCATGTGCTCAGGAAGAACCATCCCAGCTCTCTGCAGCTCCCACTTGCAGGCATGAGGATCATGCAGCAGGGTGGGTAAATCCATCCTCCTGCACTGAAAGAAGCTCCAGGATGTGATGGAAATCAGAGGACCAGTCACTGAGGCCAAAGCCCTGGTACACAAATTCAGGAATAGGGGAGTCAGCCAGGACAGAACAGTAATCTAAAGCTGATTTCATCGATATTTGGGATATTTCCAATTTTAAAAAAGCTTTCAACTACTTTTGTAGACATTAGCAGAGAACTTTGTACATGTGTTGTGTTATCGTGTCCCTAACTGGTGATAACCCTAGAATGAATCTGGGAGTGACACTGTGCCTTCTGACAGTGGTGAAACTTTAAACCTGAAAACAAGAAAAACACACTTGTTTTTAGTGTTTGAAGAACCCCCCTGTTTTCTACATTGCCTGGTGAAGAAAGGCCAGACTTTGTGCCAAGCCTTCTGAGCAGGGCATACGAGTGAAACACAGGATAATCCCCACACAGGGGATCAATCTCAGAATGCTCTGATGGGAAACCATTGGTTGAATGTGAACCCATCAAAAACACCTCTGGAAAGACCAAGTTTCAAAGCCCCAGCTGTACTTGGGGGCTGTCAACCTCCAGCTCTGAAGGGAAACTCTGCCACAATAACCATTCCATTTTTCTACACTGTCAAGCAGACACTGACTACACACACAAGGTTCAAAATATTGACAGTTCTATAAAGGTTTCTAGCATTAAAAAAAAAAAAAAAAAATTCCTGGTTACAGGCCAGGAGGGTTACTTGACATCAAAATAAAACCACCCCTGATTTCTTTCCCATGCTGCATTGCACATCAGCAACAATCAACAACGACCTCAACAATTCAGCATTATTCACCTAACGCTCTGACCAAAACAAAGTAACTTCAGCCACTACCTGAAATATTGTTGAGAGAAGTTTAAAAGTACCTCAAAAACAATTGATGGATGGCTTTTTGAACTTTCATGATACTTAAACAAGGCTGGATCTCACTGGAATTCTTCTCTAAAGTAAGGGTTGCTTTGTACAAAGGAACGGACTGATCACTGACCATAATAGAGAGGAGAATGCTTTTGGGTTTTTTTTTCCTCCTGAAAGCTACCTGTTAAATTCCTTGTCTCGGATGAAATATTACTGTAGCAAATTGTGAAATTGCAAGAATATGCTGCAGTAATAAAAGCCCAGTTTGCTGCAGGAGCTAGCAGGGAAAGCAAGGACAAGTACAATTGTGAGGGCTGAAGTGAGACAGGACATAACCCCCAGAATTTCTGGTGGAATTACCACCAATTTTCTTACAATATGAAGTAGAAATTTTGTTTAAATAGAATTTAAATTTAATTTAAGGTCCTTTCCAAACCAAACCATTCCATGATTCCCTGGCATCGCAGGGTCACTCTCACACCAGTGTCTGTACACTGGACATGGCTGCAGATGCAGGTGACCAAAGGAGGTTATCACTCATTAAGATTCTGACTGAAATTAAGATGTTTCCAAACAATTTAAAATGAGAGCAGGGAGGCTGTTGGTTTAACACCAGCATGTTCTGACTGTGAAACAGCTGCCCTTTGCTTAACTTTAAAAATGCAGAAGAAATAGAATGTTAAATTGAGCATTTTATATAATAAATATGATTTTGTTGACCCCGGCTTCCTAAAGTTAGGCAGGTGCCTAGATTTATGACCTGAATTAAACCACTGCATTGAACTTCATTCAATAAATTCATTAAACTTGGTAAGATTGATAGAAAAAGTTAGAAAAAAATGCCAAATGGGGCGAGGATAAGCTGAAAGCTGAAGTTTGGATATAACACCTGCTGTTTCACCCCACAGGCAACACAAAGCAGGGTACAGCAGGACCTCTGTGTGCCCTTTTCACCCTTACATCCCCTACACGATCGCTCAGGTGTGGTTTGTAAAATATTTCAGTAAGAACTGATTCTTGATACTATGCACATCTCCACTTTCAACTTCTACTCTGTCAGCTCAGTTCCTAAAAGAGGAAGAATGGGGGAAAAAAAAGTCATCATGGAAATTACCTTTAGTCTGGACACAGAAAGCAGTAGTGCAGAGAAGGTAAGCTCTCCTGGTATGTCATGGAAGAATTTGGTGCAGACAGAAAAAGTAAAATACACAGCCTAAAGAGACAGCTTTTGTGACAGTTTTGCTGCAGTAACAGCCTGCCTAGAGACCACAAAAAAACCCAAGACAACACAAGTCAGAGAAGCTCAGTGTGCACCAGGAGAAGATGCCTGAATGAGAATCCCTAAGAAAGAAGAGTTCACTCAACTGTGAGACTGCTTCTGGTTTTAATTCTGATTTTAGTATAGGTCTCCTTTAGGATCTGTCTCTACAGATCTGTGTCCCATTTATGCACCAGGTAAAAGGAACTACGCTGTCAAACAGGGATTTATAAATTAGAGAAATAGTGGGAGATTTCCTAAAGGTCACTTTTCCTGCAAGAAATATAAAGGCAAAAGCAATTTCTCGAGTGAAATGAGAGAAGGGCTGGTCTTGCAGGATAAGGGGTAGAATGAGGAGCTGGCAGATAATGGCTCTATTGCTCTGCTCCTGATTTCTTGGAGCAGAATTTGGGAAGTTTTTGACACAGTGTCAGAATTTTCCCTTAGAAAATCTTCCCTCAGCAGAACCCCAGAAGGACTCAAGGTCTGGATATTCTGAGTTTATCAAAGAGGTTCATCAAGACACTGTGCAACCTAAAAGCTCTCTGATAGTATTGGATTGATGCTGTACAATTACTAAATGAAAAATGCTGCATCATTAGGAGCTCTCTCAATATGAAGCATTTTTTAATTAAACATGTATGATTTTAATACACTTTCCATGGTATGGCTTGCACTAATATCTGCCAGGTATGCTTGACAGCCAGAGTGGGTAAAAAACCAAAATCCAGCAAAATAAACCTAAAATGAGTCTATCCTGTGGTATTTTTTATAGAGAAAATAGCTTTCTTTCTCTTGCTTTCTTAGTCAGAACAGGAGCTACAGAAAATTAGAGGGATGTAACCATAAAAAAAAAACACAGGGAAACTTGGCTCAGTGTGTGTATCACTTTACACTTTGTTTTTAATGATCGTTTTGTAAAAAAAAAAGTTTTCATTGAAAATTACTTTTCTGAATACAGTTTTACATTTCTTACTTTCCTGTAACCACACAAGGAACTGCAACAAATACTGGTGCCCACTCATTCAGCCAGAATTAGTGGAAAGTTAAATATAAAGTACATAGTGAGCAGGGGAAAATGCAGCCACTCTCCTCTTCTGAAACCAGGCTCAATGACTCTAAATTGGAATGTATAAGCAAAAGTAGTGGAAAATAAAATTGTTTAGAAAATAATCAAAATAATTCATAACTATAAATGCATCATATTTTTTAAAGGCATTGCAAAATATTTTTTTTAGTTCTATATGAACATAAACATGCATAATATTCCATTTAAAGACAGCAGTTTTTTAAAATATTTATAACGATTACTGGAGTGAAAAAAAAAAAATAAGTCTTCAGAAAAAAAAAGTCTCCCTGAGATTAAATGCTTGTTAATCAATTTGATTTGTATTTTCAAAAGCACTTGTGCTAGCCATCATGTACAGATGCACTGCCAAATTGGAAAAAGAAACTGGTTAAATTCAAATGGATTTTTGCAATTAAGAGCAAAGAAAATTAATCAGTCCAATACATACAGTCCTCAATACTGTTCCAAAATACAGAGATACAGCTAATAAATTTCCAGATTCTTCTCTTCCAAACATTTTTTAACTCATGGAACTGTGATCCACAACTGAAAGGGGCCCATAAGGGAAACCGACAACACATGAAAACTAATTTTCCATAATCTCATCAGCAGACAAATGCCACAGCATCTAACACCAAGAATAACCTGACACTCCTGAACTAAAATCAGATCACTGCTTGTTTCCCATCATCATCATCACCGCTAAGTTCCTGAGCAAATGAGATGAGCTACACAGGTTATTCTTCAGGCATCACATCAAGTTAAAATCAACTTGAAAGGTTACAGTCAAGAAAGTGTCCATCTTCCTAAGCACAAACTTTTTTTCAGGCTTCTCGGCATCACAGGAAAACTGAAAGCAAAGTTTGTAGCTAAAGTCTTGCTCTGAAAATCTTAAAATGTATAGTTTGAAACTAGAAACTTTTCTTGTGGCAGGATTTTGTTAAGGTTGATATGTATAGTTAAAAATCCTCCTTGTAAGTCTGAAAGGTCTTGGATGTTCCCCTGCCTAGAGATCAAGGGACAAGGCCAACATCATCAGCTGCTGCAGAATTTTACATTTCTGTTCAAACAAGCAACTGTTCTGCTCCTCCTAGAGTAGAATGAAATCTCTTAGAAATCTGCATCATAACTGAAGTTCTCCTGGATCTGCTGCCAGTCATGCTTTGGCTCAAAAGGAGTACTGTGCATTAAATTATATTAAGAAGGTAAACTCTGGGGTTTCCAAACTTAATTTGGAAGGGATGTTAAAGATCATCTCATTCCAACCCCCTGCCATGGGCAGGGACACCTTCCACTATCCTCCCACTATCCCAGGCTGCTCCAATCCCCACCCAGCCTGGCCTTGGACACTTCCAGGCTGTCACCAAAACAAAAGCCAGCAGCAGCTGCTCCAAGTGCTGCACTGGGCAGTGCACGAGGAGAGCTGTGTTTGGCTTTGACCAGAGAAAAGAAATTACCTTTTAAAATTCCTTTCCTTTTTTCTGCCCCTTCAGAGCAGCTTTCAGCATTTGGGAATCCAAAACTCACTGAGGCACTTCTATCACACCTGATTTTATCAAATATTGATTTTATTATCATAAAAATATTGAATGAAACTGCTGAATGACCTGACTTAAAACAAGGATTTTCAGAAACATCTAGAATAGAATTTTTATTTGTCTCAAGTTCAGATCTTTCACTCTTAATTTTTAAAATTTTATCTGAAATGCAAGCAGACTGATTTTTATTTTATTTGCCATTTTGTGAAGGATCTTAAACCCGTATAAATCAACCTCTTCTCTTCCAATTATTTGCCCTCACCTTAAAGTAGAATTACCACTTGTGATTTTTTCCTGCATTACATATGATTTCAGATTTCATAACAACTGGAGACATTCAATTGATTTTTCTTTCCCTTCAACTGTAACATCATACATTGTTGTCTGTGCAACTTTCCTGTTTTTCTACTCAGCATTTTTTCTTGTTAAACCTTTTGGAGCTGATTTTTGAGATTAGGCCTATACTGAGATGAGCTGGTTTTTCTAACAGCCTCTGTCACTGAAGAGAACAGCAAAAATTTTCACCTCAGAGTAATCTGGAAAAACAGAATTAAAGAACTACAAAACAACTTCAAGGAACACAGGTCAGCACAAGTGTCAGTATTATGAACGGCCAAGTAAATACATTGGGGAGAGGGAGATGAGGAAAGAACAGGTCCTTAATTCTGGATTGCAGTGAAACATTAAAATTCTTTCTGAGGTGAAGAGTGATCCCCGCTTGTTCACTGGGGCTGATGAATGCCACCAATTCTGGATAAGCTTCACTTTGCTAAAGGGCTTTGAGGAAATTTCAGTAACAAAAACCAGAGCAATAATGTCATTACGGCTCTTTTCTCTTTCTGAGTTGGAAATCACAAGGGTGTACAATAAAATTCAGCGAAGAGGGAAGAAGGGTACTTCAGGTGACCCAGGGATGATCATTCAAGAAACAGGTTATTGAAAAGCATTGTACTACCAGCCTTTGCAGTGCATGCATTATTTAGATACACTCACTTTATTTATCTCTAAATGCTATGCAATTCCTGTGTGCAGCACAAGAATTTATAAGCTAATTTGCTGACTTTATTTGTCAGTTTGCACTGAAAGGACCACATCATTTTGTTCACCCATAGAGTCAGAGTTTGGGAAGAAAATGGTTTCAGGAAAAGACAGAAAATTATTCTAATTATTCTATTTTGAAAATACTAAAACAAATCAAGTAGAAATCCCTTCAGCAACCTGTTGCCAGTTGAGAATTCAAGGTCCACATTTCTGCCTTCTTCAGCATTGCTTTCCCGTTTATCTTTTGTCACATATCTCTGGCATGCTTAAGATTATGGAAATATCACAAATACAAGATAATTCTAACCAAAAATATGAAGGCCCAACACTGCCCAAGGTCCCATAATACAAAGAGCTGTTTTTTCACAGTGTTTCCAACTTCCTATTTAGTTTTGAACATTTTTATTAATCCTCAACAGTCACACATCAGACTTTGACAAAGATGGTGTATCTTATAGGATTTATTAACTACTCTTTGTGAAATGTTTGTAGAATTCAGTGCAAAGCTTAATTAAGCAATAAAGAAGTTTTAATCAAACACATTATGAATTTTATACATTTGCAAAGCATCTAGTTAGACCATATTTTCATCCCTTAAGAATTTGTTTATTGCACAGTAACCAAAATATTCATGATACCTAATTATCTTCTAAAAAACAAAAAAAGAAAGAAAGAAAAAAAGTCCTTCCTTTGAAATATTAATTAGTTTCAATATTTCTCTAGGGCTTTTTTACCTCTTTCTGATACTCTAAATTGTTCCATTTACTGAAAAGACAAAATGCAACAGCAACAAGTAAGTATATATCCTGTTTTCAGCTTGGGAAGGAACTGGGGTGGGAGTTGGGTCGTAGGAATGAGGGAAACCTGTTGCAGGCTACATC
This sequence comes from Melanocharis versteri, assembly GCA_013397845.1. Classification (NCBI taxonomy): domain Eukaryota; kingdom Metazoa; phylum Chordata; class Aves; order Passeriformes; family Melanocharitidae; genus Melanocharis; species Melanocharis versteri. The sequence goes on from VZTG01003982.1 coordinate 712,661, forward strand.
CCAACTAAAGCAGTATCAGGATATATACTCTATATTCCATCTGTACTCTCACATCTTCTTTATGTTGGGTCATTTACATTTAAACACACAAGATATGAACTGAGAGAGCTGCTCCCTCCTCAAATATGACTCAGAATCCTTGGTGTCCACACAAGGTCCTGAGGCTGGAGATGCTTCACAAAAAAAGCAAGTTAAAACTACAGAGAATCTACTTTTCTTTTATTTTCCTTTTTTATTTTTTTTTTAATATATGGCTTTAATATAACCATATTCAAACTTTAATTTGGTATGCCTGGGATGGTAAATAGCAATGCACCATAATCAACTGTTATTATGAAGAATGAGTTGCCCATAATCTGTGTAATAGAACCACTCTCTTGCTAATCCATCAAGCACTTTGCCAAGGACACTGCAGGGACACTAAAAGCACCAATCCCACTGTCACAGGATTTCTGCTCAGGATGGAAGCACTTGCTGGTACAAGGGAAGAATATAATTTGTTGTGACTAACAGATTTCATCTTTTGAAAATACAAGTCACTCCACAGCAAAGCTCTTTTCTGTTGATCCATTTTTTACCATTGTTAACATGTGAAAGCTGTGAGGTTTGCAGCTACCCAGAGCTTGGCCCCAGCGTAAGTTTCTCCCTGAACTTCAGTTCTTGCCAGGCAAATCAAGAATGATGATTTGACTGGAATGTGACACTGCACACAGGTCTGAGCAGAAGCCACAGAAGTGCACAGTCCACTGAAACCACACCCTGTCAATCAGCTTCTCAGATTGTTCTGAAAATCTTTTGATTAGCCAGCACCAAATTCTTTCAAAAATCCATTGAAAATTCACGTTTTTCCTTTTTGAACTCTACAGGAATTGTCTTCCAGCAATAAAATCATATTGCCTGCCAGAAAGGAAGACAAAAAATTTAAAAAAAGCACTTCTATACTGCTCACAGCACTGCAACATTTATGAACCAGTGAGCTTTAGTGAAAGCTGCAGCATTCAGCTTTTCCATGAAGCATGATGAGCTTTCCATAAATTGCAGCCACGTTTCTCCTAGAGGGATATGAATAAAGTCTATTTATGGAATATTCAGCAAGTGGATGCAGGGTGAAAATATCACTTGTTTCTTCAAAAGACTAAATTACCAAGTTTCTGTATCCCGGGTTCCACAATCTTTTCTTCACCTCCAAATGTGAACTTCTTTTGCACAAGCACACACTAACCATGTAAGCTCAACTGACCTACATACAGCCTTGGTGCAATAGGAACTCGATAAATACAAACACATAAAACTGTGTCTAGAAATAGAAACAGCAGCAAAGACGTTTTATGGAAAAATGTGGAAGCAGAGACAAAAAATACGGACATCCTCAAATGAACACCAGGATGATCAGGGTAAAGGAACAAAGACTACTAAATCTTGAAAACTCCCAATTTACCTTGGCCAATTGGATTTAGCTGGCAGGAAGATGTGCCACAGTGGGACAACCACAGGTAATTGTTCACCCAGAATTCATTATGTGGTAAAATCCTATTTATCCAAGGAAATCAAATATCCATTAGTCTCATGTTTTGCTTTAACTTGATATACACAAAAGTTTTATGTTCCTGGACAAGGAGGGCGTAATTCCAAAAATATTTTTTCATAAAAAATACAAAAGAATGTGCATAATTGGGAGCTAAAAGCCTTTTTCCTACAACATCAGGCACTTCAGTCTAGCTAAAAGCTAAGACTAATAGTCAGCAGTGTATTTAAGCCAGGAATCCAAATATTGCTAATGCTGAAACAAATGAATGACTGTCTTCAACAGACAATAAACATTTTAAAAATCACCTGTTTTGAAAAGGCCTGAGGCTGTTAAAATTCCATGTGCCTTTTCTCTCTTGGAATGATAAATGCAGCCATCAGCTGATAGGATGTTCTACCATAGGTTCTATTATTAAGCCATGAGAAGAGGCCTTGGCAATTATTACTAATTTTATTTTAGGCATCAGCACAGAAAAGTAGCTGGAGAAGTTCTTTTCAAGCAGTTCTCTCAGTCTGTCCAGGCAGATAAAATGCAGCCATCTTCCCAAAGAAAGTGTGTGGGCTTTCAATACCTTGAAAGGTCAACCATTCTCACAAAATTAAGTTCTTAGAAGTTCCGGTGTGATTTCGTGGAAGGAAAACCTAAATAATAATAGCATAATGAAGTTAGCTTGGCAACAAGCTTCCAGGAAAGAACCAACTCTCTAAACAAAAATATTAGAGGAAAATTATTAAAATCTCTGAGATGGAAATGTTGATAGGAAGCATTCTCAGAGTGCCCAGGAAAAATGAGAGTTAAAATACATAAAAAGCTATTACATGTACTGCATGACTTATTTACATGTACTAATAAACTCTGTAGCAGTACACACCCCAAATTTCAGGGACAATGAAAAATACAAACGTAACTGTAAATACCACAAATTTGCCCACTGGGCTCAAGTAAATCTGGATTATTTTCATGTATATGTGCTGATCAGCAGGATAAGCACTGATAACAAATAGATGCTGGTTTGGATTAAGGCTTATTTTGTGGGTTTTCTTTTTTAAATAAAGATCGAGTTGTCACAGTTCTGAGATTATGCCATATACTTTAGCAGATGAAATTACACGAGGAGAAAACAGTTATCTACCAACAAGGTTTCCTCTGTTAGCCTTGCACCTTTTTAACACCTTAAAATAAGGCAACAGATTCCGAGCTCCCATTCTAGAAAAGCTTTTTAACTCTCACAACTTGTTTTCCCTTTCCTCACCATAACCCTAAGTCCTTCCTCTCACCTTAAATTCTAAATATAAATAATGCAGCTAGTGAAGAAAACCTTCAGTGCATGTAAGAGGCCCCTGCAGAGATCTGTGAGGAAGTAAACTGGGAGAGTTGGGGTGGAAACACGGAATCAAAGGTGGCTCTAGTGCACGTATTGGTGCTGCCAAATTACAAAACAATGATGATACCACTCACACCTGGCCTGACTTGGCATTTCTTTTTAATGATAGGACTGGCCCTGCTCTGAGTGGGGTCTGGAATGGATGATGGCAGAGCTCCAGTCCACCTACATGGTGTCAGTGCTTTTCAACTTCTTTAAAACTTCAACAGCTCACTCACTAAACCAAAGCAACCTATCCAAAGCATCACAATAGATGCACAATAAAGGTGGAAGACAAAACCAGATGTTCTGAGAGGTGGAACTTCAAGATTTGTCAGAAATTTATTCCTTCCTTTTCATTCCTTTTTACGTCAGGGCCTCCACCTTTAATCTAAATGTTATATTCTGAAACTCTGGGTTTATGGTATTTAGGTGTGTTTGCAAAGCACTCCGAAAGTGAAATGTAACAACTAGGAGTGATTTTCTAATTATAAACTATCAATTAAAATTGCAGTACATGGCATTTTTCATTTATCTTTATTTCTGTTCCAAAATATGCAGCAAGAGTGTTAAATGAAAGATGTTACAGTGCAGCCTCTACACAACACAGAGAAGAAGGTGTAGATTAGATTTTAGGAAGAAATTCTTCTCTATGAGGGTGGTGAGGCCCTGGCACAGGGTACCCAGAGAAGCTGTGGCTGCCCCATCCCTGGAAGTGTCCAAGGCCAGGCTGGATGAGCCTTGGAGCAGCCTGGGATAGTGGAAAGTGTCTCTGCCCATGGCAGGGGGGTGGAATGAGATGAGATTTAAAGTCCCGTCCAACCCAAACCATTCTATGATACTGCAATTCCAGGAAACTAGAAACAGTATAGATACGAAATAAAGTGTTTCCATCTGTGATTCAAAGCAAACTTCATACACAAATAACAACTGTACAAACCTCCATAACCTCCCACATCATTATGCGGGCATCAAATTTAACTCCAATTCTGTATTTCCAACCCTCTGGGACAAAGCAGAAACATCTGTCTTTATTTCAGCTGCCAGTCTAACAGTATGTTTTAAGATAAATCACCCTCTATGAATAATTAATACTGCTTTCTCAGTTAGATTTGTGATTATTAAGTCATTATTTGTTTGTTTTCAGTGATGATTAATCTGTTTTCCCTTCTCGTGCTTAGTCATACAACTCTGGAGGAAAACGAAACCCTCAGATAACTTGCAAATTCTGGTTTTTTTTGCAAAAAACGAGCAGTCAGTTCTTAAGAGCTTTGTATTTCAAAATATTCAGCTGAAAAAGTACACAGACCATAGAATATTCTGCAATGGGGTTTCCTGTGCCCAGAGAGAACCCTGGGTTATAAATTACTCCAGCACTGGAAGGTGTTAAGGTTGGCACACTGAAGCCCGGGGACATGGGCATCGATCATAAAACACAATTTTTAATGAGGATCACGTAAAGAAGGGTTGAGATAGGAATGAAGGAGATTCCACATCCTTTGCAAACTATTTCCTCTCTCTTTTTGGGAACAGTGAATCTGAGCCTGCAATTAAAGCAGTCAAGGCAATCATCCCACCAGCCCTTCCAATCACTGATGCCAGAGCAAACTATCAGCATTTGTTACTGGATTTGCCTTCTGTCAGACTGGTCTGGTAAATCATACAGAGAAACTGCAACAAGTTAGGTAGCAAAAATGCAGAAAGTAATTGAAGACATAATCTGGAGGAAGTCTTGGCAATGATGGGTGAAAACTGTTGCCAGAGAGATCGACTCCTTAATTTGACTTGCCCAGCAGCAATACAAACACCAGAGCCAAAACCCAGCCCGCAACTGGGAAGAGGGGGATGCACAAAGACTGTAGCAGCCCTCATTTTAGCTCAATTAAAATCCTCCTCAAGCTACACTTGAGGAAGGAGAAGGAAAGCAGCAGGTTGCAGGGTCAGGAAGATACTGGGAATTTGACATCTTGTCCGAAGTTCCTCTGAGCCTCGATACTGAACTGGGCTTGGAATAAACTGAGCACAGATTTGTGGATCGTCTATCTGCAATTAAAAATAAAACCACTTCCTAGAGGTGGCTTCTCGCAATTCCAAGATCAGGAAGGCCTTTGGATATAAATATTGCTGTGATGCTGAGGGGGATATTTAGAACTCCTCTCATTCAGGACAGAAGCCTAATGCCACCTCATTGCCAAGCCAGCGGCAGGCAAATGGAGCAACAAAATAAGATCTGCCAAAAAGCCAAACCACAACTGAAAGGACTGGTCTTATACACTGAATTAAAGATACTGACAGCAAGTCAGTGCAAAAAACATTTGCTTTGCTTATTAATTAGGGATGTTGCCAGAAGCAAAATACAGTCACATAGTTTTAGTTTAATCTCAAAACGGGTGTGAAAGTCACAGGTTATTAAAATCCCTGAACAGGACACTCTGTTCTGACCAATCATTTCCTCAGCTTTATTCACCACCATTCACTCCTAGTGCTTTTTCAGCCAGTATAATGAGTCATTCACTGGTTAAACCAGGAGGCTGTGAGACTGAGCCTCCCACTATATTACTGTCTTATTTTGTAGCCTGAGGCAAAGTAATGATCTTTCTCAGTCTGTCTATATGTAATATGCACATTATGCTTCTCACAGGGATATGATTCGTTCACTGATGATAAAAAACATTTTGATGTTGTCAGAAAAACAGCATCATAAATCCACAAGAGGTAAGCAACAGGAGGAAAACTGTCTTCCCATACCAGTGAAGCTGGACAATTTAGAAGTTGCAACAAACTTTTTACCTAGAATTACACCATTCTCCAATACCCAGTTCTTCAAGATTTTTTTTTTTTTAATCTTCTCAAGAGAGCTTCCAGCCTTATAAACATAATGTTGGCCAGAAGAGGAAAGTCAGAAGTTCATCCTGCCCTCAGAGATACCCATTTGACTATTCCAGGACTTCTAATCTGGAGCCAGAAGGGATGAGATCTTCCACATCATCCCACAAATCCTGAGAGAATGGGAACAGCAAGACTTGAGCTCTATCAGCTCAGGAGGACCACGCAAGCCCAAAAAAATGATGAAGATGCTGTAGAGCACCTCCAACAAGCTGGGTTGGAAAGCTGGAATGGGAGAAGGAGTTCATGAAAGCAACCAGATAAAATGGAGAAGATAGAATTTGTTTCTGCTGTTAAACAGACTTGCTCATTTATTTTATCAAAATTCCACTGGAGCCTTGGTCAGGAATGCACTTGCAGAGACTGATAATGACATTTCTTCAGACAGGCACAGTATGAAAGAGGAGTTCCAGCAGTTCTGCAGAAGAATTTTGCAAATTTTTTTTCTTTTCTTTTGTGGACTCGTTAGAAACTTGACCCATCAAAGATGTTATTTGCCCAGAGTCATGTTTCTAGCTCATATTTCACTTTGTTCTCAGATGCAAAGCATGATGTCCAAATTTGACATCGTCATAGGCTTTGCTCCCCCACACAATACCAACATTCTCCTTCCATGTTTTTAAAAACCTGTTTGAATCATTCACTGTACAGTTCTGAAACTCAGAATTATTGGGTGAAAAGGTAAAATTATCCTTTAATCTTCAACTTTTACTCCCTAGGAACAGACTGATTATGTTACAAGTCACAGGTATTCCCTTCAGAAGTGTCGAGGAATGTTTTGGAAGGAATTTTTTTGGCCTACTGAAATAAAACTTGGCAGAAACATAGTTTTCCCTAATGAAGTCTTGGCTTATTTATCTATATTTGTCTTGAACACACACAGAAGAATTCTGTGAATTAACAAAACCAGTACATGTTTCTATGTAGCTACTTAGGCCTCTGTATGGAACAAGCCTGTAGGTGTATTTATGCAGCAAACAAATTACATATGTGGGCAGGCAATAGTAACAGTACCTTTTTTCACATCTTATCTGCATTTCCAGCATGTCAACAGCACACAAGTGAGAATCTTGAACAAAGAGGAAGATTTTACACTGAGACTTACTCATTTAATTGCCAACAGGAACAACAAAGTTAATTTCCAGAATGTTTTAACCTTTAAGTATCCCAATTTAGATTTTGTCAACATGAATTGCATTGGATCCCAAATGCTGAAATGCCACGCAGAGAGAGAGACAGTCAGACAAGACAAGCTCTTAATTCCTTACAAACCTTGAATGACATCCAACCACAAACAGGAAACCACAACAAAAATGCATCTTAAGATTGTTCCAGAGATCCATGAGAGCTCTAAACAGACAATAAAACATATCAGCACTTACACTTACCATCCACCAGCAGCAAGTCATTAGCTGCAAATGAAATACATCCACTTAACAAATAGGACTGGAATCACAAGTCATCCTGGCTTTGCATGAGAGAGACAGCATTAACATCGACAAGACTCTCGAAATGAGCAAATTTAAAGGACAGGACAATTAAAATGTTAACCACTGCCTGCAGCCTTATTTGCAAAAGTGTTCCCAACTTTGCCACCATGAAACAACTGCTGCTTCAGATAGGAGTAAAGTGCCAAGACCTTACACTTTGTTTTAATTTGAACTGGATCTACAGCATAGGCTGGGTATATGCAATAAACTGAAGTCACAGATTAACTCTAGTAGATAAACTGAACTCTCCAGATACTGCTCTGTAACGGCCAAAAAAGTGCAGCTTAAAAGATGACACCTCTGATGTACACACACAGCTCTGCACTGGTCTCCCCACACCTCCCGAAACAACTCAATCTGTCTCTAACAACAATCCTTGATATTTCAGATGTTATGATGAGATTTAAACTGAGATCCCTAAACTGGAACTTCAGCTGTGTCAGGAATTGTTAATCCTTTTATAGAGTAACCAGGAGCCAAATCCATTTTGTGATGACAGACTGCAAATAAAGGGACTTGCAGGGCCATCAAACATGCCAAGAGCATCGCTGCAAAATGCAACGTAGGTATATGAGGTCAGAAATAGGTCACATTTCCATACTTCATAAGGTTTGCCAAGTTCCAAATTAGAGGCAATCACATAAATCTCAAAACATGACAGTAAGAAGATAAAAATTCCCCTTGGTTAACAAACAAATGAAGACAAGAGCATACAAGTCTCAGATAAAGCAGAAAGGAGAACAGATAAAACCTCCCTCAGAAAATCATTCAGAGAACAGTAATTATAGGCAAGTATTCTTGTCTTCACTAGAGACACAGCTTTGACATTTCCACCCTCTCACATAAACTATGTCTTTAAAGTATGAAACCAGTAAAAGACAACTGTCAACTGCTGCATGTCCATTGAGTCTACGTCAATAAAGGCTGGAATGTCTTTACTCTGAGATTATTTTTAACCTATCTCTGCACAAGGAGGAAATTCAGGGGAGAATTTAATGATAACAAAGTGTTTTAGCAACTGACTTGCATGGAATTTTACAAATTTACAGCAAAGCTGAATGTCAATAGATACCAAATTTACCATTCTTCAGTTTCATGCCTAGGCACAACCAAGCAAGAGCATTCACCCATTGGCCTCCAAAAGACCTTCCTTTGTTTTTTACTAACCAAAACCACCAAAGGTAAAAAAAAACAATTCAAAAAATCCCTTCGTTTGTCCCAGAGATGTTTGTCTAATAAAGAAAATTGGATGGTATATGAAGAGATAACTGAAAACAGCAACCATGAGGGGAAAAAAAAAAAGATGTCATAGTGATTGTAAAATTTCAAGACACAACCACTAAAGTAATTACAGCTGGTCTAAGCCCTAACAGGAGCGAAATAGCCTAAGAAAGCAAGAGAGAATGCAAACCTACATGGGATTGCACAGGACTAATGAGTCCAAAAAGCATCAAGATTAAGTAGTGAGGTGGAGGAAAATTCACACACAGCAATACTCTGGCAGCTAGAGCAGCAAAATCATATGCATTTTCTCAGAAAATAAACACTATTTTATTTTATTCTAGGTCACTAGTGTGTGACCTAGAACTTTCTTTCTTTCCCCACAAACACCTGGGCTGTGAAAGCTACAAACATGAAGCTGTAATAAATATGAAAGCCATGAACAAATAACTTGTTAATCTGCAGTTAGGATCGTGGATTATGAGTTTATGTCATTTTTTACTATGTTCTCTGCTGATTCCTTTTGTCATCCAGATGAGCCTCTCTCCACCTATGGTCCCTGTTCCTCTGACAGGCTCCTGCTTCACATGATGGTAAATCTGAATTAAGAGCTGCCTCCTGCCCTCCTCTTTGCCCACCCCGGGGGGTGCAGGACACACTGACTCAACCTCCCAGCCTGATCCCACCCAAAACCAGAAGCTACTGGGTTTGGGTGGTTTGGTTTTGGTTTGTTTTTCCCTGCTGTTTTAGTGAGCTGAATTCAGTCACTGTGCCATGAAGTGACACAGCCAGAAACACCTGAGTTTCTTTCACATAAGAGTGAGAGATGAGAGATAATGTGACTAAGCAACATCTGGCAGTTTTGATAGGAACAAGCCATTACTGCCTTGTCTCTCCACAAAGCCATGCCCTCCCTTTCTCTGTCTCTCCCTTCAGACAATGCCCATTTACCTAAATCTCATTCAATTATGAAATAAAATAATAGTAAAATTGAGATCCTTTCAGTTTCCCCAATTCTTTTTTTGACAATCCTTCAATTTTTTGGTTTATTTATGTGCTGAGGACAGGAGCTGCCTGTTAATGCATGCTCACTCTGTGCTGCTGCCTGGCAGAGGGAACAATTTATCAGTTATAACCACATGGATTTAGCCAAATACTGCATATACAGAAAGCTTGGGAAAGATGGTGCTAAAAAATGGTTTGGGTATGCAGAAAGAGTAGAATTAAAATAATTTCCTGATATGAAAGAAACTGTTTTAAAAGGTATGGGATAATGGACTCCATGTGTCAGAAGATAGGAACCTTCAGCAGCAAGACCTTGAATAAATTCTCAGAGAAGTACAATTAATTTCATTATACCCTGAGAAGAAATTGTACCTATTAGTGTATTATTGCACTCATACTTTTCCTATGCTACATGTTTGGTGAATAAAAAGGGTTACATAGCAGCTTATTATTATTAAAATATGATGACAGTGCCTGTGTCTCCCCAAGCAGCACAAAACTCCAAACTCATATCCTCAGAAAAATCTTTTCATTTTTCTAAGCCATCTGTCAACAGGCCATTTCTTCTCTGCCTTCCCTTTGATCATACAACCCTAATTTTCTCAATGTGGCAATTAATCTCTTTTCCCCTTGATTTTTATATAAAGATATTAGAAAACCCTCTGAAGCTTCCACATTGTAGACTCAGCTAATATATGCGGACTTGTATTCCTATAATTATCCTTTTTTTCCCCCTTTCTTTCTCCCTTCTCCCTTTCACATATCATCTATCATATCTTGTTTCAATAAGACCACATGATCCTTTTGTGCTCACTGAGTACCTACCCAGTGTGCTACAAGCTCTCCTGTGCCAGATACAATCACCCACCACCCACAATTCTGCTCCTCAAATTACCAACAGAAACGTCCAGGCTCTTTTTCCTTTGGCAAACTCCACGTTGATTTTATGTCTCCTGTTCATGCACTACAATGCTAAGAAAATGAATGGTGTAGATGTCAGGCAGAAGAGTGTGTGCCTGAAGTCCTTCGCTATTTCAGCAGATTGTCTTTCGCTCACATTAGGTCTTACCCCCTTTAATAAGAAAAAAATAGAAAGAAAACCCCAACTTTCCTAGAATGAATCTTTTGAAGAATGGGTATTGAGACAGTCTTTGGGAACATAAAATCATCCTCCTAAGAAGCAGAACATTTAATGTGATTGGATACATCACTCCCCGAGCATTCACTTCATGCGCAAAATCCTTTTGATGCTTTATACCTTCGGTGTCACAATAAAAATATCTTCTTATTACTGAGGCATGATAAGAGAGTAAACAGCAGCTGTGTGATAGCACTGATGTAGCAGAACATATCCCCCCGAGGATTCTTGACCTTTCAGCCTTGGTTTTCAATGCTGCAGCTAAAAATAGCTTTTCTCCACCGACAAACATTAGAGCTCCATGCTGCAGAATAGCAATGAGGAGCTTTATGCTCTAATGGCTTTACTATAAATAGAATCTCTTCACTGCTAAAAGCTCTTCATTAAAAGGATTAGTGACTACAACACACAACAGGAACAGCCGATACCAAACCTCAGGCTTTGTAGCACAAGTTGATTTTAAATTTACTCGATTTATGGTTTATGAAGTAGCTGCGTAATTTGGTGAGTAAAGCAGAATGAAAAAGAACTCCCTCCCCCCTTCCATGCAACATTTTGGAGGGCTGATTTTGATATAAATTAAATAGTTTAAGGAATCAGCTTCCTAGTATTCTCATCTTCTCCAGTTTGATGCCAAATTGACTGTATAATGCAATGTCAAAATGGAGCACAAAGTCACAACAAAACTGATGTCAGTGCTTGAGCATAACAAATGATCAGTTCTCTGCTAGAGCAGAAAAATTCCCTTTCCTGCCTGGCTTCAGAGAGGGACACAAATTCTCGCAGGGCTGGGCTGGGGCTGGGCTGTGCTGCAGCAGGAGTCACATGTGGGGCTGAAGCAGGAGGGTGACAAAGCCAGGGACGAGAAGGTGAGCAGCAGAATGGGAATCCCACTTCCCACGTCTGGGTGAACACTTAATAAAGCCGGCATTAGGGGGTTAATTTGAGATACACTGGCAAATACACCATTAGTGATGCCTCACAAACACCCAGCCACGGGAAGAAGACTGGAGACAAAATGTAATTAAAGCAGAAATAAGGCCCATTATTTAAGAGATGAGTTATTCTAACACGGCAACAGTGAAAGACTGACCAGGAAGTCTGAAATCTTGAGGAAAAAGATAAACGTTACTTGCCAGATGTGAGATAAATCGATCACCTACGAATATTAGAAAAAGACAAGTTTGTCAAATACTCCATTAACAAAAAGTATCTGAAGCATTCAGAGATTTTTAAACTTCACTGGTACAAATGGTGGTGAATGTGCAGTCAGTCAAGGAAATTCAACCCCTCTGAGACTGATTGTATTTGAAGATATGCAGTAACTTTGCACATCCACTGGAAAAAGGAAAATATTCCATTCCCAGGTGCAGTTTCCTTGCTCCCATCTTCGCCTGGCCTAGAGGGCCATCTCTCTATGAGCCACACCAGCCAACAATCAGCAGGGCTTACAATTAACCTCACAAATTGACTACTGCATATCCTAAGCGCTGGTCAGCCCTGGGCCCATACAAGCAAGACTTCAGCCTCGAATAAAAGGCTATTTCTTGGAGCACCTCCATATGTATGCGAACATCTTATCCCAAAACATCCACCAAACAGAAGGTGGTCAGAAGATATATACTGAATATCAAGCTTTTAACCCACTGAGGTTCTTAAAGAAAGGAACACCTGTCTATGGAGCCATTCCATATTTTTAATTGACAAACCAGTGCACCATCTGATTGCCCAACAATGAATTCCACTCACACGTCTTTGATTTTTTTTCCCCTCAGGTTCTGCAAATATGCTTTTGCTTCTGTACTTTTAATTTGTTTGAATTAAAGCAGATGTGATAATGTTATTCTTTTTTTTTTTTTTAATATAAGCCACAGTTCTGAGTAGTTGCAAGCAATGGCACATTTAACTCTGTTCTGGGTTTTCCTCTTTTATATTTGTTTACTGTTAGAGAACAGAAATTTTGTCAAACATAAACCAAATTTAGATTACCAAAATAACTAAGGATGGCTTTTCCCCCTCTGACATTTAGACAAATGGCAAATTTTGACTGCCTGCAAAAATTGCTAATATGCAGAACTGCATACTCTTTTTCATTTTAAATTAGAGGATTTGCTACTAACATGCCATATGCTGTGTGATATGTTTAACAGAATGTTACACTTCTAATTGCATACCAATCAAGGCCTCATATTTTCCAACAATTAGCAGGGTAAAGTATAAATTTCCTCGTGTCGTTGGTGCTTTCAGGCATCCAACAGTGCCTACAATACTTTAATCCACATATCTTCCAAATTACAAACATGATTTCTCTTCAGTGAGAGACCTCCAGGTACAGGAGACTGAAAAGGAGAGGATGGGGAAGAGGATAAAGAACAATGTATTTCTACTGACAGCACCATCCTTCTGACTTCTCAGGATTTCCCACAAAAGTCTAAGATATTCAACCCCAAAAATGGGGAGGGGATCTCAGCTGGGGTTTTATGTGAATCTGTTTATAATGTCTAGACTGAATGATGTTTGTTTTTTGTTTTTTGTTTTTTTTTAAGAAATCTATGAACAGATATATATAAACACCACAATGATGTTTTTCTGTTAACAGGAGTCGAAAGGAAGAAATCTGCAGCTATTTCTGACATCTTAAGGATCTTACAGAATGAATTTATCAGTACACCATTTTCGGGGGTGAAGAAAATAAATATTCTCTAGTCTTGGCAATTACACCTAGCTTGAATGGAGTATGGGAATGAAAAAACCGGAAACAGCTCTCCAGGTAGATCTTGGTAACTTTCATTTTTAGGCAGCAGAAGGTATCTGATCCCGATTTTCACCATACAGTTTTCAAAAGTTTCAAAGACATTTTATGCTGATTACAGCTCATTTTTTATTTTAAAGATTTTAAGTATCTATTAACTTACTTGCTGATATTCAAGTTTCACTAACAATGATGAGTCTTCCCTATAAATAATCATTTATTAGTATAATGGAGCACGAGTGAGCTACTTAATGAATAGCAAGATGACTTGAATTAATTTTAATCCCTGTTTCAAAACAGAAAGAATCCCCAATGACTTTTCTCCTAGACATTATTACATACAAGTGAAATTTTACAGAGTGAAATATTTACTCGTGTTTATTCCAGTGTTTGCAAACTTTAATAAATTAAGTTTGCCATCAGAATATGAAGTAATGAAATTAAAGACTGGATAATCACTGCTTATAAAAGTAGTTGTAATGTGCTATTAATTGCCACATACCATGTACTCAAATTTAATTTCTAGAGAAATGCTCAGGGCCAGTGGAAACTTTAGCACTGGAAATATTTGAAGCTGTACAAGTATCTCCTGTTTCATCAGGGTTATCTCAGAAAACCCCCTCACAACCTCCTCTCTAGATTTTTGCATGTTTGGAAAGGCACAGGAGTCATCACTACATTATTTCAGTTTAAAGCTTCCTCTCAAAGAAGAAGTTCAAAAACTTAATTACTTCAAGTTTGTGTATAAACAGTATTATTCAAAAGTATTGCCTAATGGTATACTGGAAGTAAAAATGAATGCTCTTAGCATGAACTTCTGGGAATAAAGACAATAACTGAACAGTCAAGGGTCACATTTGGAATCTGTGCCACTGAGAAATGTCCACAATCCATACATTAGAACCATTGAGGTTCTAATTAGAGGAGTAAACTGGAACATGAGGTAACTGATGACACAGCCAACCTGCTTCAAAAGTCCAAAGGAGCAATGTTTTAGTATCTACAGGCCACTAAATCTGCATAAAATGGAGTTCCTGGCCTAAATTACATCACTGGTTTTCTGCAAGTTTTGGTGCCTCCACCTTTAAATTTAGACATGTACAATTTTCTGCTGAGTTCATACCATCAAAATATCTAACTTAACTTAAGGTTTGCTGATTATTATGGCACTTTGGCAAACAAACAGCTCCACGGTCTGAAACTCCAGATGAATGACAGAGGTAAATGCCATCTGTGGTATTTTACATAAATTGAGTAAAATGACTGGATTATTACCAAGTTGCCAGCACCGGTGGAATACAAAAGACACTTTAAAGGAGAACAAGAAGGATTAAGAATGATGCCATACAGTATGTCAGAGTTGCTGGTAATCTTACCCAATACATTGCCTAAGAAATGATTTATTACACTAACAGAAGGGTTTGTGAAGGTTAATTCTGCATGATGAACAAATAGCTGGATTTTTTTTTATTCTCTCAAAATAACAGAAGAGTTTCATTGTCTGCCACCATGCCTTTTGAAGAATAGCTTCCAGATTATCATCGCCTACCTCTATTAGAAGCTGCCTCCCCTATCAGACATGTATCACTTCATGTCACAGTCCTGCTCCCCTCTGCGCATTTTTACTTGTCTGATTCCTGCACAGCATTCTCAGAGGTACAAAACCATGTACTGTGACAGCCACAAAGCCAAAACAATTCCTCACAAGCAAACAATCCTGTGTTGCCTCATTGTCATTCCTTGCCTCATGTCATTCCAGAATGTTTTTTACCTTTGCGAGCATCTATTTGTTCTGCAGGGATTTCTGAGTATTACTGACTCCAAACAACTGCACTACAACCTTCCCAAAAATGCAGTTATTGTGTAATGAAAACTAACATAAACTTGAAATTCACTTGCATATCTGGGGTTGCTAACAACTGTTAAATTTCCAGCCTCTAAGGCTGCTACTGCTTTATTACACTATTGGTCATGGTACTGAGTACCTGAAACTCGAAATTTAATCAGAATTAACTTCTAAAGATTTTAGTGGTTTAATTATTCTGTATTTAATCAAAGTGACTACATTATTATCCATTTTAAACATTCAAGATCCTACTAGAGATACACTAGAGAGACACAGCAGCATCTTGCTAAACACTGTGTTGTGGCCAGGCACCAACGACTCTCACATTGGTCTTAATTCATAAACTCTGGTATGAGCTAGAAGGTTTAACAAGCTGGATTTACTCCATCACCGCCTGTTTCAATCTCCTGTTTGTGAGCAATGTTGGTTTCAACAGCTTACATCATGTCCTGTGAAATACTAAATATTCACTATAACTGTGGTGGTTAATGAAGGACAACAGAGAGTCTTGGAAATGAAAGCACAGATTCACTTTAAGGTGGAGATCACTAAGGATCCATGTCAGCAATAATGCTGCTGAAGATCTAAGCTCGTCAACCAGATCTAAGAAAACAGAAAACACACTTTACACCAGACACAGACAAAGGCTACTGAGATAATTGTGAGGTGAGAAAAAGAAAAAAAAAAGAAAAAAAAAGGAAAAAAAATTAAAAACAAAAAACCTCTGCTATCAAAGAGACTGGGAGAGTTAGTCCTGACTGCTGTGTCAAGATGCACAAAAGAAAGAGCAAGAGTGATAACAGGCAAACATCAGAGACTGAAAAAAGCTATTTAAACTAAAGAACAATATTGACATGAGTACAAAAGAGCTGGAAATGAGTCACAAATAAATTTAATCTTGAAATTCCTATTTGCAGCAAGGATCTCAGATGGAGCTCAATAAGTTTACAAAAGGCTCTCCAAACAAAATTATATTGAGACACCTTCTGCAGTCTACTGAATTAAATAACATGAAGATGTATATTTCATGTTATGAGATTAATTTAAAGCAGTATGCAGACAAAGCACAATCTACTAAGTACCCATGAGCAGAAATAATCTCCTTCAAACATAGCCGAAATATTTAACAAAAACAGTTCATAATTAGCAAATGGTGAGCACATTGCTGATTAATACCTTCATTAGGAACAGATGTTCAGAAAAATCCAGCAAAAATACATACAAAATTATAGTTGCTAGGAAAACAGAAGAGGTCATTTTGACTCTAACAGGCAGAAGTTCAGGTTGTTCACTCCAACTGACAGCTGCTCACTCACCTTATTTCCATCCCAGTCTCAGACCTGAGATTACATTTCTCACTCATTTTTCCTTTGTGCCTCACAACCGCTTTTTGTCTATCTGGTTAGTGAGATAAACCTGGATGTTTTCTCTCTGGAAGTGAAGCGTGTATGGGAAAAGAGAAGTGATGCATTTGTGGGGAGTCAAGCACCACGAAGGAGCTCAGTGGGCAGGACAGGGTGGATGCCCATCCCTGTGGGGTCAGCTCCTGTTTTGGGGGATTTATGCCTGGGCTTCAATTTCTGGGCACAATGAAGGAGCTATAAATATGTCTCATTTCAGACAAAGGTTCCAAGTGGCCCAATGCAGAGGTGCAAAGCTGTGTTTAACTCAGCCTGAGCTCTGAGTAAGGCCAAGCCCCAGCCAAGAAGCCCTGCCAGGTGGGAGCTGCTGATGACAGCCCAGCAGGTCTGCAGCTGGAGTCTGTGTGCAGCGTCAAAGCAGCTCTGAGGCTTTGTGTTCTGCTAAAACAAATTTACTAAATGCTCCCACTGCTGGGAGCACTGATGAACCAGAACCATCCGAGGCTGATGGCACCTGTTTCTGCTCTGAAGTTTCTGATTTATGGTCTCCAATGCTTTTAATACCTGGGTTTTTCCTTTGACTTGAACAACTCAACCCCATCTTTCACTCAGAAAACTGACAGTTGACTCTTTATCAAAGCACAGAAATGTAATTATCCTTTAACACTTCTTTTAATTATTCAGGACTGCTCCTGCTGCCTTTTTTTCTTTCCTGAAGTTTTCACATGAGGCAACCAATTACTTCTCTGCATAGTTCCAAATACTGCCGAGACACTTTACTCTTCCTATATCCTACTAACACTTTTAATTGACTCTTCCTTATTTCATCTCATGTGTCTGGCCTAGATATAGAAATTCCGTAACAGCTCTGTACGTGTCTGGAATTATTGAGCCACAACTTCATATGATACTACACAAAATCTAATGAGTAATAAAAACCAAATTGAATATCATTTGACAAAAGCCCTTTTGTACAAAGCCATCCTACAGAATGCATTTGCTCAGCTTTCCTTTAATATTTTGAGATGGAAAAAATGTCTCTTCTTCTTCTGTAACTTTTTCTAATGTATCCACAGGTAATGAGAATTGTTACTAAAGTGACCCTGAATTTCTTCTTAGTAAGGAAACAGACATTAAATAAAAAGTCTAAGTTCCCTACTGAGTATACATTACACAGAATTCCAGCTCAGGAAAGGTTTTCTGTTTGACTGGCCTCTTTTGTAAAATCCAATCAATTAATGATTCAAACCAACCAAGTGAAATTATATTTTATTATTTTAATTATTTTTTTATGATTTCTTAATTCAAATGTTTGGAATAGAAAATAAAAAACAAAAGTAATATCTAGTTCTGATGTTGTTTTACCGAAGGGACAATGGGGAGGTGCAATAGGCTAAGAAAAATCACAAAATGGAGGAAAAAAATCTCCTGTGCTAAAAAATAGACTGCTAGATTTCAAATTTGAGAGACAGTAAAATGGAGAAAATGAGAGGACATGAAAGAGAGCACTTCAGTCAAAGCATATGTTTCTTCGTACAAATCTGTCTGCTCTGGTCTCTGTTTGTACTGCTGAGGTTTTGACAGTTGGAAGCTATTAATTTCAAAATTACGAGGCTTATTGAGCTGGATTTATGGTCTTTGCAGTCGTTAATTCACTTCTGCTTCCTTGATGAAGTAAAGGACTACTTCAGAATGAACGATGAAAATGAAGCCGACTTCCCTCCCTCAAAACATCTGGAGAACTTCTACTGATGGAAGGTCACACTGGACTTAACCAGTGAGTCAAAATACATGAGGTGGGGGAAGAACTCGTGGAAATACTTGGGAAAATTTGCTTTTAGTACAATTAATAAAAGGGAAACGTTCAATTTATCTTGATCAAGAACAAACTTCAAACTACAGCAGAGTACATGAGCACTTCTACCAAAGAGGCATCACTGTCCAGTCAAATGACAAATTTTCTTAGTGAAAAAGAGTCTGATCCCAAGCACAACATGGCCAGTGAGGCGACTGCTTTCATCTACAGCATTCCTGGCTTTCAGTTCCAAGCAGGTGCATTGTTTTTTGAAGCAAAATAAAACAAAAGCTGAGAAGTGTCAGCAGCCAGCTCAGCACAGGCCTCTGGACTGCGGCCTCCCGCCTCTTTACTGCCCCAAATCAATCTCATGTAAAACCTGTCCTACACAGGTTGTTCAGAGTAGCTCTCCACTACAATTAGCATATATTCCATTTCTAATTCTCTACATTCTTAACTGTACAATTCGTTTAATTGTTGGGCAATTAAAATCTTGCCTGATCAAAGCATTTTTCTTGCTTCTCTTGTTAGTACATACATCTTCTGATCTAATTTCCATTTTTTTTAAATTGTGCACAAGCTGAAACGTATTTTTTTCTGAATTTTTATTCAAATGGAATCTTCTGTGTTCATCAAAGTAATAGAAATCTATTTCCCTGCAGATTCACTGATAGTTTTTCACCAACTACCTTACAAGACAGCTTTTTTGTCTTTTCAGTCTTCTTCCTTACAATTATCTTCACACAGTTCTTTATGAACATGTAACCCACTGTCATAATTATTACAGTAGCTTTTCATTTTTTAATTTGGATGTTCATTTAATCTATTATTCAATTTACTTCTAACAATACCTTGGAAATGAAGTACCTTGCATAACTGCATGACAATTTATCATCATTATGGTGTTTCTCAATCACCTGTTACGGCTTAACTGAAATGTCGTAAGGAATACTCCTATAAAGAAGTAAACAAGGCATGGCTGCTCTTTTTTTTCCTTTAAAAACAGAATGGTTTTGTAAATGAAATATTGAAAATAGTCATTCACTCAACACAACAAAATGTATTAGGCACATGTGCCTGGTCAAGCTTGAATGAGTTAATTTTCCTTCTACCACAATGTCCTGTTTCTTTTTCTCTTTTTTGTATCTGATTAAACACCATTTTTTTGGCACTTTTCTCTCCACCAGTATTTCTACTGTAATGTTGTTCCAAAACCCTTAACATTGTGCTAAAAACCATCTATGCTCTTATGCCAAAAGGTGCCCTACTTCAGCAATTTTTCTGCTCTCCTGGTCCTCTGATGGATTCCTGGGGAACAGTCAACTTCTGATTTTGCTAATTAAAAAAAATGCATCTCAGAGATGCTGCAACTCAAAGCAAGTAGACTGTAGATGTTCTAAGTAGTGAACACAGAACTCACTCGCCAGATTTACTCACCTTTGAAGAACTGATCAAATTTTATTCAGTGTAGTATCTTTACAGTATAAACCTGATAGTAGTTTTCATTCCAAGATCAGCTCCGAAACTTTACATTTTCCTGTTCTGGTTTGATTTGAGCTCTTCTGTAAGAAGTTTCATTAGAGGCTTGGACAAATGTCACATACACCTTTCCTCACAGCTGAATTACTCTGGTAGCTCAGAGTAACACCTAATTAAATAATTTCCAGTCACTTCAGACAGCTGAACTTGCAGCAGATTTCTGTGTTACTTGTCTCAGAACAGACAAGCACCTTTTTTGGACTACATTTCATCCATTTCATTTACAGTACTTGGTTTTTGAGATTATTGAAATATTCTAAGAAATACAGAGGGAGACTTTTGACCAAGACCTGCAGTGACAGGATGAGGGGCCAGGGTTTCAAACTGAAGATAGCAGGTTTAGATTGGATTTAAGGAAACAACTCTTTACAATGAGGGTGGCGAGACAGTGGAACGGGTTGCCCAGAAAATCTGTGGATGATCCCACACCAGTACTCAGACTTCTCCATTAGTATTTATTACCCCATTTTTCCTCCCACTCTTCTCATTTCTTTGTTAGAAGTGCTGGACCTGAAGCTCCAGCTGCCAGTTCCTTCAGAAATTTGACATGCAGTAACCACTAGCACTCCACACAACCTCTCAGGCCATTCCATAAAGGGTTTGGTTCATTTATTTTCAGTTCAGGGTGCTTTCTTTATTCTTAGCATCTTTCCTTTGAAATCACTACCCATCTGGTTGTGTCTGAAACCTTTCCTCTATGAGTTTTTCTTTTCAGTTTTGAGCAACCAAGGCTTGGGAAGGAATTAGAAGCAACAGCTGCTTCAAAACACATCACACAATAGTGTGTTTTGACATGAGAGACCATTATTCCTGTGCCAGATGCCCCAGTTCCATCAAGTTAGTCCATTTTTTCTGTGTACTACCCCAGTCCCTCAACACTTCCCAGGAACTAAAGCATGTCGCTTGCTTGACATTGCCAAAATATCCTCCAAAACAGCCTGCACACAAGCTGTTAAGATGTGGAAGTGTTCCCACCTCTCTTGGATCTTAAAAATAAAAACGAAAAACCTGAAGATTTTTCTAAATGGATGAGAAAGGTCGGTTACCTTGCAAAATCCATTTATCACCAGATTGTTTCTCAGTTTTGGTCATCCTGTGAATCAGACAGTGATTTTCTACCTTACAGACAGCTTACTCTTGAGATTTCCTGGCTAATGCTCTTGGTTTCATCTTTCCAATGATGACAATGGCCAGACTACCGTAATTCGAAAATAGAAATAACTGCAGAATATTTTAGTTTGGTGAATGAACACAGTAACATTCACCATTTTTCTCAAGGGCAGGCCCTTATATACCCTGCTGATCTCTTTGCATCTCCCAGCCTGTATCTGTACAATGTAAATGAGCCTGTCTAGGGCCTAGGAAGGGTTTGTTTATTAAAAGAGAAAGTAAAACTACTTCCTGACAGCTCCCCAGTAAGTCCAGTTTTGAAAACACATCCAAGACAGCCTTGGAATTTCAAATATGGGGGAGCAGCAACATGGTAGGACTGCCCAGGCTAAAACCAAACTCTGAGCAATAGTCATGCATGCAGAGATCTGGCTCATTTTAACTAAGCCCAAGGGGACAAAATTGTCCAGGTGGCATCCAAAACACAGCTTAGAGGTGCATCATTTACTCACTGGTAGACACTACAAAATATTTCCTGTGTACTTGGGATGCAGTGATCTCACACAGCTGAGATCTCTAAGAGTTAGTCACATGAATTACGGAAAGAAAGATTTAATTATTGTCTAAGGTCAGGCTGGAAACGACAAAATAAAATGGGTGTGTAGCCTTAGTAATTAATGTTAATATCCATGAAACACAAAGCTGTAAAAACTGATTATTATTTGGTGCTGTCTAAAACATACAATTAATTATTAAGATAATTTATTTTTAAAGTAATGCTTCCATAAGATGCTTTGTGAAACTTAACCAGACAGAACTTCCAAACAAGCTGTCATGAACCATATGTTCATAAAACACTTCAAAAGACTTTTAAATCAACATCTTCTGTTGATTCCAACTACCTCTGAGGGACAATTTAACACCACCTTCACTTTTGAGTTTTTTAGTTTTCTCCAAGTACAATATTCCTACATGCTGCAGGTAGGCACAGAATTTATTGTGGGCCCACAAGAAAGGGTGTAGCATTCTCTACCAATAAGTAAATAATCAAGACTTTGTCTACTGCCCATCACTTTCCTTATTCATGACCTGAGCAGCATCCAGCAGCAGTGATTGTAGTTCTCCTGTAATCACATCCTAGGAAATAAAATGCACTGCATTGTGCGAAGGTATTCAAGTACACTTAAACATTAAAACTGTATTGAAATTCACATTTTTTTATAAAGAAGGGAATACTTAATGAAATGAGTGAATGAAATAAAAGGGTGAATGAAAGCAAAAAGCTATTTCTGGACTTTTTCCATGGTGAAGCTTGACAAATGCATGCTTCTTGGAACATTACTGTTAGTAATATTAGAATTCATGTATAATCATTGATTTTCAGTTATTCAGTTAGTGGCTACAGAGAAAGAAAAGCATCTGCTTGATATATTAAAACCTCCAGCACTTTTCAGTGTCTACAGTTCTAAACTCCTAAACCAATTTTCTCCAATAAATCTTCCCTCTTATCCACATGAGGGTCATCAGGAAAAGATTTCTATACCTGGTGCCAGCAGGCAATGAAGAAAGTTATCTTTATTTTGCTTTATGTAGGAGAACTCTTAGTAAGTTTCTGTTGTGAAAATTGTTTACAGCATTCAAAGTGTCAGGAGCCTCTCGCTTCAGAGGAACATCTCATTGAATGTATGAATATCCCAAGCCCAGCCTGTTCCAGGAGCCTATTTCAAACTCAGTCTACTTCAAGCTCAGTAAAATCTTGGCCATGCATTTGTGCCTAAAATAATTATGCTATGGAAAGCAGAAGAGCACCATCAAAACTGATAAGTGTTCGGTCCCGGGATTTTGCTTGCTTGCAAAGTCAGTGACATAAATCAAATAAAGACTGAAAACATCCTGCACAGACAGCAGCTACAGATGACTCCATCAGATCATTTCCAACCCCAGCCACAGAGCTTGCATGACACACGCCTTTCAGGAGGTTTGGCTCTCCTCATTAAACTTTGCAGGCTCTGTTTCCTTGATTTGATGATATTAATGTATTCACCTTAAAACCACATCTTTGCCTACATTTGGTCTGTTGCCCAGCCATAAGAAGAAAATATGTCATAAATTTTAGAGAACATTGAACCTGGTGGTGTTGAGCAAGATGATGCTTTTCAATTACGTGTGATTTACTAACCTGCCTAACAGACAACTTCATTTTACAGAGATGTCCTAAATCTTAAAATCAATTTTAACAACGCATTAAGAACACTCACTCCAGCCTTTGAAATATTTTCTTTTTTATGATTCCTCATGTCTTAAATATTTTTCCCTTGCCCAGTCATTTAATTATATGAAATCAAAACAAACTATTCACTACAAATCACTTTTTTCCCCTCTCTGACAAATTTCAAAGGTAACTTCTTACCCTCAGACCAAAATTTCAATGTCACCAACTTTTAATTCTACTCTTTGCCTTGCATTTAATGAAAAAAGGACAGGATTGTCAAATTTACATGAAAAATTATTTCAATATGCTTTCATAATTCTAGAGATGTAATATTAACTCTTATATGAATTAAATATGCCAATTTTAAAAGGAATGTTGGAGTACAGCTTCTACAAATTTGAATAAGAGCCAGTCATTTTTTTAATCAAAACCATGTTAAATATTCATTCACGTTTCCCTGTGAGCATTTATAATAAAGTAAACCCTTCAATGTGACCATCAATATAGCAAAATTCTTGAATAATCACAGAATCAATTTTATTGCATAAAACTAAGCCAAATTTTTTAGCCAATTTATGCAAAGGCTATGTCACAATGATGGCCAGTAGTAAAGAATTCATATTAAAACACAAGTTATTGTTAACAAACAGAAAAACAAAACTCAAAACAAAGCCAGGTTGTGAATACAAACAGTGTAATGATTAAGAGGAAAAAAATCTGGCTGATACTACAATATTACAGTATTTTAAACTCTTAACATGTTTCCATGCCTGTAAGAATTGAATAGAAAATACATTCTGCCCCTGAAAGAGAATTTAAGTCCAAAAGACAGCGTGTCACAATGTCTAAATGCATGTACAAGGCACACAAATCCCCTGGCTGTCCAGACATTTCAACAGCTCCTTATTACTCCCACCTACCAAACAATAATAACAATCTCTAAATTCCTCCTTCATCCCACACATTAATAAAGACAAAATCATCCTGTATTGCCAGGGTACAGAGTCTGGAGGGACTGCAGGAGCTGCAGGTAGGGTTACCTGACTACAACACTAGCAAAGAACTGCTGAATATTCAAAATTATGGTTTACTAAAAAAGGCTAAAATGTCTCCATTGTCTTTCATTTTCAATTTTTGCTTTTGTTTTCAAGCAAAATCAGGCATTTAACCAAAATGTCCTTTTCAATAACCTCTGCAGTAAGCTACACTTCCACATGGACATACTTCGTGTGTTACACAAAATAGGTAATATTCATTAGCAATTTAGGACTGAGAGAAATTAAACAAAAAAGGTTAAGTAATCTTCTGCAAAACTGAACTTTCCACTAGGAAATATCATATATAAGTGGTGCTAAACCAAGCATTCGATATCCCATAGGATCTCCCTTTCTCTGCTCTGCTCAATGTAGAAAATTAAAAGGTACAACACCATCAGTCAACACTGTGCTTTGAAAGATTTTGCAGCGATGAAGCAGAGAATTTCAGAGTTTTGACTAAAAACTCAAGTAACTGGTACTCTTTAACTGAATCAATCAGCAGCCTGAGAAATAACCAACTCCACAGATTTTATTGTATATCAGTGCTATGTTCATGTTTTTCAACCAGTGCATCAAAGATCACTACTTAGGCAGGAATGCCAGGCACAATTCTATGATTCAAAAAGCCTCTTTTACTAAGAAAACAGTGGAATTTGGCATAAAAAGAAAATTAAAAGAAGAAAAGCAAGGGTACAGGGAAAGAAGAAAACCACATTTTTCATCCTTCAGGCGATGTCCCACGCAGCAGTGCCAAAGGAAGATTTTCCAGCACAGAGCCCAGGTTACAAACCTGCTGATGGTCAAAGCCACTCTGCAGAGCTGAGGAGTGACCAGCGTGAGCTCACAACACACACCTGACACAAACCACTCGTTTCACTGGCAAGGCCCAAGGCAGTAATGGCCAAAAATCCCGTAGGTCGTACAAAAAAATGCTGCCAAATCCTTGAATCCCCTGAAGAACTGAGGCCAGGTAAGCTTGATTTCAGAGGCAGCTGATTATGGCTAAAGTCTGACATACTTACAACAAACTACTTTAAACCATTTTTAATCTTCTTATCTGTGAACAAAGTAGTCACAGGTTTTACCATACGAGTTGAAGGTGGTCAACATGCTTGAAAAAACCCAAGCACTTAAAAGAGTATGCAAATAATGGAATTTGGGGTCATTTTAGTTTTAATAATTAACACAGGCAATAGCGATGGATCATTGTTCCTTAAAATTAGTCCTCTCTAGGTCATCAAAGTATAAAAATATGGAGCATAGAGTGAAATTTTCTTTAAAAGCAAAAGTTTTGGAAACAATTTGCTGATGACCTGGGGACTTTATCTGAAACTTGTAAATCACATAGAAATGTTGGGGATAAAGCATCCCATGTTCCAAAGCCTCTGAACAAGCCTTATTGAGAACCTCAGACAGAAGTCACATTATTATGACTCTTGAAAATTAAATTCATTCAATTTTTCATTGTGGGAACAACACTCTAAATGGAAAATTAAGACAAGTAATTCTTCCCTGCTAGCCAGAGTAAAAACATTTTCTGCACCTCAAAAGTTAATAATGCAATTGTCTAGACCACAATAAGAAATATATCACAAGGACATTACCATTCATATGAAAAAAATTTAGAGAAATTACTTTAAAAACACACACTGTAAGAAAAAGGGAAAATTTAAGTAGCAGCCACTTCTTATACAGGACAACTAGGACTGAAAATTACAGGAAAAGGTGCACAGTCAGGTTTCATATTTATTATTACCAAACAGTGGTACTTAAAATAAAACAGATATCAATTCTACATTTATCTTCAGCTAAGTAAAACAGCTAAAGGAAAATAAAATTCCTATCAAATTCTCTGGTATTACAGATTGTCAGTAAATGAAAACATTATCATTCTCATGCTGCTGAAAATTACAAGCCAGTAGATTCTCTAAAAAAGATCATGCATCAATTTTGACACCACTCACCCCACTGGAGAGGAGCCAACTGTAGATGCTCCAGGACCAGCTGATTAAGAACCCCTTCCACACTTGCTTCCCCTTCACGCTTCAAGGAAGGGTAAATTGGAATTAAGGAAAATTTTGTTTCAGAGAGGAAAAGGGCATGTGATATGCACAACTTTTATTACTGCAAATCAAAACTGCAATCTACAGATTCATTAATGGCTAATGTTACATATGGTTTATTAACCCATAAATTGACCAACAGTAAAAGTTACAGCAGTTGATATCTTCTGAATATAAAAATCTAATTCCACTGAAGAATGTTAAAGCAAAGGTAGAATATACTTGAACCATAATAAAACACAAGGGTAAAAAAGTCTGAGAGCCGCAAAAATGCAAAACCTTTAAGGATGTGGTGCAGGATGATAATTCAGAATGATAAATTAGGAACAATCTGAAAACAAAAAGGTTAAAATTTGATAGGGCAATAGAAAACAGAACAAAATTTAACAGGGCAAGAGAAAACAGAACAAATGTCTGCTAGGATAGCCCTGACTGCTGAGTTGGTGCCAGTTCCATGAAGGTGCAGGGATGTTGGACAGTGACAGTGTCATTACCGAGGGCAGACATCAGAGCAGAACCACAGGCACAGAACCTGCAAGCTTCCCTTTCCACCCTGCATGAGCTCAGAAACAGGCTCAGACTGAAAAGAGAAAAAATTAGGGAATTGTTCTTACTCAAAGGACAGCAGAGCACTGAAATAAACTGTTGTGGACAGAAGAATCTCTTTTAACAGGGGTTCAAAACAGCTTACACAAGTGCTAAAATAAAAGCATAGGCAATATCCAATGTCATGCAAAGACAGTATTATCCATTTAAACAAATTAATAATAATTTCATGAGATGAGTCAACCAAAGTAACATTTATTTGTAACAGGAAGAGGACTGGATTTCGTTTTTCTAATTCCCTGACTGCAGAAAGGCTCTGAATTCACGGGGCTTGGAAGCACATGCAGATGTCAGCATCATCTTGAATCCAGGCTTGTGTCCCACCATAATTAAGGAATAAGCTCCTAGTCAGATTCATCAAGATTTCAACCAAGTACTCCAAAAGTACTGGAACCCTGGTCCTCAAAAATACATCAAAAAATAACAGAATACCTGAGCTTTTATCAACAGCTTCTAAATGTGATCAGTCCCTTTCCTGTAAACTCTGGAAAGAGACACACATCACCTGACTGCTGAAGAATGTATCCACCTGTGTCAGTTAAAAGAAAATTAACAAGCACTGCAGATAACTAATTTCTACCACAGAACATAATCTTGCAAGGTCTCCAGGAGATTTAAAGAAAAGTCTTGAAAGCTCAGAACAAAAGCAGATCTCACAGTGATTGAGACTCAAGAGCTCAGAGATGATAGAAGAAAATCAATACCAAGTACAGGATTCTTGCCATTATTTTTTAAAATATTTTCATTTTGCCCTGAAAAGTGTCATAAATACACCTTTTTTTTTTTTTCTCCTAAAGAGGCCATAAATAAAGAATTCACAAACCCCAAAGAGTCTGAAAGCTGTAAACACCATTAAAGAAAAGCATCTATTTGGAAAACTGAAGGCAGCAGAATATCACCTCAGAAGAGCGCTGCTGCTGAAAAATAAGACTCAGAACACCAGCACAACTCAATAATTTCCATAAAACACACTAGAGGGTAAAGAATAATTTGAATTACTTCACAGAAACAGCAGATAAATAATTCTGTTATCACATCTTTAATCTAAGGACTATAAGTGAGAGAAAACACTAATAAAAAGGCAGTATTTAAAAGATGCTTTAAAACAGAGTGGCTGCCATTAACTGTAACATTAAACTAACTTTACTGTAATTTACTTACAACAGACTCGCAGTGATGCCTGGAATATTACAAATTTTCACTGTTTAGAGCTTCATGGAAAGCTTAATGTCTCAAATAACACCATAAAATTACTACAAAACAGGTGATTCTCCATTCTTTATCGTTGGTAAATGCTACCAAAGCAGATCCATGTTTTCAGATGAAGAATATTCCCCCTGGAACATGAAACCACGGGAGGCAGTGAGGCACAGATGGGGTGCTGTGTCTATTCAGGGCCCCTCAGGACAGGAGACATGGAGCTCCTGGAGCGGGGCCAGTGGAGGACAACAAAATATGATAAAGGGACTGGAGAATTTCTCTTGCAGGGAAGGGCTGAGGGAGCTGGGGCTCTTCAGCCTCCAGAAGAGATGACTGAGAGGGGACCTCATCCCTGTCTGTCAGTGTCTGCAGGGAGGGCTCAGAGCAGGGACCAGGCTCTGCTCCTTGTGCCCAGCAATGGGACAAGAGGAATGGGCAGGAACTGATGCCCACAAGTTCCACCTGGACATGAGGAATAATTTCTTCCCTGTGCAGTGACTGAGCACTGAACAGATTTCCCAGAGAGGGTGTGGGGTCTCTTCCACTGGAGATATTCCAGAATTGTCTGGACACAATCCTGTGCCCGTGCTCTGGCATGGCCCTGCTTGAGCAGGGAGGTTGGACCAGATGACCCCACTGTGGTCCCTTCCAGCCTGACCCACCCTGTGATACTATTGGTGGTTTTTTGGTCACACATTTAAGAAAAAAATTAGAAATCAAACTGAGTGGCTTTTGCAAAACGTAAAAAAATGTTTAAAAAAACCCACCCAAAAACCAAACAAACGCCAAAAAAAAGTAACCCACCACAACAACCCAAAAACTGATTAACAGAGAAAATTATGTAGTATCCCAAAAGGAGTTCGAGCTTTTACAGCCCAAATTTCTGGATAAACACATTTCCTTATTCCATCACAAACACCAAATAAACTCAGCTCATTTTTAACACACTGCTTATTGTCTTCTTGTGGCAAAATAAATTCTATCTATTTATAGATAGAAATAGCTCAGTGAGTGTTATTGTATATTAACCTGGAGGTTGAGGGTCTTATTTGTTTATTTGCCAAACAAATTGATGATATTAGTTTATCTTAGATACATGGCCATGGATTGTACAACTGATGAGAAATTTCAATTTTCCCAATTTTCACAATTCTATGCGAAAGAAAAACATAGCATTTAAATCATTAGGCCATGCACAGATAGTTTGACTTATGCATTCAGGAAATAAATTGCATTTGTCTAACGAGATCATTGAATGAAACAGCAGAAGGGAGTCTGGTGGCAAAGGAGGGAAAGGCAAGGTTGAGGTGCAACCAAAGAAGTGTACTTGTTGAAACATAAAGGAATAAACACATAAAGGAAATATGTGTCCACATAGACCTACAGAGGGATCTGGATCATGGACTTCCATATCACTGATCTTTGCCTCCTGACCATATTGTCAGATAATTACATAAAATTATTCATTATAGGACAAATACAAAACTGAACATTGCAACAAACTCATTACCTTGGAGATGAAAAGCGACCAAAATAGATGGTAAGAAAATATCAAAGGAACAAGAGAGAAAAGCTTAACTCCAGAGTTTGTCTAAGACAAAGCCTTTAGCAGTCAATGAAAGCAAAGGAGTTGAACAGGGGTTGCCAAGATACCCTTTTATTCTTAGCTCAAAGTCAAAGCTGACAAAAGACACAAGTGTAAGATCCAGGATTTAAAATTCATTGGAAAAGACTGCCCAGATAAACATGAGTACAGACTGCCAAGGTGAAGTTTGACCTTGCAGAATCTATCTGCTTAACCGGATCTCCACACATTTTGCTGAGGTCTCACTGCCGTCACAAACCTGCTCTTCTGTAGGAGCAACACTGCTGACCCAGGCCTCATTTCCTACAGTCAAATCCTTGTTATTAACAACACAGACATCAGCCAGGACTCAAACAGTTGACTTCCAGCTTCCAGCACAATAGTTCATATTTAACAGTTCAAGATATTTTCATCTGCACAATCAAATCAGCCCCAGTGGGGGCCTCAGAGCCAACACACACACAATCACCAGATGCTGTTCAAACAAACAAACAAACAAAACAACAACCTAAAAACCTAATTTTTCACAGCTGACACCCTTACTTCACGTTTCTGTAGCAACAGATTGAATATGTTATAAACTGTTTCATACCAAAAACCTAAATGACAGTCAAATGAACCAGTTATTTCCCCAGGGAAGACTTTGGTCTTTTACACTCTCTGGATTGCCTCATGTGTAGCTGGGTACTCACAATTAGAACAGTCTGTTATCTAAAACCTACTGCTTAAAAAGACAGTAGGTTTTGAAAAATAGCTTCTATCTGGAAGTTACTCTTGTTTTTTCTCCCTACAGCATTCCACATCTTGCATCCTAAAAGAAATCATTTTCAATACATATGTCCTTTGCAAATAAATGCAGGTGGGAGAATGCACATAATCATAAAAAATAGCAAATGTTCATAAATAAGAATTATACTAATTAAAAACAAATCTGCATTATTTGCACATTTTACTTACAGCAGTTGTCTTACTCATATTTTAAGCTTTCTGCTTGATTATTATTGTGGTACTTTAATATTAAACCTAATTATATGCAGTTATTTAGGGTCTTAAATAATAGCTATTTTTGCAAACAATAAGAAGCAGCATAGAAATTTAAAGAAACCTTTACTGATGTACAGTTCCACAAGATATTCTCATAACTGATGATTCATATTTATGATCAAGATAAAGTCATCAAAAGCAGAATAGACACAGAAAAGTGAATTTCAATAAGAGTTATCAGTGATTTGCTGTCAAGCAAATGAGATGACTCAAGGTTCTGTCTGAGAGATAATTTCAAAATCCTGATTGGCTGCTTTGATGATGAAACACAAAAACATTCATAATTTTTATGTATTTGGAAAAATGTCAGTGTTCACAAACCTAATAAATGAGTGGAACTTACGAAGATCACTAGGATTAAATGAAGGAAAGTTCCAAGTACCACCCTAGAAGGAATCAACAAATCTATAAATGAAAGTTGGGAATAATAATTCAGTCAGTTATGCTGGACCACATGCAAAAAAAAAAAAATCAATCAGACAATAGAACTAAAGAACAGTTCTCAGAGAAAACATCATCTCTGAAACCTGGAAGGTACAATTTTATTCTGTGAGAAACCTCACCTGCAGTATTGCCTCCAGCTTTGGATCCCACATATTGAGAAAAATAGAGCTGTACTGCAGAACAACATCAGCAATATGACTGAAAGAAAATGTGCTGTGAAAGAAATTTTGGCAATTAGGTTTAAACATGGAAAACAAAAAAACTGAGGAACGGGCAAAAAATACAATTCAAAAAATGTAAGGAAACACTGCAAATAGGACAGACTTCCATACATCACAGACATTAAGGCTGAAGTAAGAAAAAAAGTCTAACTATTAGAAAAGTTAAAAATGGAACATGATATTTAAGGTGGCACTAGAAGTCTGTCTCACTTTTTTAAAGGCTGTTAGGGCCAGGTTTAGAACATTTTCAAGAAAATGACCCCAAAATATTATAGTCTCATTTCACTGAAATAGCAATTCCTTCACAGTATATTAGAAAGTTCTCTGGCTGCAATCAAACCTGGGGATAGCAGAAGATGGAGGGAGGAAAAAGAGTTTAGTTTTCAGAAGTCATTCTCTGACCCAACCCTCTGCCCAGCTGCACAAATCACAGAATAATTTATACTGAAAGGCAATTCCAGAGTCACTGTCCAGCCCTGTGCTCAAAGCATGGAAATTGCACCAGGCTGTTTAAGGCATTGTCCAGAATTTTTTAACGTCTTCAAAGACAACAATTTTACAGCACTTTTGGACAACCTGTTCCAGTATCTGAGCACCTTCATTTTGAAAAGGAATTTTCCTAGTACTTAACTGGAATTTAACAGTCTCCTCATGACACCTTGTTCGAAGGGTCGGATGAACTTTGCTGATTGCTGTAACTCTCAGGCTTTGAGAAGGCTGCTCCTGGAGGCCCAACTTCACTGGGACCAGGGCCAGCATCCTTTCCAATCCTGCCTTCCCCAAAGTCTCCTCTGCTGAAGTCGACTCATTATCCTGCCACATGCCCTCCTCACTGCCCTCAGAATATGGAGCTCCATCATCTCAGGACAACTGCAGCTAAGGCTGACACCAAACTTCAAACCCTCCAGATGGATCATTTGTTCAGGGAGCAGATCCCACACAGCACATACCAAATCAAACCATCCAACACCCGTACACAGAAATTGTCCTTAAGGTATCTTAGAAATAAGCTAACCTGCAACTGGAAGACTTCTTCCAGTCCTTAAAGAAAGCTCATCCAGCTTTGCTTCTTGTTCGGGTGGTCTGTAACAAATGCACAGCACCTCACCCTGTTGGACGACTCTGTCCTTGGTCAAAAAGCTTTCAATATTCTCATCCCTCCTTTCCTAATAATTCCCTGCACACACTCTAATTTCTCCTCCACATGGTTCTGCAAGTCCTAGTGTAAAGCATCTGATATTGGCCTTGGATCACACCTCAGGGCAGATTCTGTGGTGTTAACTCACCTCAGCCCATCACTTTCCCATGTCATGCACACAGTCAGGAGAGAAAAGTTATCTGAGGAGTTCGAAGTAGTTCAGAGATGGTGGACAACAAAGGGATCACTTGGCATTACCACTCAAGAGACTTGCAAAAATGCCTCCTCTAGTAGGAAACAACAGTAACTCTACGCCTTTGGATTTTTGCAAATACTTTTCCTCTCTTGGCTGCACTTAGGCTGACTCCTGAAGGAAAACAATGCTAATGCAGCTGAACTATCCATCCATTTCTCTGCCTGTCTGTCCATCAGTATAAACTCTGCTGACCTGTGTCAAATTACTCTGATGGGAGAAAAGTATCTCAGAAACCAAGTTTCTTAAACTTAGCAGAATTGAGAGAAGAATATTTTTTTTACTGATTGGTTCACATCTAAATGTTGCTGCAAGAAAAAAAAGGATGAAGCCAGAGAGGTTCTGGTTGGACATGAGGAAGAATTTCTTTATGGAAAGGGTTGTCAAGCATTGGAAGTGGCTGCCCAGGGAAGTGGTGGAGTCACCATCCCTGGAGGTGTTCAAGAAAGGACTCAATGTGGCACTCAGTGCTGTGGTTTAGTTGGTGGTGTTTGGTCAAAGTTTGGACTTGATGGTTTTGGAGGTCTTTTGAGGTCTTTTCCAACATTAATGATTCTACAATTCTAATGAGAAAGACTAATTCTAGTTGGAACATGACACCTGGAAAAGAATGTTCACATTTCTTCAAGGATTTTTATGCACATGTGAAACTTGTTGCCTTTCATTAATTACATTAGTTTTAGTTCCTGAAACAGACAGAACAACCATAACAAGTATTAAAAAGACAGGAACTGATGCTTGCACTGAATTTAACATACAGAATCCACACACTGTTCTACTGGTTTCTAAGGTACTGACTTTCATGTCAGCCACAACGGTTCTGGGATCAAAACTGGGGTTAAATCCAGAACACAGAATGGACGTAAATGGTGTTGCCCAGCAACTGAAATGAGTGAGGATGTATTTTTACACCTTGACAAAATTATTACAACTATGCACTCAATTCCAGTGTAAGAATTCATCTGTGCTATCATAGAATATTTATATCTTTCCATAACACAGACATTTTCTAAGTGAGTTCTGGTTAAATATTGACATTTTTGCATAAAAGGAGCTCACTCAAAAACGTTGCTTGGGGAATCTGGACTGAACCAGGCACTAGAAATCTCATTTATGTCTCAAGCCTTGCCTTTGACAAATCCTGATCTGATTTAATAATCACATAATGGTTAAGGATGGAAGGGACCACTGGAGGTCATCTTGTCCATCCCCCTGCTCAAGCAGGGTCCCCAGAGCACAGGATTGTATCCAGAACAGCCCTTGAATATCTCCAGGGAAGGAGAGTCCACAGCCTCCCTGGGCAACCTGTGCCAGTGCTCAGCCATCCTCACAGTAAAGAAGTTCTTCCTCCCAATAATTAGTAATGAAACATCATTTCAGATCACTGGATAAAAGTACAATTAAAGTACAAACAGATAAAGCATGGTTCGATTGCCACTCTTGTCTCATCTTCTGCCACCTCCTATCATGTGAATTCAAGGATGATCTGAGTGAAAAATATAAATCTCCTGCGAAGTGCTGAGTACCATCACATGGCTTGGGGGACTGTTTGCTGTACAGAATGTTTCCTGAAGAAAGTCATGAGAAAGTGTATTTTTGACAAGCCAAGCACAAGATTCTTTTATAGAAATCACGAAATTTATAGCAACACCATTGGCTTATTTTAACTCTAAACTGAATGCTATTTCTTATTAATAATCATAAGGCAATATTTTACTGCATTTAGAATTATTGTGGGGATTTTATGTTTAGAATGACTAATTCATCACACAAGCTCTGTCTAAGCCTTGAAAAGCTACCCAAGATTAGATACATTACTAAATCTATAAAGAGGACTTGGAAATAAATTATTCTAATATGTTCTGATTTACTCAAATTTAATTAAATAGATGCAAACTCTCTAAATCCAGCTTTGTGAATTTCTTCATGATTCAGTTTCTCGGTGTGGGGGAGAATAGAGAAAATTGACCCCATGAACCTACTGCTCATCAATCCTAACTACACTTCCTCAGTTCCTTAAAAGCTGGGAAAAACACACAGGGTTTATGACATGCCCAGTGACTCAGAAAAAGCCATTATAGGATGACCCAAGCATCGCCTAAATAATATACAGCACAATTAACCTTAAACAGTCTATAATTATGATAAGCTTCATAGTTCTAATTACTTTTCTTTTCAGTAACACTGCCGTGAAGTGAGTTGAATTATAAAATAAAATGTATCAGAGGGCATCTATTTATATACTTTTAAAGCAAGTATTTATGAAAGGATATAATTTTCCAGCAAATATCCAGCTTGCTGTTAATCTCCAGACCTCTTGCTTGTTGCCTTTCTTCTTCCAGCTGCTTTGCATTTGCCAACTGTGCCCCATCAGTTGGGGATTCTGGGAAGCTCTCAAAATTGAACTTGTCCACTTGGATAGCCATGCTGTAGCAAGGGAAAAAAAAAAAAAAAAAAAAAAAACAAAACAGCAACATCATTCTTACTGGTATTATTTCTGCAGAAACTGCAGACCACTGTGAACACAGGCACTACAATATCAATATATTGGTTTCAGTGGCACCCAGTCTTTAATTAACGATATATAAACCATGTGGTTGATGTACTGAAAACAGAAGTCTAAGTCTGTTTTGATGGTAAAAATGTTTTACAAATCATCAATCAACATCTTAATGACTTTGTAAGTGGTGCACAAGACATTTATTTTGCAGTTGCAAGCAGATGACCTCATTGTGGTTCTGTAGAGGCTCACCTGCCTCCACTCTTGGTAGGTGAGAGCTCCTGGTGTGCTCAAGACTTGCTGAAAAAAGCAACAAGACTGGGCCAAAAGCTGATGAATATACCATTAAAAGTTGTTTATTAATACCAACCCATACAAAAGGAAAGCAAAATATTATATATGAAAGTGTCTCCTGAAGTGAACTGTAACACACTTGGAGGGTCCATTGGTTTCACAAGCCAACTTCCTCACTTCTCCTTGCAAAACTCAGGAAGGAAAGACAAAATAACCACAGAAGTAGGGCCTTAATGTGGCCCTTGACTTTTTTTCCAAGAAGACATTTCCCTCCTGCTTTGTGCATCTTCATGAATTACAGACCATATTAATTTCAATATCACAGTAAAATTCATTGTTAGCAAATGGTTAAATAATTTCTTTATTAAATGTACGGTAAAGCATAAAAGGTAATCATATTAAATATAGTACACTATAATGCATACTAAATACTGATATGTTAAATTAGAATCACTAATCTAATATAAAAGAGAATTTAGACCAGCTCACATCACATGAAATGTGGTTATGGAAGATCTAATATACTATGCTGCCAAAACAGCTTTAATTTCCTGAATTGTCTGAAATAGAAAAATAATTAGGGAAGAATTAAAATATATTGCTCTTGAGATGACTTTGCACTTAAGGAGACCAAGCAACAGGGTGAAATGCAACTACCAACTGAGAAGGGATCTGGAAAGGGCATTTCACAAAAACACAGGATTACTATTATTCTTTTATCTATTTCTCCACATAAAGAGGGAAGCATATTCTATGAATGTTGCCAAAAGGAAAACACCAGTAACAAATGTCAACAAGAAAGAGCTTTGAAATCCCTCCAGAACAGAAAAGATGTTCTATAATTTGCATTAATTTAAAAGAATGTTGACCCTAAAAGAAACTGGGTGAAAATGCACGACAATTACAAGGAATAATCTAGAGCTTGTGAAGTTTGCTGTGGGAAGATGAATTCAAAAAGGCTTTATCAAGACTGAGGAAAAACTGACATCTGAGGAGAAGCTTCTAAAGTTTCCCCTTCCCCACTCTAGTGGAAGGTGTCCATGCCCATGGCAAGGGGTCAGAACTAAAAGACCGTTAAGATCCCTTCCAACTCAAAGCATTCTATGATTTTATTACAAAAAAAAGTTCAAATACAGCACTCAGGCAAAGGTTTCTGTAAGCTCCTACTTCTGCAGCCTGCATCTTTGCTGATCCTCACATCCCAAAGGGGGAGGAATTAATCTGTTCCTCTCTAAGGGAGGGTTTTGTTTTGGCTATTTTTAATGCAGCAAGAGATCATTAGAAGTTCTTCATTTGCATGCAGAGTCCATCAAGTGCTGGGCATATTCAAAAGCTAAACATGAGTTACAAATGTGGATCACAGTAACTGCCGGAATCAAGCCAGAAATAAAGGCCATAATGAAAAACACCCAAATACAATCTGAAGAGGGGATTCTGAAAAAAAGTTACCAGGCCTGAAGCTATGACTAACAACATCAGTTCTTACTGGCATTGAAGTATGATTTGATTCTGCAAAGGCAGGTTGGGTTTCCTGGATTTTGCACAGGCAATGCACGTAGAAGACACAACTGGAATATTTTGGATTTTATAGTCTTCGTTTCTGAGATCTCTCCATCACTCTGTGGTACGTGAGCAGATGCAAACCCAGTACTTGATTTCTGTGATATGCACAATACTGCTTATATCCTCACAGAAATATAGTTAGTTTCCTATAGCCCTATTTTAACAAATTGTCTTAGCTTCTGGACAGTCAGAAGTATTTAGAATCCATCTCCAAAGGGAGCAGGAGAACAATTCCCATCTAATTAGTGTTGCACTTTTCTAAGTGATTGATGTTTGAGAAAAATATTCCTGCCTAACAATATTTAATATGCAACTGCAGCATTCAGATTGCATTCCTCTGTTGAAGGATCATTGCTGGCAAAATGGTAATTTTTGTCTGGAAATTAAATATGCATGTAAGCACTTTGTACCCCAACAGCATCCAATAAACCCACATCAGCTTTAGGAATACAGCCTGGATTGCTCTTAACTGCTCATTGTGCATCTCTGCTTGAAGTAACTTTTATTAAGCTCTAAGTTACGGAAAACTTTAGTAAACAGAGCTCTCAGTACTCAGAGACTCTACTAAGTTTTCAAATCTTCTAACCATGTTTTTATTTATAATGTTTATACCGTATTTAGCACAGTGGCACCTCATGTCACATGAAAAGCTATAAAAACACCCCCAACAACACACTTGCCAGCTAGAAAGTGAAGAGTCTGAGTAAAAGAGAACTACAGAGAGAAAAACATCACACAAAACAGTACTATGAACACAGCTGTAGGTAGGATATATGAAAGCAATAAACAGAGATAAAGTAAAATGTTTCAAGACTATAGTTCCTCTCAAAGTAAAGCACAACAGAATTAAATCCTTGCTCTTTTTCTTAAACGTATCTGCCTTTTATCATCTGTATTCTGCTTCCTCTTGTGCCAAAAATATTCATTTCAAGTTTTGTCTCTGCATTTTTTTATCTGTAACATTCCTGCAGTATTTATTCCTCAGCCAATGGAACATGTAGTACATGGGAAGGCTTTGCACAAAAATCAAAACAAAAACTAAATACCATAACCTAAACCAGTCATTCATCCTTAAAAATGTACTCCTACTCAAACCCAACTTCTGTGCTTTCTTTTTAAACATGAAGGTTTCTCCCATCTCAAGAGATGCAATTCACCAGAGAGGTGTTAACAAGTGGACAAACAATTCCCAGAGCCAGCTGATAGAAGGAGAAAATGGATAAGCTGGACAATGAATTACAACCACCAACTAAAAAAAAAAAATCTTTTTCAACTTTTAAGTGATCTCCAGAGATCACATGGACCTCACCCTGAAGAAGGAGAAGGCAGTGAAAGGCAACCCTTTGAACATCACTGGGCTGTGCATCAGAATAATGAGAGTGAAATGTATTTTAGCCATAAAAGTCATTCTCTGCTGTCTTCTGCAGTTACTTTGCAACCTGTTTCCTGTCAAGAGTTCTCTGCACTTCTCCCCAAATTTGTCCTTCTTTGTTGTGATACACAAGAATCTATGGAATCTATATAGAAAAAGGTAAAAATAGACAATTCAGTCTGAAACAGGCATTCAATTTATTGCAAACAGCCAGGATAATGACGGCTCACATTGTGCAAGGGCACCCGCTCCTTGCCCTTCACAGTAATTACATATCAGGGAAAACACAAAAGATCTTAAAACTCAAAAAGTTTAGAAATAAACTTGTTCCAGGAAAAGGGTCTAGAATTCCATTTTAACTTCTTTGCCTCATGGGGAGCTATCCAAATTTCCTACTAGATGTATTTTCAATAAATAATGAGATATTTGTATAAAAACACTGCACTATAAAAAAATAAAAAATAAAAAATAAAAAATAAAAAATAAAAAATAAAAAATCCAATCCTGCAAATGCAAAACAGGTTTTCTTTCTCTCTGGCCAACCTTGTCTGAGCAGGAGGAGGAATAAAGTAACAACAGTTTTCATGAATAATGAAACAACTGTGTTTCGAAACTACTGGATTTTGTCACGAAACGAGCCCAAGCCGTTGTGACAGCTCCTCAGAATACTGAGCATCGTTACAGGGATGCAAATTATTCAAATACAGATTAAATGGATGAAGAGGAGAAGGTCAGCTCATCGGCAGTGCTGATGATGTGTCTGCACGGTATCATCTTACGTCATCTGTCAGGATGGCTTACAGGGAAAAAAGTGACAAACCTTCCATGGCACAGCCAACATCTCAATGGCAGTCACCTAAAGTCGTGTTAAAGTCACAGTGCAGAGCGACTAAAGGCACTGGACAGCTCATTTCACCTCTTCTCATAAAAAGAGTTGCACCTTTACTGGAAATCCTACCCTGCCCTGACAACAATATGCTCAGCAGATAGGATCTGCAGGGAGGAAAATAAGTTCCGTCAAATGACATCACAACTGCTCCCCAGGCAGTGCCCTCCACATCCCCCCTTCCCAAAGCAGTGCCAGTGAAATCCAGCAGCACTGACAGCTTCACAGGAGTGGCAACTGGCAGAGAAAATTAAAAGGCAAAAAACTTGAGTAAGGGAGCGTCACTGGGGGTGCTGCAAACTCCTGCCTTTGTTCCTGACAGGACAGTGGGCAGGTCCCAGGCGTGTCCCACCCACCAGGGACGCACCTCAGATCTTTCCATGTCCTCTTCTAAGAGTATAAATCTATAAAGTGAAATTAATTATGTGATACTCTCCAAATAAAACAAGGTTAAGAGCGGGCATGGTATTAAAAGAAAAGCAGCAATCTGGTCAACATAAGTAGATTTCATCTTTCATTAAAGTAAATAAAACACTGGTGATTAGCTTGGAAGAATAAAATATAGAGATAGTCCTTATTTAATTATCCTTAGGAAGAAACAATATAACAGGAACCCAAAAACCCTTCCTTATGGCTAACTACCTATTTAAATACTATCATCCCCAGATGAGTTTGCAAGCTGCTTCCAAAATGAAGCTGACAGGAGGCAGTTGGAGACTTTATTCAATCTTATGCTTCCTGTTCATCCTCCTTGTTTATATAAAGTAGACAGTAGGGACTCTGTGCCAGACCATGTTACTGCCACTTATGCAGAATGCTTATGTGCATAAAGAGTCCCTGTACACTCAATGATTTTAAATTTCAGGTAAACCTGAAGTGAGGATGATACTCTCGTTCTCACATTCAAGAGAAAAAAAATGCATAGAAGTACAAGTTTCCTTTAAAAACTTTGCCTAATTCTTTCACTGTACAATCTCACCTGCAATATATATAACATCATGTTTCAGGTGTGCATAATTCCACCCTAAATACAAGTCCTGCAGTTGATACCCAAACTGGAAGTGACAACCCAGTATATAATAATTTACAGGCAGAAAGGGACTCCAAAAATCAAATCTCTTATGAGATGAATACAGTTGTACCATTGGCTGAAAATAATAACGTAAAATAATGCAAATTAACATATACCTTGTGTTTACTTGTAATTATTTCACAGATTTAGAAGTACAATATGTATTTCATTTACTACTAGAAAATACAACTGTAAAATTCAGTAGGTCAAGACCCACAAGTAATGATCTCTCCCCCTGGCCTAAAACTGACTGCAGAAAGAAAAACAATGGCTTTAATATCTGAACCATGCAGAGCAGAAGATAATTTTTTTCCATTAATCTTGAGAAAGGTCAATTAAATTTAAAAATTTGCATTTAGAACTTAATTATTTATTTAAAATAATTGAAGAGGAGATAAAAGTCAAACTACAGTGCTGAAGTCTGCAATATTCAACAGCTTAGACTTATCTGAGCGACAACATTTCAGACGACAAAAAGTTATACCAGGAAAGAATTGTTCCACTGGATATAATGTAATATTTGAAAATGGAGTGGTGCTAAGAGATAGTTGGCTACATAAATCTTCTGCTTAAATGTGATTATACTATGCGTGCTGGGCATATAGCTTCTTAATTCCTAACTCCAAATCTGAAAACCATAAACTGCAAATGAAGAGGCAGAACAATTAACTTCAACTTGCCTCTTTTTTCACTTGCCCATTTCAATAATTTGGACTCCCATGGCAATCACCACGCAGCAAAGCTGTTAGCTACCTAAAGAAATAAGAAATTTAAAATAATAATAATTATGGTTATCGCCTACTTTATGAATACACCAA
Organism: Melanocharis versteri; assembly: GCA_013397845.1. Classification (NCBI taxonomy): domain Eukaryota; kingdom Metazoa; phylum Chordata; class Aves; order Passeriformes; family Melanocharitidae; genus Melanocharis; species Melanocharis versteri. The sequence continues at coordinate 754,003 of VZTG01003982.1, forward strand.
TTTCCATAGGGGGCATAAGAGACCATTAATCAATAGCCTTTCATTATGAAATCTGGAAAAGCCTAAGTACAGTAATACTTGAAAATTGAGTTAAATATCCTCCCTTTATCACAGCTGAACTACACAAGGATTTCAACATTCTCTTTATCCAAAATAATGCCATACTGTACCTCCTACCTCTCTCTCAGTGGAATAGTAATAATCAGGGAAATAAATGTCAAAATATATATGTTCATATTCAGCTGCTCACTTGTGTAGTTCATTATTGCTTTCATATGGCAGAAAGTTCAGAAGAAAACATATGCAAATTAAAAACATGGAATTTTGTGCCAGATATAACAAACAAGACCAAAAAACTTCAATTCTATAGTCATGCCTAGTTATCGCTTCAGCTGTCTGCATCTCCTGAGGGAAAGATTGAGAAGATTTCCCACCCCAAAATATAAACAGTAAAAATAGAGCGGAAGAAGGTAAGAACCTCTGTTATTTTCTGATTTCATCCTTTCCAGGGAGCCTCGAGTGAAGGAACCAGGTGCTCACCTGGTGCAAACCTGATCTTCATTCTGATTCTGCTCACGCTGAGCACTGAGTGACAAAACCACCAAATGTCTCTGCTCCTGGAACGTCCCAGAGAAACCAGAAATGCTGGTCAGGAATCACCCCTGGATCATTTCCCAGCCTGAGCCCTGTCCTGACCCAGCACTGATGGTTTTTGCTGGTCCCAGGGCCCTGCAGGATGATCCAAAGGAGTGGAGTTGGGTGTGTGTAGCACCCCAAAACTCTCAGTGGGATCTCAGCCTCCTGCACATGATAAGCCCAGAGCATCAATTCACTTTCTCCTATGAGAAAAAATAAAAATTCCCAAATTCCCAGTGCTCCTCTTTTAAAGGAATATGACTGTGACATGTGGCACACAACTGGAAGGTTACTTCAGAGAAGATGCTGAGATCCTACTCAAAAACCAAACCAGAGGGCAAAATCCACCAGGACAGCCTGTAAATCTGGGAAATCATTCACATGACAGGAGTTCATCTCAGTGACTACTCAAGGGAAAGTGCAGAGATACACAGCTTTATACACAACATAAGGAAAAACGTAAGTTTTTAACAGAGGAAGTGATTTGAACATTTTTTTGGGTAGAATCATGGAATGCATGAATGCTCAGTGTGCAAGAATACAGATTTCACCATGGACTGTCACTTCAAGATACAATTAGACTTTACATTCATAATGAATTATTAATTTACCATCTACTTGCTTGTCTTCTCTTTTTACCCACAAAGATAACATTTGCCCTTTTCCCAGAGCACTGCAGCAGAAGTTCACCTCAAGATGATTTAGTGCGATAAACAAATTCTTTTCCAAGTCACTGTTTTCCCAGTATAACCTGGATAATTTTATCACACCTGCAACCTTCACATTTTCTATTCAGAGCACTCACTCTTTGGTGAGTCCCTTGAAGAGACTTTTATTTCAAGTTAACCCAGTCCATTGACTTTAAAACGTTTCTTTTGCGACAGACACATTGATTCTTTTCACCTGTAGAGTTGCACCGATTTTATTACATATTCTCAGGTCCCAGATGCAAGTTTTGTAGTGATGCCATACTTAAAAAAGGAAACCTAGAATCTCTGCCAAAGAGCAAAGCTGGGGGACAGTCAGGACAGCCTCAGTTTAAGAAACCAAAGCGCCAGAGCAGCAATGAACATCTCCCAACAAAGCAATGTGGTCCTTGAGGTCCAACCTCCAGAACTTACTCTTTAACTAGTGACAGGAATAATGTTCACAGACATGAGTGGGAGCACAAAAGCTTTAATCATGCTCCAGAAATCTCAGCTCACAGTGAGTGTGTGTCACAGGTTCCATAGCAGTCAACAGCTCAGCACTAATAACAGAAATTATACACATCTCACTCACCCACACACAGTATCACCTAAACCTTTTTTTTTTTTTGGCAAAAATCACTGTACATATTAGAAGTTTATTTAAGGCTTTCACCAGCAATGACACCTGTATGTGTGTTTAGAAGCATGCTCAGAAATAAGCTCTTTTCAGAAAACAAACCAGCAGGGATTGTTCACCCTGGAGAGGAAAATGCACTTGGGAGACCTCAAAGCAACCTTTCAGTACTTTAAAGAGGGTTTTAAGAAAGATGGGGACAGATTTTCTAGCAGGACTTGTAGTGATAGAACAGGGGTAATGGTTTTAAACTGAAGACAATAATGGGTAATAAACCAAGGTGCTGCTTCTACTGCTTCTGTTGCTCATTATACTCAGCCTTTGGCAGCTCTGGGTCCAGCTCCAGCCAAATGCAGAGCTGGGATTGCCTTCTCTTTCATCTCATCACGTTTATATTGATTTACCTTCGCACACTTTGCCCCACATATTGCCGAGCTGTGTTAGTTGTCTGATGTACTTCACCAGTTTATCAGAAAATGAGCGCAGCTCTAAAATACCCTGTTACTTTAGCCAAAACTCCCCATGTGGAAATCACCATCCCAAATACCTGCCCTGCCAGGTGCCCTCCTATCCAGTGACCCTTGAGCCTGAGCTCCCCTGGGAAAGGGCAGTGAAGCCAAATGTCCACCAGACTCGGATCTGAACACTAGAGCTAGAAATTCAGTATTTGTTTAATTATTGTGATGGAATGATACTCATTTAGGAGCAGTATCCTGCCACATTAACCTCCCTTGGTAGAGACCACATATTATACATGGACAATGGATCCTGCTCACGTGTGGCCTGATGTCCAGGCAGTGACCAAACCCTCTTTAAAGAACTAAAGCAAATTAAACGAATCCACTAAAGTCACACGAGATCAGTGGGATTTTTACTCCTGCTTCCTGTGGTTCAGAAATAGTTTGACCATAGTAGTCTAAATTTCAGACAGGGAAATTTCACCTGTGAGCAAAGTCATACTTGGGAAGCTTTCACAGAATATGCAGCCGTGTAAAGGAACTCAGAGGTAAACCCAGGATTTTTGGTGCCACTTATAAAGCAACTTTTCTTATCAACTTCATATACGCAAATCTCTTATATGAGAATGGATTTCTTCACTACATGTGGAGGAAGCGAGGCAAAGGGAACTATAAATACTACAAGTTATGAGCAGTCAGCTAATGGTGTCTGAGGCAGACAGCTTGGTTTTAAAAATCTACTTCCCCAAGCACCCTTTGTTATCATGGCAAGCACAAAGCCTTCACCAATTTCAAACAAAAACCCCAAAATATGACCTTTCCATTAAAAGTTTACACTGAAGGTATCATTTGCAGTCTGCTACTAAACTTCTTCAGAAGTTTCATGACTTTTAAGAGAAGGTATTCTTCTTAAAATGTGGAATACCCTAACACAACTAAGGAGTGATAGAACTTTTAATTTAATTATTTCATTTATATCTACTTCAAATAATGCTTTGGAAATGTCTAGCTTTAAAAATATGGAGATTATAGATTAATCTTTATAATGCTTCATAAACTGAGAAGGGATTATTTCAAGTAAAACATTATCTTGGTATTATTTAGAAGCTTTGGCAATGTTTTAAACTATTTAAATATTGAAGGTGGGTTTTGTCAGCATGTATGTTTTTAACATAGAAATTTACAAAGTTTTTTCATTCACCTAAATCTAAATTTTATGAACTAAGAAACAATTTTAATCAAGACTCCGTTATTCTCTGTTTATTTGTAATATTCCTTTACATATAATAAAAGTCCAGAAGATGATGGTATCTAAACATCTGCAAGAAAAATTTTCCTTTACAAAAAACGGAAACTGAAAATTCAGAGATATTGAAATAGAAAACAGTGCTTTGCCATCTCTTTTATGAAAATTACATATGCTTTTCACTCATTGACTAGATTTTTCTGACTATAAAAAACACAGGCATATCTAGATTTAGGCATCTATTTTAAACTGAATCCGTGTTTAGGAATCAGATTTATCCTCTACCTTTAAAGAGGGGCAAAATTATCACAGTTCCACTTCCATCTTATGAAAGAGTTGAAACTCATTTTTATATAGATCACCAGCATGATTTTTCTTAAAATCGTGCTGTGCCATCAGGCTCCCAGTTCCTGCAAAGAAGACAAAACCCCCCAAAAATACACAGAGGGCACAAATATTAACACACACAGAGCTTTGGGCCAGCTTGACAGTTAAAAGAAAAAAATTTTTTTTGTTCTTTTCCACCTACAAAGAGCAATTTAACACAGAAATTCCAGTCACAGATTATCCCAAAAGGACAGGCTACTACTACCAGAAAATTGTACCCCAAAATTGTGTAGCAGTTTTATAAACCTCCCCATCCACAACTGAGAAGTTGCCATGGTTCTGACGCACTAATTTGCCCTGAGTTACTCAATTAAACAGTTATAAATTGATTAGAGGGTTAATATTAAAACTGAAAGTCCATTATTATTAAAATTGGGTTTATATACCCTATGCAAAGCAAATAATGCTGTAAATACATGAAGCAAAGATTACACGATCTGCTTTGTTCTCAATATAAGCCTCTCACATAAAAGATTTCCTTTTATTACTTACTATTCTCCATTTCTCTTCTTCCATACAACTACAAAAGAGATGCCATCAAGCAAGTAAATCGAGGAATAAAGCTGCAGAGAATTTTTTACTCCCATTTATTCCCATTGAGCCTCCCTCAGGGATATACAAATTGGAAATTGCTAAATTGTCATCTAATAGGCAGAAACAACGTAGGCGAGACGAATTAAGTAAAAGGCAGAAAGTTGTATTACACATGTAATTAAATTAAATTCTTTGACTAGACTACATTAGAATCATTCCCAAAAAGGACAAAACTCGACTTTAATCAGCACACGACACATTGTAAGACACATCACTAAAATAGTGCATTAGGAGTTTGGATATTACTAAAAAGAGCACTTAACTGTAAATCAAGTTACTTCTAGGTGCTAGGAAATTGGTTAAACAACAGCATTCCCTTCTAAATATACAAGACTATAATGATGCATAATTGAGTACAAAGTCATAAAAAAGTTGTTTTCTTCTCTTTCTTTAGCTGTAATATCTTTCAGCTGGGTACCTACCCACATTTCTTCAGTGGGACTGTTCTATTACAGAGATGCCCAGAACACAGGAAACCACCAGATCAAATCACCACCTTAACTGCCGAATGTGAGTGACAAAAACTCAGGATAATTTGGCTTTTAATCACAAACATCATCAAAAGGAACAATGCAGTGGGGGAGGAAAAAAGTGCAGCGCAAAAAAATTCTGATCTACGGGGTTTGGGTTCTTCATCTCTTGCCATTCTCAGCACTGAGGCCAAAACCTGCTCGTTGTAGGCACCAGCTCAGCCCCTGGGGCTGGAGCCCAAGCTGGGATGAAAATAAATTCCAAAATGCAGATACAAGGGACTTTCTTGGACTACAGGAGCCAGAGGAAGAGGAGAAGCAATATTTACATCTGCCCGTGGTGCTTTTCCACGCTTTTCCGTTCTGGAAATTGGCCAAACCAGGCAAAAAGCCATCAGCACCCCATTTTGAGAACAGAACTATTTAGTTAAATCATTACTTGTTCATCTAGATGATAATCAGAGTATCAGAAGTGCATTGGCAGCCCTAAGCACAAATTGCCTTTTGGAATTAAATCAATTCTGCCATTGTCCAGCAACCAAGGGGGGCAAACATTTTCACAAACCTGGGACAACATCTGTACCCTAAGCCAAACTGGTATTTTCCTCCTGGTAATTCTCAATAACTCACTTTTTATCTATCTCTTTTTTTGTTATGTTTCTTAGATAATACCATTTCAATGGCAAATCTGTGGCTTTCTGTCTCAAGACAGTTCCTATCCTCTAGGAACACATTCACCTGGCTGAGAAACCCTGGTTAAATCACTCTCATTACTTCAATATTGGAAAAATCAGCTTATTGTTTATGTCATACATGCACACAAATTAAAATGGAGACTTGGAAAGGAAATAAAGTGATTTGCTTTCTTGATTGAATAGCATGGAAATGCAGAAAATGAAAAAAACACATGGCTTAAATTGCCTTAGGAAAAAAATTAACCCATTTATATGAAAAGAACAAACAGCTTTTAAAAATTATAGATATTTTAAAATGCTAATTATTTGTATAAACCAGTTCCTGTGCACAAGGGATCAAACATAAGTGAGTTAGTGTAGTTGGCAGCAGAAGTGAGAAAAGCAAGAGGCCACGAGGAAGACAAAAACCAGGGCTTGTTTTGGTGAGCCTGTTCTGAGGACAAGTAGTACAGACATGGCCCACTGTCTAATGTCACCATGTGCTTGCAAATATCACTGTACAGGAGCCCAGCCTGCACAGCCTCTCAGATAATGCCAGATAAATGGCAAGAAGCTCTCCTTCAAAATTACAGATGGGTGGTTCTTCCCAGAAAGGGAGACATAACGTCAAAAAAGCAGAGAGAACACAACAAAGAAGCTGCTCTGAACCCTCATGGAACGGCCCCAGAAATAAACAATGAGCACTGACATCAAAGTATTCCTCATGTAAATTCAAATTCCACCATTAGAGCCTGCATACATGCATTTATTGCCTGCTGTCACCATGTAATCAGCACTCACTAATCACCCCATAGCTTATTCTCATAAAATTCTCTATTTCATACTGGAGATCATGACTGAATATTCCAAAGTCCCATCCTATTTAAGTGCTTGTGATTCAGAAGGAAAGTAAGTGACAGCTTGAAATAAGCTGCTTGTGATGCCCATCTTAAGAGATGCTTTCCATCAATATAACAAGGGGGAAAAAGGAAATATTGGTGAAGTGTGATGTAGATTTATTGTGCCTGACACTGTTGGGCTTGCAGAGTTGCTGTAGGAAGAGATGGGGTACAGGCTGCTCACGAGTAACACAAAACACAATAATAAGAAGCAGGTCAGAGCATTATTTACAGATGACAGCACAGCTCAGTATTTTATGTATTATTATTATTGATATCTTAAAAAACATCTCAATGACTTACCACAAATTTCCCTTTCCAAGTTTACTACTTAATAAGTCTAGACTCAAATGAAAAATAGGACTTCACTCACAACTTCCATCACGATGCCTATGCTCTTCTACCTTAAAATTAATGGTTTTGAATTTCTTAACGTTCACCTTTCGTTTCATTTTACATACACACTGTGCTTTTCCCGCCAGTGGATAATAAATAATATACAATATAGAGTGTAATGCCTGGGAATAAATCTAAACTGAATTCAGGGAGGGAAATGAAACAGAGTTGTTACATTCATGTCAGGATCCAAACCAGTAAGGTCTGATCAAGCAGCTAAAAAGACAATGCTTGTAATGATAATGGGTATCAAATATGTAAGAAGAGAAAAAAAAACTCCAAACCCTAAAGATTTGCAAGTGCATGGACTTAAAAATGGTGAAATATTTACTAAGTCTACCAATGTCACTGCATTCTTTTACTCACATTTCCTCCAAAGGTTGGTAGACTTCATAATGCAGTTTCTTCTCTAAGGGTGAATACATTGATTGTTTCATGATTTTTATTGTCATAAGCCTTTCTACAACAATAAATTACCCTTTCCTGGGACAGCTTTAGGAGAGATGTAGGTTTCCTGATGTGAAGGTACAAAAACATTTTGTGTTCTGATGTACCCTTTTATTACAGTGAAGAAATCATCTATTCTCAATCTCAGTTCTATCAATAATTAAAAAGGGTTTTTTGCAGCACAAAAGCTTTTTCAAGATATCAAAAAATCTTTCGACAACACCCTTGCCCTGCCCACAAATGCTCATTGCTTAAACTGAGTTAACCTGAGGCATAATAACACTTTGTTTAATATGTACTTATATTCTAAAAGACTGTCCTACAGTTTATTGGGTCACTGACTCCAAATCAAATTTCTTTTGTTTATCACTTAATTCCTTCCTTCCAGTCTTTTAATTCCCACACTCAGATTATTAATGTTTTTTTTTTTCTCTATTCATCGCTAGCAATAACAAACTTTTCCAAAGTCACTTTTAATCCCAGAAGAGGAGGAAATGCAAAGAAAAGGGAAAATATGGCCAAGGAACTAGAATTCACGTAAAAGTTCTGTAGGTTAATACATCGCCCAGGCTGTAACGACTCTCCATCCCACACTCTTGCACTCCAGTAGGTAATCAGTTTTTAATATTTATAAATACAGAAATTTATTTACCAAAAATTGGAAGTTAACTTTTAAGATGCCCGTGTCCACTTCAGTGTTTATGTTCTGCTTACACTCATGTCTGATTTAAGTCACCTTTTTAGCTTCAGCCGTATAACCTCACTCAACACCTCACTCAAGCTCTGACCCATCCACATGCTGCTGGAAAACGACCCAAAAAAAGACCCTGGCCCCCTCCAGCTTCTCTCAATGTTCAAACTGAATTCAATATAAAAAAATGAGACTGATAAAGGGAAAAAATCAGCTTACAGAGTTTGTCATCAACTCCATCAAGCTGGGTGTTAAATCATTCTCTGGCCTTTCCACCACCATTAAGAGAGGAGTTGCATCTTTCCCTGCTGTCAGTGCCTGTCTGGCTGATTTGGGGTAAATTCACCACTCAGTTAAGTGCAGAGAGGCTCACACACTACACACTTCCATCCTGAACTTCAGGGCATTTTCATAAATCAAAAGATCAAGCAGCTGCTGGAAACTCACTTATGATAATATGAATATAATTACTGCAGCTTCAATGAGTTCTTCCTAAGGTATTTTCAATTAGAGCTGGAACTGAGGGCAAGCATCCATCATTAATAACAACCAGTGAATCAGGAACACAAACCAGTGTATCAGACACAGCCGGGCTGGGCCAGTAAAGCACCCACAGCAGAATCCCAGCTTTGGTTGGCATCCTACGCACATGAAATTCCAGGTGTGTTCAGTGCTGAAAATTAAGTAAAGGACATTATTTTGGATGTTACCTCTTTTGTTTGGAATCCAGAAATTACTCAAGCACATCAAGATGCTCTGGGCTTCACTTTACACTGTGAGCACCCACCAGGACCTGGAACACGATGGAGCCCAGAGCTCCAAAGCACTTTCACGGAACACAAATCCTGTCTCCTAACCAGGGAAAAACCTTAACAGGGTAAGGGCTGAAGATGAAAGGCTCCTTTTTGCAGATGCTGGCCATGACTCATCATCAAACAAAAAGCATGGCTCAAATTACCTCCAGTAAGTGAAACAGCTGCACAATCATCTCTAGAAATCTTTGTACCTGTTTGAAGTAATGACAAAAAACCCCTTCACTTTACCTGAAGTGCCCATATCCACTGGTGCAGAGACCTCCATATGCAGCCTTAGAGTTACAGAGAATCCAGCTACAGATCCTGGTACAGACAGGGCTCCTGACCCACGAAAAACTGATTCTATTCACACAAGAACACACAAAATATGAAAAGCAGCCCCCCTCCCGAAGATGGATAGATACAAATCAGTTTTCCCTATGAAGTGATGTAATTCTATTTCAACCTCCATCACAATACTTAACTTGAACCACAAATTTCTCAAATTCAGATTAAGTCTCTGTCCTTTTTTTCTCTTTGTTGCCACAAAACAGCTGCTGTAAAACTCTGTTCTTCTCAAGTGAGAGGAAACCTTGTGAGGAAGACACTGGGTGGTGTTTCCAAGCAGCTTTCATAAGCCCTTTCCTGAGAAGGATGGAGGAAAAACCGGCACACAAAGCAGTTGTTCTCACCAGCAAAGTCCACCAGTGCTGTCTACCCTGGTGTTGAAATGCCCAATAACCTGAGGGAAGGTGACAAAGAGGATGGTTCCTGGAACATCTGGGATGCCACCATGATGCCCATTCCTGCTGTGTATCAGCAACTGCCCCCAAGGCAGATAAGGGAGGCTGACAATCTGCTTGTGAAGAAGAAGATCCTTGCAGCAGCTCCATCACGGGGTCAGAGAACCGATGGCAGCTTTTTCACAGCCAGGTCAAACCTCAGAGGCCCTCAGTAGGCACAAGGAACTGCGTCTCCCTGTTCTCCAGCTCCTTTAACAATGGGATTTCTGGTTGGCAGAGTGCTTTTTCTCTTTCTCAGTTCTGAGAAAACATGATTTAAGCCTCAGGAGGTGCCCACTGCACCTACCTGTGACACAGCAGTGACACAGATCTGCCTTAATTCAGCACATCCCCTGTAACAGACATGTTGGGAATAACGTTGTGGATGGGAAGAATCCCAGGTATCTCAAGGATGCAGAGAGATTATACACTTCTATTAACATAACTGTGGTACTGAGAAAAGGCTTGCAAGATGTTCTTGGGAAGTTCTGTGGAAGCTTCATGGGAAGACTGAGACTGAGATTTCCCTGGAATTACTGAAGAACTGTGCCCTGGGAGAGGCTGCAGCAGGGCATTGATGGCAGAAATGCTCACAGGCACAACCAAAGCTGAGGAGGACAATTTTCCTCCTCAGCTGGTGCTAATAAAGGCAGCTTGACTGAGGTCTGCTCCACCTCTCCCTGTGAACACTGAGACCTTCCTCAAGACTGGGTGCTCTGAAACTTTGCTTGTTTTCATTTGAATAGAGGAAACCAAGGAAAGAGAAAACATCAAAAATCGAGTGAGACCATCAAAGCCCAACAGCTTCAAAGTCGACACCCGCAAATTCAAACCCCTGTACATATTTTGTGAAAGCTCTCAGAACACAAGCAAAGCAATATTCTAGAAGGGACAGCAAGGAAAATAAATGCAGCTGCAATGTCATGCTAAGAATGACACAAGTAAATGAATCTCCTCCAGCAGATACCCACATATTTTAAGGGCATTAATTAACTGAGAAGGAAAAGTTAAAGTATTTGGTAACAAGCAGAAGGAAACACATGTCCCTTTTAGAAAGCAAGCACTGAAAGAGGAAAAAAACCACCTATATTTATTTTAACAACACAAAAATGCGTCAAAAGCCAACTACACAAAGAGAACTGACGTGGTTGCTGTAAAGCAGTGTTTCCACAGCCAGTTTTCATTAACAGAAAAATACCTGCAGATCCTAGACTTTGATCAAATAACGCGTGCAGAAGAAGCAGGGTATTTTATGAGATTCCAAGACAATCTTCTCTCAATCCCATCAGGGAAAAAAAATAGACAAAATGCAAGTCATTGCTGGTGAAACTGCCCCTCTACCAGTACTTTACACATCAGTCTTTCTCTGGGCAGTTTCAATTGTGAATTTATTGATAATTGGATGAATAATGTGCAGGTAGTTAGGGTATCTATTTTTTTCTTCTGGTTTAAATTGCTGATTCAAACCTTAGGCTATTTTAGGTAAAGCTGGGGCTTGGGTTTTATCCTGAAAATGCACCAGTTTTCAAAAATGTGTACAAATATGTCATAAAGATGATACACAGTACAAACTACACCTGTTTGGGTTTTTTTTAAGGCAGAAAACCACACAACCTGACCAAAGCAGCCAGAAACTGGTTCCCTGCATACAGTTGTATTGAATCATTAAGCCAGAACGAGGCTTAAAGGGATAAATCTCAGCTTTTAAGTGCAAAATAGAATTCAATTTTAACCATTGAGCCATGACCACTGCCTCTTTAACAATGCTATAAAAAGCTACTTGGCTTTTCAAATTTAAAAAAGTCAGTGTCACATAAATACGCTTACAAAAGATCTAAAAATAACTTCAAGCTGCCCACCCTCAAGGTCAGAAGGAGCAGATGCAAAGAAACAAAGCTCTACAAAGAGCTTCCAATAGGAAAATACTGCTGATAAAAGTGAAGGTGTTGCCACTGGTTCACAGCTAGTTCTTTACAGCTCTTCAGTGTCAACTTCTGCTGAGTTCTACTCATGCAGTTCTCATCAGTGAACCACTTTACCAGTGTTGAGAGAGCACTTATTCAAACTTATTAACTGAAAACAAACTTTGGTGCATGTCCTTTCCACTCTTTACTAATGATGTACTGAAGGAGAATAAAGATGGATATATTTGAGATAAGATTAAGGCAGAAGCCAGTAATTTTCAGCATTTCAATGTAGTACAGAATGGCTCATTACATGAATGCAGAGGTCACAAACAATGCTGATCCTGCTACATCAGGAAACTTCTCCATGTGGATCTGCTAATGGATTCCTCTCCAGCTCCTGATGGAAACTGGATCCGTTTCATTACAGCCAAACCATTCCTTTAACACACTTCACACTACTCAGAGTAGAAAAATAGAGTCGAAATAGTGGCAGTGATGGGGGCTCAGACTGCCTTGAGAATTTCCTTTTTTCGGCTGTAGCAGGTTCACACTCGGCAGAATGTCCTGACACAAGGGAGAGAGCTGCTGTTTGTAGACCTTGAAAAACAATCTAACAAGACCACCAACACATGTGCTCTGAACCCCAGTAAACTGATTCCCTGGTACAACAATTTAGGGATTTTGATGATTCTGCATTGAGCTGAGTTTATGTGGCTTGCAGGAGATAAAGGACTGAGCCAACCCTCCTGTGATTTGAAAGTCTGGTTTAAGGAATCTAAATATTTCAAATCTGATGTTTCAAGCATGCTCCCATCCCCCACAGCTACACTTCTTTTTTTTTTTTTTTTAAATTATTATTATGCTTTTTTAAAGCTTTCATGTTTTCCTTAAGAATGGGCACAGAAAGTATTCAATTACTGAAGTAAGAAGTCACGGGCTGAAACAAAGCTGTTAGAAATACTGCAGCCTGTCAAAGGTGGTAAGTGCCTGTGATTATCCTTGACTGCATTCCCTGGGCTCAGCATTTCATTAAATAGCAATGCTCTCTTTTAAAAATAGATTTACCACCATATCCTGAGGGTCTTTCCTATTTTTAGCTAAAGCTATGTACAAAAATACCACTTTCCTCACTAATTATATTTGATTTTCAGTTTCAGTGTTACTGGTAGGATTTAATTTTGGGTAATACAACCTGAAACAAGTAATGAACAGTAAAACAGTTTTTTAACTCATTTTCACAAATCTCCCTTCAACTGGCTGAATTAATATTTCCTTGCAGAAACTACAAAATGCCTTAAAAAATAGGTATTAAATTAAATGAGGTGAATTTGGCTGTTACATCCTTGAAGAAGAGCCATACAGTCAACTACGGATCTAGGCCAAAATAAATTAGTTGAAAGGTGAAGAAACAAAGTAGAAAGAGTGGTCAGGCACTGGAACAGGCACAGCCAGGGAAGTGGTGGAATCACCACCCCTGAAGTGTTCAAAGACAGGCAGATGTGGTGCTTCAGGACAAGGTTCAGTGGTGGATCTGGCAGTGCTGGATTAACATTTGGACTCACGGATCTTAGAGGTCTTTTCCTTAATGATTCTGTAAATCTATGAATGAATGAGGTTTTTTCACTGTGTGTTAACAAAACTCTTCTGGCACGTACCAGGATAGAAAGTGTTTGCAGCACAGAAGCTGTGGCTGCCCCATCCCTGAAGTGTCCAAGGCCAGGCTGGACGGGGCTTTGACCAACCTGGGGCAGTGCAAGGTGTCCCGGCCCATGGCAGGGGGTGGAACTGGATGACCTTTAAGGTCCCTTCCCACCCAAACCATTCCAGGATTCTGTGATCCTTCGAAGATTAAGGACAATCAGTGAAAAATATGAAGATGTGAAAAGAAAGGAATGAGGTTTGATCTGGTGTCCCAAATCAAAAACTGACTGATTTTTCATTGAAAATAAAGCTAAGGCCACAAGTAAAAGGAAACTACATGGCAAAAATATTTAGTGTTTTGTATTCCCTCTTTAAAGTAAATACAGCAGTGTTTTAAATAAAGACAAGTCCAGCCAGGGGTCATGAAGATGATTAATGGATACGAGTATTTGTCATACAAGGAGAGGCTGAGAGAGCTGGGAGAGAACCCAGAGAAAAGAACGCTCAGGAGGATCTTATCCATAAATTTTTGATGGGGGCAAGGAGTAAAGAAGCCAGATCCAGGCTCTTCTCAGTGGTGCCCAGTGACACAGTGAGAGGCAATGGACACAAATCAAGATACAGGAAATTTCATCTGGACACAGTATAAACCTTTCTTACTGTGAGGGTGGTCTGACACTGGGACAGGCTGCTCAGAGAGGCTCTGCAGTCCATGACTGTGGGTGTGATTCTGTGACCTTGCTCATAAAATTATCAGTTCTGTCTTCAAACTAGTTAGAGGAAGACTGGGAGGGAAAAAAACCCAGTCTGAAGGTTATTCCAGAATGTCTACCCTCTAATATGCCCCGAGTCCAGATTTTTCTTACTAATAAATAATTAGAAAGTAATGGGGGAAAATCTTCAATGGAAAATAAATAAAATATTCCCAATTATTAAAGAGGCTGAAAAACACAGAACAAAACATTTAGAGGATTGCTCCAGAAGAATAAATATGTCATCTGCAGAAGGACAGCATTTCTAATTATCAGGTAGAGTTATGCAGAGTTGGGTTGGGTTTTTTTACATTCAGTAATTGAAAGATTGCTTGCATAAGGCATAGTTAGCTCAGAAAACATGTTTAATACAGTGGAAGAGAAATGTACACAAGAACCTCTGGGATCATCTCCTGCTCATTATCTCTGCCCTCACAAAAAATGGAAGTTTTCTGGTACATTCATTTCCTACCGCCATTTCAATTAATTTCACCAAAATGAATTCTCTGTAAGGAAATCTCCAACCTTCAGCTACTCCCAATGTCTAAACAAAATATTGCCAAAAGGGAGAGGGAAAAAAGAAAGGAAAATCTTCTTTTGCTTCCAAAATATGTTTATTTGATGTGGGGAGCAGCTTAAGGTGAAGGGGTGAGAGAAAAACAGAGGCTAATCCAGGAAATGAGTGAGAGAGATAAGGGGAACAAGCTGCAAAGAGGAAGCCCTGAGGAATTTTATAATTCTGGGGTTTATACGTGGCTACTCAATGCACCCAGAATTGATACAAGGAAGACATAATACACATTCCAGCTCAACACCTGATGGACACAGTCTGCAGCAGTTGGAACCTTAGCACCCAGGGGAAAATACAGAGAGAGCACAAACCCAAGTGAACTCATACAGGTTCCCTCTGAACCAGCAAACAGCTCTCAAAGCGAGCTCTGAACTTCATCTAAAGAGAGTTTTTACAGTAAAGCCCAATCATCACAATGATTGCAGAACTGCATTTTACCATGACTTCTAATTACTACAGTGCTTCTGGCTGCCAGTTTACTCAACAGCAACATTCTGTATCAATAAATCACTTTGTTTGTGGAGTTCTTGATGAACAGGAAACTGGGTCTTAATGGGAATCTCCTGAAGTACTAAGTTCTATCACACAAGGAGGAGGCTGCTGGGTCAGAAAGTGTTAAGGAAAACCAACAATAATATACCAGGATAGCTCAGATGAAACATCATTAAACTTCAGATAGATGAAGAATTTGCTGCAACAGTAGAAGTTTTATTCTCTTTCCATCTGAGAAGGTCAAAGTTAGCGCAGATAAGCTCAGTATCATTTATCTTCTGGCAGCATCCTGAATCACTAAGACGTGGGATGCAACATACTCCTTCCTAAATTGCATTTCAAGGATGATTTTCTGCTGGATTCGGGGGGGAAAAATCCTCCTTGATTACTTTCTCAGATTTCTGATTATCTTGCAACAGATTAATATGCAGTGCTTACATGGTTCCCTGCACGTGGCAGGGGGTTTGGAATAGAGGATCTTTGAGGTCCCTTCCAAGTCAAAGCATTCTGTGATTCCATGACTTTATAAAAGAGTTATATGAACACAACATAGTATGTTCAGTATGTGACATCTATTCACTCTTCATGAGCAGACAGCTCTCCTCCACCAGAGCTATAAACCTTACTCTCATGTTCTCTCTCCAGCACATACCTGGCTCAGGGATCACACAAATACTGACAACAACCAGTTCAGTAACACAGAAATAGCAATAATGAGAAAATCACCAAAACAAGTAAAGCACTGTTCCAAAAGCACTTTATGCCAATATGTCCAAAACAAGATATTTTAAATTAGTTACTACTGGTGAGTACAAGACAGAACTAATAGCAAGCCATGTACCCCATCAGGAAATCACGTCAAATCAGCTACTTTAGGAATTTTTTTTTCATTTACTTTCTGTAACTTTTACTTCCCATTCTTACACTCTCATTTCAGTAACTAGCAAAAAAAAAAAAAAAAAGACAGAAAATTGTAATACAACTCTCCATCATTATCAGGCCTTTTCTGGCTCCTGGCTGTTTAATTCCTTATTGATTCTTTCCTTTTTTAATCATATCCAAAATGAAACTGATTCTTCGTCTGCTGAGGCCAAAGCTGGAAAGAAATACATGAATTTGCTGAGCAGCATAATAAAGACTATCCTGTCTCATGGACAATGCTCTCTGTAGGAGCAAACCTTTCCTCTACCTTGACAGATGCAATTCAAAATGGGGCTCGGTGTGAAATCAAAATATTGAAACTGTCAAATATAATCACTCTTCTGGCACATCATGCAAAATTGAACCTTTATTTTATAGACCAGAAGGATGCTTTATTTCTTTAGCAGACCAAAGTCTCAGAGATGACTCAGACACACTGAGGAAGGCAGAGCCTAAGGTGGAAGATGAGCACAAACCAGAGACCGAGCCCAGGGTCCCAGTGCCAGAGGGGAGGAGTTTGCACCTCAGAGGGGACAATTGTCCTGCTGAGCATTGGAGAGGTTACAGGCAGAATTCTCCTCTTGGTTCTCTTTAACAAGCACTATAAAAGGAGGATGTTGTGCTTTTGAAGCTCTCAGTGAGATCAACCCTTCTGTACTGAACTGATGTTTTCTGCTATTTCACTGATCTTCCCGTGGCACAGGAACCCAGGTTTCTGTTTTCTCGTTTCTTTCACTCATTTTTTCTTTCTACATTTCCACTTTATTCGACTGTGACCCTAAAATGCAAGTTGCTTTCCAGTCTAAGAATTCCCAGCTTTGTCTTCTCCATCCCTGGCCAGAAACTCTGTGTGTAAATCTGAAATGACTGAATGTGTTATACAAACTTTGAAATTTATTTCCTCAGATGAGTTTTTCATGTTCTCCAATCTAATTCCTGCTTTGCATTTCACAGGCTCAACAAAGATTACAAACACCTCATCAACACCAAATATGACCATCTGCATCATTATTTCCAGAAATATTTAATCTTTATTTCCAGATCACAGATATTCTGAGTTGAGAGGGCATATTACTGCTTCTTTATCTTGTGCATGTTATTAATGTTTTCTAAAACTGCTTCTGGAAAGTCAAGTTTTGTTTCCCTTAGGTTATATAATTTATTTCTTTATCATGTTCTGTACATTATTCAAGACCTTTGACAATAATTAGTTTTGCTTTAAATGCCAAGAGAACAACACTGGGTTTGGAAACTTGACAGACTTGTTTCTGAACTGAAGCAAGGAAAAACATTTTAAAAACAATGAAATACATGTGTAAACAGTGAAGGATGATTATTAAGAAAAAAAAAATCCCAGCCAAGCAGCAGAATATTGCCATAATATGTATTACTTACATTAAATTATTTTAAACCCCTGCAGATTATTATTTCTGTGCAAGATTGTAACTTCTGTGTAAACATATTAGACACCACGCCTACCAGTGAATAAGTTTAATTTGTATGATCTGAACCAGACTTGAAAACTGATGAATTTCCAAGCGATCAGCTCTCAGCATGTTTTGTTTTCAGTGGATTCAGAAAAGCATATTCAATTCATTGTTAGTTTTTAATGAAATGTATTTGCAACCACAGAATTGTAATTACACACTTCTATGGGATCAGTACTGTTGATAGTCAACATGGAGCCAAAGTACAACATGCAACACGTCCACAGGTAGCCTAAAAGTCATCACTGATACCTGGTCGGCTTGCCAGGTTTTGACAAAGTTTTTGGGAGCCTAAATCAAAATTAGACTTGCTTCAGTCTAACTGTTCAAAGAGCTCATCAGAGTAAAAGGCGTTAATAGAAAATTACAACTTGTTCCTCAGATTTGGTGTGCGTTCCTTAGGCACCAAGTTCTACTGAAATAATTTCCTACTGGATTGTTGCAGGCAGGATTGTGCTAAATCAGTATTTAACTGGACCTGACATGCAGTGAAGGTACCAAGGCTCAAACTTTCACCAAATCCCAGTACGGAAATCAGAAATGCAGGACCTGTTCCTCTTCCAAACAAGAACTGAGACCCCAGTACACATAAAATTGCTAAAGGTGCCCAAGCACTGACACTGGGGGATCTTCCACACCTAAGAGATGACAAAAAAATTATACTCTATATTCTTCAGTTTTACTTTTCATTCTATCTGCAATCATTTGAACTGAAGGACAGCACAGAATACTCTGCTGGCTTAAACCCTCTGCTGTGAGGAATAGAATCTCATGTCCACAGCGTAATTCCTA
This sequence comes from Melanocharis versteri, assembly GCA_013397845.1. Lineage (NCBI taxonomy): Eukaryota > Metazoa > Chordata > Aves > Passeriformes > Melanocharitidae > Melanocharis > Melanocharis versteri. Next base: position 772,363 of record VZTG01003982.1, read on the forward strand.
CAATTTCTACCATTTCAATTTAAACAATTCCACAGTACTCCACACCTAAATAAGGAGATTTTTTTTTTTTAAATCTACTCTAATGTTTTATTTCTGTAATTCTTTATATGTTTCTCTGTCATGCAGTTGCTACCTCTCCATCTGAATCAGCTTAAAATAATCAGAGTGTTCCAAATAAAGCAAAGCAAATAATCCCTCAGGTACTCTGTAACTCTACACTTGGAGGTATTATCTCACCTTCACTAAAGAAAACGACATCCGCACTGCTTGCGTTTCCTCAGGCATCCTGCCTGTGAGGCTTAGCTGCAATTTGGATGCCACGTGAATATGTTCTTGTAAATAAAGTAATTTTGAAAACCTTTTAGCTTCTTTTAGATCCACGTATTTCATTCTTGATGAGATTCAGTCTTCATGCACAGATGGACACAACCTATTTGTAATTTTTCTTCAATGAAACAAAGTAAAATATTTTGCCGGAAAAGAGAGTACAAAAAACCTTAAACCAAACACAAATTTTCTTTTAACAGCATTGAGATAATGAAATATCTCTCTGAATAAAAAAAATAAAAGTTAAAACCCTAATGATTTTTGATCTAAGAGATCAGACATCCACCACAACCACTGCCATCATTTGAAAATTACAAATTTACTTATACGTCATAAATTAACCTTCAAGTTATGAAACTTTAATTAGTTTTTAATTACTACATGCCACTAAAAGAAAACGCCAAATTGGAAAAGTAGCTTCTGGTTTTCTAAAGTCCTTTCAACATTCCTCAAATAAAAGCTAGGAAAGGTAAGGGATACACAAGAAGAAACTCAAAAGCCTTCAGTGTGAAAATATAATTGTGAATATATATACATACATCTGTCTCTACATATAACTGTATATCTATATGTATCTATAACAGTCTGCAAAAGACTGAGGCACCAATCTCTGATATGGGTCAAACCTGCATCAAAGGGAATTGCAGAAAGCTTGCCAATAAATGGAGATACAACTTTGATTTTAAGATCTGATCATGATGAAAATTCTCCCTTAAGATATTTAAAACCGATGAGGTGTCTTTGCTAGGGAAGAGAAAACCCATGAATGAGACAGGGAGCATGATACAAGGGAAGGAATCTCCAGATTTTCTGGATCTAGGCAAAAGGCAAGGTAGAGTTCATATCCAATCAACAGTGTCAACAAAACCACCTTTAAAAGGGATAAGGAAGAGGTCGAACAAACTGAATGTAATATTGGAACTATTTTTTATCTTGGAAAGAAAAAAAAAGAAACACTTAAAAACATCAAACAAAACAAATCCTTTTTAAAAGTGACAGATCTGAAAAAGTAAGGGTCAGAAGTCATTAGGCTGGACCCCAGAAGAGCCAGATTTTCTTGGACACCACATTTCCTTGATCATTGTCATTTCAGGGGGGACTCCAGCATCTACACAAGTCACTCATCAGCTGCTCTGTGGGGACCCTTCCAACCCCTTTCATCATCCAGGACCAAGTCCCATCAGAGGCAGAGATAAATGCCTGGACTTCTAAAAGTGTTCTTCAAAGATGTGGGAGCAGAGAGAAACAGCAGCTTAAAGGGAATCATGTCTGAAGAAACTCAGTCCTTCAGAGAAACAGTACACTTAATACTAAGATTTTGTTCTTTGTGAAGTTACTGTGTTCCTTACAGTCAATATAACACCTTGTCTCAGGTGCAGATAAAACCTCAGAATCTTTTATATTAAAAAAAAAATAAAGAAAGAAAAGCACAGGAAGTATTTGGTCAAAGTCCTACCCTCTGAGAAATTTTAGCAACCACTACATTCTGGTACAGCACTGCAGCAGATGACACCTGTGCTGGGTGGCCCTGCTTGAGTAGGGGTATGGGACTATCTGACCTCAAAAGGTCCATTCCAACCTAAGTGAGTCTGAATGACGCTGTGACAACACATTTCATTGATTTTTTTGATGGAGCATTTACATCCAAACCAAAATGGTCTTAAAGTCCCTGAGTATTTAAACCACATCTACTGTCACTGATGATGTGCAAAGAAAAAACTTTGGCTCAAGCTGTCAGGAGCATATGTTTCATACTTTAACACGTGAAGATAAAATTTAGTGTCATTTTAAACAAGAGCATTTTTGCTGCAGATTTTATTAGACCATTGCCCTCCATGAGCTTTCACAAGCCTCTTACAGTGAGCCATTCATAAACTGGATTCACGCCGCAAGAAAGCACAGAACTGTGTTAACAGCAGGAGCACTCCATTCAGTTTCTAAGTCTGCTTAGTTCTCCTGAAATATCCAGGTCTAGAATTTAACAAAACTGCAAAGCAAAACCTGAAAAAAACACACAGAACACTTTTGATAGGTCAACTGAAATTCTTTAGAATCAGGTATATGACTAACGTCCATTGAAACTTTTTCTAGTTCCTCCAACAATAATAAAACCAGTAATTATGACTTGTTAAATACATTCTGTACACTTCAGTAAAATGCATGAGAAAACATTTGCTGCTACAACTTAAATTAGTATTTTCCTCTTTTCCGTAATTTTGTATTATCCCTTAATCTTTTGTAATTCCTGCAGCAGCAAGTGTTCAAACATAAGTACTGATCAGAATCACTTTGTGTCAGGGAGAAAACACACACAGGAAAAAGGCATCCCACTGCCAATGGATCTGTGATCAAAATGAAGATATAAAACTGCTGAGAAGAACAAAAGCCATAGTCAAAAAGTCATAGTCAACAAAATATAAAAGTCAACAGAATAAGAAAAAATCTTCAGTAGGTGTTCAGCTACAAATTCTAAGCAGCAAATGAGTATAATTTGCTACATAAAATTAAAGTTTAAATGCCTCAAAAGCTTGAAAAATTATCACAGCATGTGAATGCTGTTGTATTCAACCCACATTTAATTTCAGATTTCCAGCAGGGCTCAGGTATTTCCAGGACTGACCACTGGAAGAAATTATTTGTCTTGAACAATGTTGCAATTTTCTACATGACTGTAAGTCATCATTCACATTTCAGATCACCACTGATGATGTATTTAAAATAAAAACTTCTAGAAACCTTGAAGCTGCTCTATCCAATACCCAGCTCTGGTCTCACTGCATTTACATCTCCACTCAGGCAGACAGTGCAGGTTCAGCTGCTGCCAGGGCAGTGAACTCAGCACTCACCAGCAACAGCAAACCCAGAGAAGCAGACTGTGCTCCTGCTCCTGGCACTTTCCCACCTACAGCCAGAAAATCACTCCCCATTAGGTCTCTCAGGCTCCAAATCACACCTTACACCTCTTCAATACCATACTCACAGCAAATGGGTGAAAAAACATGTGAGAGGGACTTTGTTACCCCAGGTCCCCTTGTTACATGAAATGACCGAAGTTTCCAAAAAATGAGCAAAATGCCAGTTCTCGATTCAGTTCCTGCTCAGACATTCCAAGTGAAGAATACAGGAAAATCTAGAAAGCTCAAGAGTGTGTCAGGAATTGTAGCATCCAATACCTCAGGGAGGAGAATGAGGGTTCTACAAAGCCCACTGAACTGGCTTCACAGTGACAAAATACCAATTTTGGATCTCACAAAGCTCTGCTCTTCATTTTAAATTATACAAAAGGCAGACTTACTGTCAACAAGATATAAATCCTGTCCATCTACTTAGCACAGAATAATCCTTCATCTTATCCTTCATGCTAAAGAAGAATTAAAATTGCTGAAAGCCAATGACAGTCTTGCAGACTTTTTTTTTGGTCTTATATTGAAAAAGAGGCTTCTGCTCGAAGTTATACACAGGAAAAAAACAACGGCAAATGAAACAAACCCCAACACAGCCCTTGAGGATGTATGTAATTCCCAGGCCTCCATTATTTATTTATTTTTAAAATTTCTAGCTTTGTAGCAAATTTCCATTCCCAGCATGAAATTACAGTCCCTGTAAATTCTGCTGAGGAAGCACGGGAAGAAAATGAAATTGTTCTAACCAGTTCTAGTGCATTATTCTTGGACTTCAAAGCAATTGAATGCATCATCCTTAGCGCTTCAGACTCAACACTGCATAAACATCTCTTACATCTTTTAAGCTTGCCTTGTGCTAAACTTAAGTGCT